>JAVJAQ010000596.1:82417-275138 GCA_032362365.1 Zygogramma bicolorata
TTCAATAAACTGGTTTATACTTGCCACGATACATTATATTGCTTAAAGTCTCTGTGAAATTGGAAGTACTCACCAAGTTGTTTTTTCCATGTTAAAAAACTAAGAATATAAAGTATGGACAATTGACAATGATGATAGAAGTAATTATTTTATTCAGGCATTCGGATAATCATATTGAAGAAGGCAGTATTTAATCCATCTATGTCTCTTTTAGTATTTACACTATCATGTTCGAGAATTTGAATCATTTCACTCAAAAGTATTTTAGGAAGATATGGTTGAACTAGAAATGTGTTATCAAAATTTAAAAATATTGCCACTGTAAATTACGTATCCGTTGAAAAAACTTGAAACAGGTTGATTGCTTTTGTCAATTCGACAATTTGATGTGCAGTTTTACAATATTACCCCTTTTTTGCATCCCCTCTTAATTATGAACACTCTCTTAAAAATTTGAAATGAGAAGGGGGGTCGTAGGGCATCTTGTTCGAAAGGGATTCTCATTATCTATTCAGCAATACTAAGTTTTTCATATTTAGTGCAACCATAACGGAGAGAATGAGTTATTAAAATTCAAAAATATTGACACTGTAGATTATGTATCCGTTGAAAAAACCTGGAACAGGTCGATTGCTTTGGTCAATTTGACAATTTACACCATGCAATCGACCTGTTTCAGATTTTTTCAACGGATACATAATAAATTATCGACACTGTAAATTTTGTATCCGTTCGAAAACCTGAAACAGGCGATTGCTATTGTCAATTTGACACTCTACAGTATGCAAGCGACCTGTTTCAGGTTTCTCAATGGATACATAATTCACAGTGGGGTAATATTGAAACTCGAACAATTGAAAATAAATGTCCTTTTCTTTCTTCGATGTATAAAGTCCATTCACCAATGTACCTCTCAAAAAAACGTCAGGAAAAGACAAGTTCATATTGGAGAATGATGGAACACTGACCAATAGAACAAAGTGAAATATAGTTGCTGTAATGGATATCCTAAATCTATATACAGAAAAAACATATGTTCAATTCAAAGAAAACTTTCATCTTCAAGAATTTGGGATTGCTCTAGAGTATTTTGAGGATTCTTCCGTTGAAAGTTATCCGAATGGACAGAAAGTACAATGGCGATATGTTGACGATGTTCTCGCTATATGGAGTCGAAATAAACTTGACATTATTTTGGAACAAATTAAGAAACAAAAACCAACAATGAACTTCATAATGGGAATAGAGAACGATGAATTTTCTCTCCTTGATGTGAAGTTAAAGAAATCAATACTTGGAGTAGACACAAGAGTATATCGAAAGAGGACACATATCATCAGATATCTCCACACTAACTCAAACCTCCATACAGTTCAAAAAATGTATAGTGGAATGTCTTTTCGGTAGACCAAAAATAGTATGGAATTCATTGAAAAAATTTGATGAAGGGATTGATTTCATAAGACCAATACTGAATGAAAATGGATATCCAGAGTATTTTATAGAAAATACAACGACTGAAATCGAAAATCGAAACACATCCCATAGTAAAGAATAACAACCTGCACAAACTACGTATTCTGTAACAAACAAAATACCTTATGTCCCTCGACTATTTGAAAAGATAAAACGAATCGACAACAGGTATAATGGTAGAACAACATTGAAAACAACAAATTTATAAAAGAGTTTTGGAAACGCAAGCAAATTTGGTTTCCTAAACGTCAACGATAACTATTCTGATAATTATAAGTGCTTGTTTTTTTTGATAGGCAAATTTGAGATCTATGAAAAGTTGTTGACTAATGGAACATGTTGAATTCATAAGGAACTGTTTTTTAATTAACGCCGCCACTTATTGGAGTAGATTGAAAATTATACTTGTATAGATTCTAATACTTTTTCTTAATTTTTCAGATGGTGATAAGCTGAGAACCCAAAAAAACTACAATAACAGAATCCATCCACTACAAAGAATGACATTCAAACTGTACTCGAATGTCCTTTGTTCCGTGATGTAAGGTAATTTATGAGAAATGTTGATCAACCATTCGAAACAGGTAATTCCCACAGTTGATCTGTGGCTACTAATGGATTGTTAATTAGATATTTGCAGGTCTGTGATCTCGCCTAACCAGCCAATTATCTTGAGGAAAGCGTGGGCTGCCTTGATTTATTCCGCTTTATATAAAACTGCACCGATAAATTATGTTGATGTTTGTTTGTTAAGCTGTTGGAGAGTGCGCTTGATGTGAGAAATATACTGGATTGATTTATGCTGAATGTATTCAAATGAGGTAGAGATGTAGAATTTTGTGCTGTTACTTTGGTTCGAAGCGTTCTCGTGATACTTTCAGCACCGAAACTTGGGATAATTTGACTTCAACCTACACATTCCACTGATTTGCAAGACATAAAACTCATTGGTGAACAAGAAATTCGGTTTTGATGAATGATAACGATTGTTTTGATGAACGTTATTGGAGAAACCTTTAGATTTCAAATAAAATATTTTCATTCGACAGCCAAATTTACTGACCATGGAATCTTCAAGATTCCAGAGATTCCAACCCACTGAGCACAGAACTATTCAGCTAGGACTGTATATGAAAAAAAAACGATTAAATTCGTTTCTACTGCAAATATCGTTATATTCTTCTTCGAGAAACATTTTTTGCAAAAGAGTTCACCTCAAACAATTGTGTTTTTGACTTGTACGATCGAAAAAACAACACATTATTAATTAAGTTGTGGAAAATATTCAAAATCACTCGAAAAATTTTGGAATACATGTTTTCTCTCCAAGCACACAACAGAGGAGGAAAACCATAAAACAGCAGTTTGGAAAGGAGACCCCGATGCCAAACTATATTAAAACGCTTCTGAAATATCGGGTGCAACAGCTATCGTTTCTCCGAATTTTTCGATTGAATGGTGCTAATATGAGAAACACAGTGGTTGAACTTTGATGGCGAAATCCGTATTGTCGATCATTATGTGGTCTCGGTAGTGTAGTGGTTAGCATATCTGCCTATCCTTTCGATAAAGTCTGGACGGAGGGATTAGTAGCCAAATTGTGGAGGGCAGGCATGCCTTTACATATGGTGAAGCTCATTGACAGCTACCTAGTTAATAGGACTATTCGGGTGCGAGTTAACGAAAGTATCTCGCCAGCTCGTCCAGTCGAAGCAGGTGTTCCGCAGGGGTCCTGCCTATCCCCGCACTTGTATTCTTTATATACGCATGACTTTCCAATGTTCCAGAGAACGAATGTCGCCATATATGCAGATGATGATGCTGATGATGGGCTTATCTATGAGGCTCTCGACATTTTTCGTGAAGTGGAATGAATTCTTTTGGTCTAGACATCCCCTACGGGGATGAGAACTGTCTATAGCCGGTTTTTTCATAGTTTTTCCGGCACACTCTATCGAGATATCAGTAGCACGCAAATCGAAGCCATATTCGCTTAATTATTTTATCAACTGACATGCAACCTGCATATAAGCCTGTGGGCAGGAGATGCGGTTTCACCTTTGAGAGATTAAAGATAAGACCAACATATATCAGAGCACCACAGAACATCGTGGGTGCAGATGCCTAACCGATTCCGTCGTGTCTGTGCTTCTGCACGAGGGTAGAAACGGACCATCCAACATCCGTAAGGGTGGGGGATGGCCAGTGGACACACTTCCTGCTCCAGGTCCCGTTTTTTAATGTGTCCTGTTCGTGTATATAGTACGTGTGTAGTGTCATATTGTGTTTTATTTATACCTCTATGTATTATACATTGTGCTGTTTTATACACTTTATATATATGTTGTAATTATTTAGATCTGTAACCAGAAAAGGACGAAATAAACCATTTTTATTTTTTTATTTTATTTTATTTTTATATCTGCCTATCAAGCGGAAGGCCGAGGTTCGAATCCTCGCCGGGCCACCGTGCTGGGTAATCGCACGTTGAAAGGTAAGGCCTCGTTGATCCATTGCTCGCACAAGTTTCGACTTTTGAGGGTTATATATATATATATATATATATATATATATATATATATATATATATATATATATATATATAAACTGGATACATTTTTGGTGATTTGTTATACATACAAACGTCAACCCAAACAAATCAAGCGAATAAAACTATTTCGATGGAAACGCGCCTCAAAATCAGACGAGCATGTCATTACTAATACGTTTTCGATCGACAAATGCGAATTATAAATTTCGACTGTTTCCACTGAATAACTAAAATATGTTTCAACTTTATGCATATTTAATCACACAGCGTATGAATACGTGATTGACATAAAGTCATACTGGGACTATTAAATATTAAATAACAATTATAATTTTCGTCCTGTCCATCAATCAAATTCGTATAATCAACTTCGAATGGGGCAGCACCAGTAACATTAATACGCCGTGAATGGGTCAATCGGAAATTATTACATTTCATAATAGCCGGGTTGTCGCTTACGATCACTATTTAATCAGGTTTTCGCTGGAACATTTTCGTTCTAACGCGTAGTCATAAAATTTCGATCAGTGGCGATATATTTGGAATAATTTAATTAAATATTGAGAGATTATCGACTGAAAACTTTCAATGTACTATTCACAATCATTCGGAAGTGTGTACTTTTTGCTAATCGGGAATCAAGATGCCCGCCAACCTGTACCTACAAACCAGCACAATTGAGGAAATGTGCTCTCCATGATATGATGTAACAGTTATTACACATTATTTCAGCACCAAACGGACAGAAAATATATAGCTACTCAGTTTCTCCCTTGAAAACCACAAACCTGCTAAATTACACAGTAGTTTTCAAAAATGGCACGTTATCGTTTCATTAGCCATTTACTCAGCGCCTAGTCACTTAGGGCCAGTCTTTTTTATTTTCAAAAATGCCACTTATATTCCAATAAGTGATCCAAATGTTGACCAGAGTCGCACTCAGCATTGATACTAATTGACTGTTTCAGCTGAATGCCTAGTCTCGCTAAGTTCGGCTATGAACTATCAGCCACGGTAGTCAATCTACTACTTTGCTATCGAGTTAAACATATATTTTTTCTTCCATTGTTTATAATGATATATGTATGATATTGTATTTTGTGTGGAGTATGTACCTAACGGTGTATAAGACGGTCCTGCATGAATACGGAAACGACATGACCACCGTTATCGACTGATGAAGAAACGTTTGAAGAACAATATGTAAAATCATAATAACGTTGGTTTCAAAAAAGGATCTGTTCAGTAGTTTTTGGGTATTATTAAACAAAGTTTCGAAGTTACGATTTGTGTTTGATTCCCACAGCCCCCTTACATTTGTCAGAAGTGTGGATTTTTTTTTATTTCTTCAATTCTCTGTGGAGTTTACTCATTTGAAATTATGGTTCAGTTTGCCGGGCAAATAAAATTTTCATGTGTGACCGATTGACTCTTGACAATGGCAGGCTCATCATCAGGAATAAGAACACCTCCGTCGGAAAAGCCCCAAGTACAGGTGGCACACCTCCTCTCACCTTGAAACAGCAGGTAAAAATGTTAAAAAATGAATTGGGAGTCATCAAAGGAAAACTTCTGGTAAGCGATAATTCATCTTTTTCATGGGATATTCCAATATTCCTAATTTCGACTTTCGACCCGATGTAAAAAGATATAACAGTAAACAAATGGAAACGTTTAATCGAAGAAAAAGCGTATTTTTCCCGTTGGGATGACGTACCCACTACACAATTTGCTGTGAATGAGTTAGAGGGGAGGGCACGAGCGTGGTTTATAAATACAGAACATATGTGTTCAAATTGGTCGAATTTAAAATCATCGTTACGAAATACTTTTGATGTTGATCCAAGAGTTATTGGGTTGAGAACCAGAAGCATTTGGTTTTTACAGATGCCTGTCGTATGTTTTCAAGATATAAGCCGGGTTGAGTTGAGAACCAGAAGCCTGTGGTTTTTACAAATGCCTGTCTTATGTTTTCAAGACGGAAGCCTGGTTGAGTTGAGAACCAGAAGCCTGTGGTTTTTACAGATTCCTGTCTTATGTTTTCAAGACGGACGGGTGGTTAAGTTGAGAACCAGAAGCCTGTGGTTTTTACAGATGCCTGTCTTATGTTTTCAAGACGGAAGCCTGGTTGAGTTGAGAACCAGAAGCCTGTGGTTTTTAGAGATGCCTGTCTTATGTTTCCAAGACGGAAGCCTGGTTGAGTTGAGTACCAGAAACCTGTAGTTTTTACAGATGCCTGTCCTATGTTTTCGAAACGGAAGCCTGGTTGAGCTGAGAACTAGAAACCTGTGGTTTTTACAGATGCCTGTCTCATGTTTTCAAGACGGAAACCTGGTTGAGTTGAGAACCAGAAGCCTGTAGTTTTTACAGATGCCTGTCCTATGTTTTCGAAATGGAAGCCTGGTTGAGCTGAGAACCAGAAGCCTGTGGTTTTTACAGATACCTGTCTCATGTTTTCAAGACGGAAACCTGGTTGAGTTGAGAAACAGAAGTCTGTGGTTTTTACAGATGCCTGCCTTATGTTTTCAAGACGGAAGCCTGGTTGAGAATCAGAAGCCTGTGTTTTTTACAGATGCCTGTCTTATGTTTTCAAGACGGAAGCCTGTGGTTTTTACAGATGCTTGTCTTATGATTTCAAGACGGAAGTCTAGTTCAGTTGAGAACTAGAAGCCTGTGTTTTTTACAGATGCCTGTCTTATTTTTTCAAGACGGAAGCCTGGTTGAGTTGAGAACCAGAAGCCTGTGGTTTTTACAGATGCCTATTTCGTGTTTCCAAGACGGACGCGTGGTTGGAGACACAACCCAATGTCACTCAGTGTGGTTTGACTTATACCCGGGGGACTGCTAGACCATGGAGAGCACGGAGTAAGCGTACCAACAACGGATCTCAATATCAGAAGGCGCGAGGGCGAGCTTTCTCAGAATGGCCGAGTGTGAGGAGTATGGACCTAACGGTGTATAAGACGGTCCTGCATGAATACGAGAAGGATATGACCGCCGATATCGACTGATGAAGAAACGTTTAAAGAACAAGATATAAAAACATAATAACGTTGGTTCCAAAGAAGGTTCTGTTCAGTAGTTTTTGGGTATTATTAAACAAAGGTTCGAAGTTACGATTTGTGTTTGAATCCCACACCCCCCTTACAATTTGCAACTTATTTCAATTGACACAATGTTTTTATTTTCATGTAATGATGAAAATAAATTCGATAGAAATCGCAAGTGTTGGAATGGTTGGTTGCTATGAAAATGTATATGTTCATAGCATAATTATACATACGATGAGACTGGAACCTCTGGTGTGAAAGTTTAATCTTTTCCTAGAGATCAATTACCCTAACACAAAACCGATATTTTTGCACTCGACGCGCGTCTCTAACAAAGTTAGCATCTTCAGGAGAAGAAAATTGATACTATCAATGAGTATCAATTTTCTTGGTGGTGTTGGGGTAATTGATCTCTTTGAAAAGTTTCAGTATAATTATAGTTTGAAAACATTATGGCAGTGATAGCGACTTAGAAGTACCTACTCCTCTAGGCACATTTTCAGAAAACTATTACTTCTGCTGCCTAGACAGAAAAGTCCTTACGTTTTTGCCTAGGCAGATTGATATGTGTCTGCAAAATCAATATTTGCTGTCAATCGGAGAAGAATTATGTTTCCTTTCCTTTGAATACATTGATCAGTCGGATATAAGTGCCCATTGTAAAATCATGACATGCGTATAAACCTTTCTGTACTTGGAATGTGCCTTAGAATTCGGTACGAGTCCGTTACAGTGCAGAGGGCAGTGGGTAAGATGTGGTGAACATGATGAAAAATCACTGACAAGTGCTCGGAACCTAATGAAGAGACAATTCTGATTGGTTGGTTGGCTGGCGGTTCATTCGAATTCCAACAAATTTAATATTCGTGTTTTCAGAAACCTACGAATTAATATTGATTCAATATGCCCCAGAATGATTGAATATAAGTTACTTAAAGTATGATGAATTTCAACCATTGCGCATTAGAAATTCGTAGCTGACATTTTGATATGCTATTAATAATATTTGTTCATTTCGATTACGAATGTTACGAATGAAATTTTTCTGATATGTCACAAAAAAGGAGTAATTCTAGGCACCAGTCCCATTTCTGCAGGGTCATCACCAACCCCCTCCCATCTTCGGTCAAACTAAGGCGATAAATTCCCGGTTCACTCAGCAGTCTGCGGCCTCGAAAGAAAGAATAAGCTTAGCATGGCTTGATAAACATCTCTGTTAGCGGAGAGCATGGTATTTTATTCGCGTGCTATAATTCAGCTGGAGAATTGTTAGAATTAAAGAATGCAGACTCCATTCTGTTGGTATTAGGGCGCAGTGATATGTGGCCACTTCAAGCGATCCAACAACAACTCGGAGCTTTAAGAAGTAACGCACTCCAGACAAGTTGCAAGCTTTTTATTAGGACGATGCACCTGCTGTTAAGAGGTTGATGGTAGGATTCAGCAATTCCTTGATGTTACTGTTTTCCATAATATATTAATAAATGATGAGATTTGAACCTTTGGTGTCAAAGTCGCGTTTCGCTAACAAGGTTAACATCTTCAGGAGAAGAACGATGATACCGAATTCAAAGACTAGGGTTCAGGTTGTACATTTGTAAATGTATTGATCATAGGGAATGGACAGAATGAATTAGAGTTTGGCATTTATAGTAAAGACACGAACAAGTAGAGGTGCATTCCTAACGACTCGAATAATTGTCCACAACATAGAGACAGCACGATTGTGAGAATTGTAATGATTTGCAAATACAATATCATACATATATCATTATAAACAATCGAAGAAAAAATATATGTTCAACTCGACAGCACAGTATATTGACTGTTTACGTTCGGCTATGAACTATTAGCCGCGGTAGTCATAGTCAATTTACTACTTTACAGAACAAATGAATATTTCCAAATCCATGAAGTCGTAAGAGTGAGAGAGCTGAAAAGTAACCTCTTACTCAATACATGTACCTGGACATGAACTGAGGTACTAATTACATCCGTAAATATTGAATATTACTCAGTAATGGAACGATAAAGATGAAATGTCTGAACTGAAACAATCATTTGGGGGCCGATTGTAAATTCCAAGATACAATTACAGAGATAGAGATAATGTTGATAAATTACCTGAATTTTTCAACCTACATAAGGGATTTATCAAATTTCTATGTTGAGTACGGGGTCACTTTACCTGCACAAAATTAAAACAAGATAACCGAGTCTAGGATTAGGCAACTGTGTACACAATGGATTAGTTATATGTTTTCTTGACCCACCAGCACTAATTATTAAAAAATATTTGCATCAACTCATTGTCCTGTCATTCCGGATCAAACGACACCTTTCGATTTTGGGGTAGGCACTGCACCTACAATTGCTGAAAAAGAATTTGTTCCTTGGACTTACTAAATAAAATGTTGAACTGTTATTTATTCATTTCTGATAACCAGTGTGAAATCATAGATTTTGCAGAAGTTCTATGTACCTAAATTTATCTTTTTGATCGATACTGTGTGTGTATAATTTGAAAAATTTGTTTTGGTATAACTAACTAGGAAAAAAATTTATATAATTCTGAATTAATAATTTATTGAGTTCTACGCTATTTACATGTTTTACTAAAGAATTATAATTGCAGGACTTTATTATATACCCGCCTTTTCCTATACTTTACAGATTGTCTTTTCACGTCAATTTGAACTGATTCCTCTTCTTGATAATTTTGGAAGTTATAGTTGTTATTCAGTTCTTCGATTTCCTCCACTATTGGTAAAGGTAATCGGTATTTTACGTATTTCATAAATCGAAAATCCATCTTTACTTTTTTGGGCTTGATGATATTTTTAAAGCAGGGCCTATCCTAAAAAAAATAAATAACAAGATTTTTATTATCACTGCTAAATTATATCAATGTTGTTTTCCGAGAGATTCTGATTGAAAAATATTTGTGTATAATGGAATGGAAACTGAATATAAACGGTGCTTGCTTAAAAGTTATATATATTTTTTTCTCCAACCCCCTGAATATGACCTTCTTATATTCATTTACTTTCGGAAAAAAGTAGGTTATTTCAGGATATTGCTTGGGTTGCCATGGTTACTGTACTGAAATGTGGAAAATTCGACCTAGTTTGTAAAATGAAAAGACTGATTTTCGGTATCTTTGATGACCTTCTTCTAGAAGTCATATCAATCCAGTAATATTAACGAACGGTTCATCCACACTATCTTGGAATTCTCACTTTTGGATTGACCTCGATTAATATCCCGTTAACCTAAATTTGGCCGGCAATCTGTCACAAGAATTTGTCGTCATGAAAATTTGAATTGAATACCATTTATTTAATGAATATCGATCTCAAAAACTTGAAGTCTTTTGGAAGATTCTTCTTCCAACGAATGGTGATAGTAGTGAGTGGCGATAACATACATAGAATTGCTATGTACCGGTTTGTAGAGTCGAATTTTTGTTCAACAAATCTCAAAATTAGTGGTCAGAAAAAAAAATGTGTACAACTGGTACACAAAATGTATTTTCGGGTCTCGTAAGATTGCCGTCTCTCTGACTTGTCTCTAAAACATATATTTAGTGTACCTGTTAAACAAATAACTATTTCGACCTCAGAGAAATAATCGGATAAGCCAATTTTTTATTTCAATTTGTCGTGATATCGATGAGAGTTTTACTATTCAGGGTGATACATATCACAGTAACAAGATAAGCGATAATTTTTTCAAAAGACATACGATATATCAAGGTTTGATTGTAAATACTTGCCCAATGTATTATGATCAAAGTAATACATCCCATGAATTGACAGAAAGTCGTATCGACTCACGTGTCCAACATTTATATAAATTGTTGTCTGTTGATAAAAAGTGCCAAAAGTCATTGAAAAAACTATAAACTTTCTACGTAATCTACTAAAGAAATAATTTTCGAGAGTTTTTCGAATATCTTACCACCACATCGATCAAAAATTATCATGGGCCCAACACGTAGGAAATATCAGAAAAAAATTTTTACCGCTGATTGGAATCCTCTTTAGAATAAGGAACATCATACCACTCAGATTCTTGAAGAATATATATTTCAGTCTGATTTATTTACACCTACAGTATCTCATATCTATATGGGGAACAGCAAACTGCTCGATTCTGAAACCTTTGAAATCTTTACAAAATGAATCAATTAAATGTATATATAAATTACCGTATCTAGAGCCGACACAAAATCTTTCCAAACCAAATCATTTGTTAGATATGAATTCTCTTTATAAACTGAAGATTTGCTGTTTCATTCACCCTGTTAAAAATGAAATGAAAACATCAAATAATATTATTTTCACTGGGATATGTAACACGCATGATCATTCTACGAGTCAAAATAAATTATTATGTATCAAAACTGTTAAATCTAATTTTGGTAAAAAATCATTATATCATGAGGGAATTGCTATTTACAATTCCATTCCTACAGGAACTAAAGAGAATAAGTCAATTTTCAAATTCAAAAATAAATTAAAATCCTTTCTGCTTGATTAGGCAAGCATATCTTTTTTTTCTCTTTTGAGGCTTTGATCCTTCTTCACTGCTTCATTTTCTTGGTTTTTTTTATAGTAAGTTATTATATGTATTATTCAAATTATAGATGTAATACTTTAATGAGATCCCTGTACATAAACATGTAATGTTTCTTGGGATAATAAATATACTACTACTAAATGTTAAACTAAGCTTCAAATCATAAATATTTCAACAACGACTACATTAATATGGCAAGTCAAATATAAACTGAATTTCATATACTCACAGGAGTTTTGGGAACCAGTATATCCTTCATTTTTCCGAACATCTTCAAATCAATCTCCATCTTAGAATTTTTTGTGTATCGAGAATCAATATGTAACTTCGAAATGGAAAAGTCACCGGTGTAGCACAATCTGATCTGAGTCGAAGAAATGAAGGGAATGCAGGTACTTCTCTGATGAGATAACATGTTCTTATTGAGGATCATCTTCTTCCCTTGTTGATTAGCATTAATGGGCATATGAATTGTGGACATCTGTGAGAACTACAAACTATTATCGATCAGTCAGAGATAGAGTTGGGTTTGCAATTCTCGGATAATCCGAACCAAACCAATGACCTATGAAATTCTATATGTCCACCAAAATCAGGACTGATATTTTGGGTGATTGGTGATTAAAGAATCTTACACCTACATATTGACACCCCCATCAAAAAATGTTGTAACTCCCGATACGTCCAAATTGAGATTCAGCCACAGGAGTATTCAGAAAAATAAGGCGAACGCAGCGGTGTATGAAAGACGTATCCTAATTCGCGATACTTTGGCTGATACTCAATTGAAAAAAGTATTTAAAATTACCCAAGTAACACATCATATTGCCTGAACCCCGAGTTCAGATTGGTCCAATATAGATATATCGTTAATGCTAAATTGATGTTGAACTAATATTAATCAATATTGAGAAAACGATATCTCATTATGAATATTGGCTCAATATTGACAAATTTCAATTGCATTTTGTGAGGATCAATATTGATAATATATGGGATTGATAACTTATTACCAATATCTGAATTACCATATCAGGTGATGATGAATAATATCAGTTTAACAACATAGATATTTCAATATTGTCTGCATATTTTGTATATACTCAATTTTCAACATCGTTATATAATGTATATTCGACATTGTTTGGGAGCGTAGATTAAAATATTGTATTATCATATTAGGTGGCATATCGGCATGATACTGCAATATAGATATGCGAATTCTGATATTGCTTGAACATTCTTTTAATAGTAAAATGAAAATATTCAAATAGTCATTTTAGAATCACAGCCTGAAAAGGGGTATCGGGATTTTTGAAAGTGATCACTTAATGTATTCAAACATATATCAATATCGGTAACGCAATATTCATCACGAATTATCTCAAACAAATTTGGAAAAATTGAAATATCGTCATTTGGTGGATTTCAATACCAGAAAATTACGTCCAGAACATTTGGCACAGCAAGTTTGATATTCCAAATCGCCATCACATAGGACAGTTATCCTTCAGTGTTTTTTCGGATATATTTCATTGTTACTTAAGTTTCTAACATTTTAATGTTGTCTCGAACATAACTAACTTGAAGTCACCACATCTATACCACCCAACTCCTTCTCAGAAACAAGTCTCTCCGTGCCGTAGAGTGTATAGTGGTCGACAATAATGTTTCTTCTGAAAGTCGTGAGTTCAAGCCCCGCAGCAGCCAGAGTTTTTTCGAGGTTAGTAGAGTAGAGTTAGTAGAGCGCAACTCGAGAGCATTATTGTATGAACTTTTACCGCATAGACTCCTGTTATTGTGTTGCTGCCTTTTTACAGTCAAAGCTGCTGTTTACATGGATGCAAACCTGTTCCTTCCTGTTTTCGGTAAAATGATTTCATTGAAAATTACTTGTCTTTACATAGATGTAAGTATTTTTACATGTGTTGTAGCGATTCGGTAGTTGTGGCATTTTATGATCTTCAAAAAAGATTATCTACAAAAGAAAACCCGCCTTTTATAATATAAATGAAGATTTGCTATGTTCGGGATGAAACGATTGGTAAAAGAGGCGTAAACGAAATTAGGAGTGCTGTTTATGGAATAAGGAGTTCTGTTTCTCTTCTGACAGTTTCGCCGGTCAAAACAAAAATAGATTAAGTTTTCGCTATGTACTCCTATGCCGTAGAAAAGTTCAATATTAACATTACACATGTTTTCATGAGGTAGGTTATTCACAAAATGAGGGTAATTCAATGCACGGCCTTAAAGAAAGGCGTGAAAAGAATCAGGTAATGTATGTTCCAGACCAGTCGATGAAACTAATATGTGCCAAAGTTACAGGCAAACTATATACGGTAACGGAATTGGATCAAAATTGAATTCTGAATTCCAATTATTTGAAGGACATCTTATCAGATTCAGAGTTAGATGTTCAGAATGACAAGATGAAGTGAGGTAGTGTAGTGGTTAGCATATCTGCCTATCAAGCGGAAGGCCGGGGTTCGAATCCTCGCCGGGCCACCGTGCTGGGTAATCGCACGTTAAAAGGTAAGGCCTCGTTGATCCATTGCTCGCACAAGTTTCGACTTCTGAAGGTTGACGTTCGTCAGCTGGTTAACGGAACGAACAATTTTAGAACAATTTTTTTTTTTAGAAAACATTCGAAATTCATTGTGAGGATCGTAAATCGATTCATGTCAGTTATGATGTTCTCTCCAAAACCATGTGTGCATTGATATAGGAAAAAAGCCTATGAACAAAATTTATTTAGCAAGAAAATCGTTCTTCTGGCTCTCTAGCTATATCGAAGGCTAAATCCAAATATTTTAACAGCCTTGTACTTCAATGCCATTCCTGAATTATAACATTATTATTATACAAATTTGAAATTCGATTACTACGAAGAAAGCTGATTCGGAATGAAATGTTATTACAATTCAAACCAGTTATAGCAGGGGCTTATTTCAAATATTATACATTCAGAAATCTACTTTAATTTTATATTTATTTTATTGACTTTAGAATAAATAGCCACAAAAACTATCATGGCTTGTTATTGGCAATTGAGACAATGAACAATTATACTGACATTGGCTACTTTTACCTGACATTTCTCAATTTCAAACCCGTATATTTTGTAATTTTATATTATCAGCCTGTATGGCAATTTGCAATATCTCATGGAAAATAAGTTTGTGGTATTTCCGAGTTAAATATCCAAAAAAAAAGTGTCATCGAATGATAAAAATAACGAGAACAACTCTCAGAGCTTATCTTGCTTAAAAATGTGTGGTGGAAGTGGAGATATGTTCTTTTGAAAATATTACATTGTACTCATTCCTCGAATTTTTAAACATTCAAATCTGGGAAGTAGTACCTTTTTCGATACATTGTTGAAGGAAAAACATATTATTGAATTTTTGGTTATGGCAAATTAACGACCAATTGGATTATGGCATTTAAACACCCTAGGGTGAGAAAATAGCGAGCACTTTCAGCATCCTAAAATTGCAGTTAGGTATCGGGGCAAATAAATAGACCAGCTAGAAAAACAGGTATTATAGGAGTGAAAATTGTCAAGCTGTGTGCACGTACCAATACACTTGGAAAAGAAGGACTTTGTATTCCGTGCAGAAAATTATTTATTAAATTCGTAGCCGAGCGCTTTCGACTAAAATGTCATCATCAGTGCTTACCTGAAAGCAAGTAACTCTTGAAATTTTTGATATATAAATAGAAAATTGTTTATAATTATTTGGCAAAATGGTTGAATTGAAAATTTGAGGTTACTTACTCGTCAGGTGTACAAGAGCTGTAGCCATAAAAATAAAAATGTTTCCAAGGAACATAAATCTGTTCAGTACAACTTACAACGTATTGAAACATTAGAATATTCAATCCTGAACAGGATTGTTCTTGATAATAAAAATGGTATCAATGGAGTCCATTGAAACCCCGTACAGAGGCTTGAAGATGTTTTCAGTCTAATGAGAACCTACCATCTTCTCACTTGTCGAGATAAACCATAAAACCATAAAACCTGATCACCTGAGACAGTCAGTACCTTATTGTCGAGTTAAATTATTTGGATGAGTCATAACAATTGTTAGAATTCAAAACCCTTTTTCAGAATTGGAGGAGGACTGCAAAATGCAGACTGGTTTCAAGTGATGTCATCATAGAGAATAGGTGTAGATATGTATATATATAAGAATTTATTATGGAATGAAAATTATTATTATGTACTTTCTATTGGATTATCATTTCAAACGTTTGTGAAGTGAAATGAAGGATCTATTCAGGTTGACTTGAGTATTTAGACAAAGGGCATTTTTCATCAATTAATTGTTTACATGTAGATCTTCAAGAAAATCCAGTCTATTGTATTTTTCAGAATTTACTTCATGTAAAAGTTTTGAGTTTCTATTGGGGCTCAAGTTATGGTTGTGAAGCCTGAGGTGTTCACCAAAAGCTGATATTTTATTAGGATTCAAATGTTCGATTATACGAACTCCCAAAGGTCTGCAAGTCATACCAATATAAGTTGAATTAGAATTTTTTACAGTTCAAGTATTGGTTCATACTGTAATTGGATTTGAAAGAAATTTTAATGTTATCTAAGTTACTTTTGAGAAAGCCTGCTATTTTATTGGAGATGATATCGTTCAAAAGATATTATAGGAACTCAGAGCTTTCTCATTTCTAGGGGAGAGAAACCCAAAAATATGGATTCAAGAATAAAATGTGCTACATGGGAGGTTCTGAACACGTTTTCCTTCTTGGTAAGCGAAGTTGTATGCCTCTTTTCAGAGGTGGACCGCTCGCTTTTGAAAAAATGATTCTTCTAGAATAATAAAACGAAAACACTAGTTTCTGGACTGAACCAACTTCCCCACTCAACCCGAACCGTACATCCAGTGACGTGCGGGAGTGAATTCTTTCACACTCACCCCGAACACACGGTCCTCCGCAAACTCCACCCCTTCGTCGAATCCAGCGAGCTGGTGGTGCAAGAAGACGGATACCGGCTATAATGGGGGTCATGCATCACGGCCAGATGAAAGTTGTTCCTGGATCAGCAGGTTTGTCCGAGGCGCTGAGGGCTCGACGGGCGCTTCCACCGCCTGCTTGTCTGTCTGTCTGCGTGAAATATGGCGGCCGCGCCTACCGATAACATGCTTTAATTAAAATGCTGTCTTGCGACGATTGATGTCCCACCAGCCTTATAACATTACCTCAAACTTACTTCCAGGAATTATTGCCTCGCTTCTTTCGAGGGCGACGGATGGCGTTCTTGATTAGCAGGAAGAATTCCGGTTATTTATTGGAAACGGCCGGATAAGAACACGTATCGATGTGGCGAGGGGCTTGTCGCTGTTGTATGTGAAGTGTTATCTCACAGTTTTTCAACGTTTTCATGGCTTTGTTAACATACTATAATATTTATGTGCCAATGGTATAAAATTCATGTTGAGAGTGGTGGTCTTACAAAGATTAAAGCCCCTGGCCCGAGGGTGTGTGAGTCGCCCGGGAGCATACACATCTGTTTATGGTGTTTACAAACTTTTGTCATCAATCAATCAAAATCTTTATTTCCGTTCACTTGTGTGAGACATGGAAAATGTCACACACAAAATACAATTATATGAAATCACAATTGAATATAAAACAAGCTTGACTTGTTAAATATTACAAAGAAAAACTAATAAATGAAGAAGTAACGCAAACATCACAAAGAGTGAGATGAACAATGTAGAGACATATCCTATACTATAGAGTGAAAATGAAAAAGAATAATATAATTATTGGTAACCAGGACCATTAGAGTTTCGAAAATTCGAAACACAAATCGGATTGAAAAATTATTTAGAGAATAATAGCTTATTGTATAAAAAGGAAGGGAAGTTCTACTTCCACGCGTCAGGCAGTATACATTCAAGGGAGAAAAACGCACTTCAGCCCATGTTATGCATATGATTCATTTCATTTGATTTTTAAATGATTTATTTTGGAACCAACCATCCAAATTTTTTGAAGAACTAAAACTAAGAATAGGTACAGTAGAGCATGCTCCCCTGTAGACTGTTCGGAAATTTGAGATTTTGACAACTCACATGCAAGTATTCTGCAATACACCCATTTTTATGAAGAATAAAATTTTCTGACGAATCGATAATGAAAAGTTTTCCATATAGTTGAAATTTTTTAATCTCACTATATAGTCTGGACCACATTTTTATAGACAAGACATTATAAACATATTCGTCTAATTAGGAAACCCTATATTTTTATGAAGAATAAAATTTTCTGACAAATCGATAATAAAAAAGTTTTCCATATAGTTGAAATTTTTGAATCTCGCTGTATATAGGACCACGTTTTGATAGACAAGACATTATAAACGTATTCGTCTATTTATGACAACCCTATAAAAAGTATGTTTCATCCGGTAAACAGATTAAAGGTGAAGGTTGACCTCTATTCCGCCTCTTGGACTATGAGTCCAAAAGTGCGCCCAGAAAGCAGTGCCTTGTGCAGGCAAGGGTCGGCTAATTGTTTCGAGTGTCGAAGCGCTCTGGGGCGTCTTACTGATTTTTACGATATGGCATTTGCTATTTTAACTATATGGAAACACACACAGTGTATTAATTTTGATTTCGATTATTGTGAAAGTATAAAGTACCTCATAAATAATTCGACGTAATTCAACAAATTCAATATCAGGCAACATCCTTACAAAATAACTGTATGCCCTTATAATCACATGAAAGCATCGGAAACTCAACACAGTCTCTCACTTTTCCCTTACTGATTTTGGAAGTGGAATTCATTCTTTTGTGCATTGCGTATCAGTATTTCCTCAGAAATGTCACGTTTTCATCAATACATCAAAGAACAAATTACGAAACAAAGTCGGCAACCCTCCCATTCGGAGGCACGTCCAGGAAAGAGACGAAAAGCTTGCTTTCCTCGTTCGCTATGATAGTCCGTGAGCAAAGAAGAAAAATGCGATGAAATGCAGTGAATACATAACGTGTTTGAAACATTTAAAATCAATCATGTGAGGAAATATTTGAAACATTGAAAGTGGAGGTTTCAATGTACTAGATGTATCTGACATATTTCAAAAATAGGCGATGTATTTCAATAGCGAATATAGTCGTCAGTTGTTAGTGTGAACAAAAGGACATGCGCAAAAATACTTGCAAATGCATAAAGTTTGCCTTAGAGCGTCCATCCATCTTTTTTATGTTTTCTTGTTTTATAATGCGGTAAAAGTCTACTCTGTGCTATACACATCTGAGCATTGTGCAAGAGGATGGTTTGATTAGTTTCTAATTGAGTGATCGAAACAGAACTTTTTCAAAAGATTCCTGTTCAAAGTGTACAAGTTCATATACATGGAAAAATGAGTATTTTACAATACCTCAAACAATATCCGAGTAATTTCTACTTTAAGAGGTGAGCCAATTTCTCAACATATTCCAATTGAGAGCGTCAAAACGCATTGTTACAGAGGAGGACAGCGATTTCAAGAAGTTCACAGGAGAATAAATAAATGATCATGTGTGATTGTTCTGTGAACACTTTTAAGCAGGTTTACGTATTTTCAGAATGAGCAATGATAAAGTGTCGAATATTTTGTACATTCTGCCTGGAAACGATCTTCTACGATAACATATACTTTGAAAGGTTGACGTAGACATGGTTTCACCACTAGCCTTCATAAGAGGGAAAAAGTGATATGCTGTCATTTGGTACATACATTCCAATTATATGGTTATTTGAAAATGAAAAGGACCTATCGGCTTTTTTTGAATCTAACAATACCTTCTCATCATACATGGGATATCTTCTGAATTTCTCATGTTTCAAAAAACTGTCAGACTAAATTATATATACACTTGAAATTATTGATTCGAGCAATGTTTCAGATACGGGGTTAATCACCCTCTGCAATAAACTAGTGATTTTGGGTCTAAATATTACTAGGACCAAGTAATTGCGAGTTGAATGTCGTACTTCCACTACAGAAAACATCGGACCTACGATGGTTTGAATATTTTATTATTGTATACTGATTCATTCTTCCTGTTGAAAAAGCTATTGTATAGCGACACACATCGCGGTTTTGTTAGCAAGTTGTCAGTGAGAATCGTACAGAAAATTGTGATGTTTTTTGTTCGTTGAATTTGATTTCTGTCAATATCTTACTGATTAGCCAGAACCCTCCTCAATACGTAATATATATTTTTGTGGCCGTAACACGAAAACAAAAGGCAGCTCCAGAGAGTCGACTCTCTTATGGAGAAGGTCTTCTAATATTTCCAATTCGATATTACTTCGATTCAACTCAACTATTCCCATAACGTATTTCACTTCTGATGATCTGAAAGGTGAGAATGATAACGTTCGATACCAATTCGTCGATAGATACAGATGTGTATACTTTCTCAGTTCAATATTTGTGTTCATTTAAATAGAGCAGCATCTGATCACGATAATCCTTTTCAATCGAAATATGAAGTCGTCCAGTTGAAAAATATTGAAGTGAGTTTTCCAAAGACTTGTAACCAAACCTGTTTGGGAGGTAGTTTGCCTTTCAGATTCCCGATGTACTTTTCACATTGAAGACCGTAAGTACAATAATATAGTGAAAAATGAATTATAGTTATTTTAAATTTTTCACTCCACATTGTTTTCAACGTTTTCTTTTTTTTTCAGAACTTCGCATTACCGATTTTGAGGGACTCCATATCATATTTCATATATTTGAATATACAATATCCATATCCCGCATCTTCATATGTTCTTTGATTGGAGCAAATCTTATATTTCTGAATTGTTTTTGAAACTGACTTGGTTTCTAATCAACTTCCTCCTCAAGGGGAGAAATTGTGTATCTTTCCTCAGGACAATATAAATCAAAGTTATAATTCCACATCAATCAACAAGCTTGGGATGATTCTGCTCCAAGAGAAGAGAAAATGATGCTGGATCAAGTATCATTTGAAGGCTTCATTCTTTCGAAGTCAGGAAATATTTATTTCAAATCCTTGAAGCAACAGAAACCCATCCCAAGGTCAATCCTCAAAATTGAAAAACAAAATGATATTCAATGTTATTGTCTTGTGTTCTTTAAACCCAATTCAACGCTCTTGTCGATTGCTTTCACGGTGTCGGCTTGTCATAAATGATCTTTTCATTGGTTTCATTTAATTCTACCGTGAATGCTGTCAAATTTTCATTCAACTACTGTGAATCCACAGGCCTGGGTACGATTTGATCTTCGACATAATTAGCTCATTATGCGGTCCATCACTAGCCAGAATTATTTTTCTTCCAGATTTCGCTCCATCACGAAATCCAACTACTGCGCCCAAGCCTCAGGACTAAAGGAGCGAAGCAGGACGACAACGGGGCGCGCGGGACGAAAGTTGCACCTGTCAGTCAGTCAATCACTTGAGCCCTCCCCGTCAGGCTACTTGTATCGATTTGTCAGTCTCAGTAGAAGGCACCGACAACGGTCTGCCTGCAGTCACTGACGTCTCTATTTAACGAGAAGATCCGCAATCTGGAGAGTCGTTCTTTTGTAGTTGTTCCCGTATTGATTGGGATTCGAATTTTGATGAGATTAAGGATGCATTCGGAGTTTTTTGTTTCGTTATTGATGACGCAAAAGAAAGGGGTTGCACTTGTGTTTTACCTTATTACCAGCAGTCCACAGGAAAATTTGTACAGTGTCTTCTTTCTATCTTGGAACAAGAAAGTTCTCACTCAGGTCTGTTCATAGGCCAAAAATTTGAAGTCAAGAAGTTGATGACGGTGATTTCTCAACTTTATATGATTCCGCTGGAGGTTTCTGAAAATTACAATATACAAGATTGTATCAATAGACAACGCTCTGCATAATATTGAAAAGAATTTGAACTCTGATTAAATTTTGGGTGGATCGATTTATCTTTGCTGTTTTGATTATGCAGGGAAAAAGGAGTTTTCCACTGATTTTTGTGTATGTAATAACTAGCAGAGTACGTAGGATACTTGAAAAATGCAGATATTGTACAGTAATGAAGAAATTGTCCCTCACTCTGTTTATGTACTTTCTCAACCATTTGAATACTGGTTCACTGAAATTGAGAAAGACATGAGGATGGACAATTCCGACTCCTAAGTTTCAACGAGAAAAACCGCAATCTTAAGAGTCGTTCTTTTGTAGTTGTTTCGGTATTGGGATTGGGATTCGAATTTTGATGAGATTAAGGATGCATTTCGGAGTTTCTTGTTTCGTTATCAATGACGCAAAGGAAAGAGGTTCCTCTACCTCTCGCACTTGCGTTTTATCTTATTACCAGCAGTCCACAGGAGAATTTGTACAGTGTCTTTCTTTCTTGAAACAAACGAGTTCTCACTCAGGTCTGTTAATAGGCCAAAAATGTGAAGTCATGAAGTTGATGAGGGTGAATTTCCAACTTTATATGATTCCGCTGGAAATTTTTGAAAATTACGATATACAAGATTGTATCAATAGAAAACGCTCTACCTACAATCACTGCAGATACAGATGTCTCTATTTCAATAAGATGATCTGCTATCTGGAGAAATATTTTTGTATCTGTTTCTATACTGAAAGAGATTCGAAGTCTGATGAAATTTAGGATGGATCGCAATATTTTTGCTTTGTTTTCGATTATGCAAGGAAAAAGGAGATTTCCACTGATTGGTGTGTATCCAATAACTAGCGGAATCCACAGGAAACTTTGAAACATGCAGATATTGTACAGTAACAAAGAAGTTGTCCCTCAGTCTCATGTACTTTTTCAACCATTCAAAATACTGTTGAAGTTCACTGAAATTGAAAAGAAGGATATTGTAGTTTTGATATTCAGACTCCTTCCTATGTTTCAATGACAAGAGCCGCAATCTGAAGGGTCTTGTAGTTGTTTCGATATTGATTGGGATTCGATTTTTGATGAGATTAAGGATGCATCTCGAAGTTTTTGTTAATTTATCGTTATCGATGATGCAAAGGAAAGGGGTTTCCCAAGGTATTATACTTTACCACCAGCAGTTCACAGGGAATTTCAGGGTTATGCAGAGTGTGTACAGTGTGCTCTTTCTATTTAGAAACAAGGAAGTTTGAACTCGGGTCTGTTCATTGGCCGAAAATTTGACGTCAAAAAGTTGATGGTGATGGATATAATTCTGCCAAAGATTATTTGAAATGAAAATGAGGATATTTTAGCGGAACAAAAAAGTCTACCTACATTCACTGCAGATACATATGTCTCTATTTCAACGGAAAGATCCGCTATCTGAAGAGTTGTTTTTTGTACTCGTTTCGGTGTTGGTGGGGTTTGGAATTCTGCGGAGATTGAGGATTCATTCCCATGTTTTCAATTGGTGACTATGATGCAGAGAAGGATTTTTCTACTCATTGTGTACGTTATCAAGAGTCCACAGGACAATTAAAAAATATGCTGATTTTGTAAAGTTTGTTCTTATCTCAAAACGAATGAGTTTTCACAGAGTCTGTTTATGTTAATGTAATTTTTTAATCATTCAAAAAACTAATGAATGTCACTCTAATAAAAAAAATTGGATGTTTCTGCGATGAACAGTGATCTATCGGATTTCTTTATTTCAACGAGATTTTCACAATGTAAGGAGACGTTTAATGTAGTTATTTCTGTATTGTTCTCAAGGTTGCATCACTAGGTTTCCATTTTCTCATCGATGACGCAAGGGGAAGAATATTATCTTCTCATTGTATTATATTAGATTGTCAGTCACTCTGTTTATGAGTCAGGAATATGATTATTGGAAATGATAAGGATATAATAGTGATACAAAACGGTTTTCCTGCATTCACTGCAGACTTAGACGTCTCTCTTCAACTAGAAGATGAGAAGTCTGGAGAGTCATTCTTGCGTAGTTTTTTCGGTTTTGATTTGGATTCGAGTTCTGATGAAATTGAGGATGCGTGTAAGTTTTTATGCAGAGTTTGTACAGTATGTTTTTCTTATCAGAGAAAAAAAAAGTTCTTACTGTGTTCATGGGTCGAAAATGGAAGATTTTTGATATTGAAAATATGGATATACAGTGGTGGACAGTGATCTGCTTTCAGAGTGTGTACACTGTTTTCTTTTTTATCTTGTAAAAAAAAGTGGTTGATTATTGAAATATCTATCACCTCTCTGAATGTTCCTGATATAATGAGGAGGTATAATAATAGATAACGGTTTGTCCGCAGTAAGCACAGTCTCAGATGCCTCTGTTTTATAGAGAAGATCCAAAATCTGGAGAGTCGTTTTTTTAATCGTTTCGATATTGATTGGGCTTCGAATTTTCATGAGATTAGGAGTGTATCGTATACATAATTCGCAACCCAGAAAGTTGATTGATTCGGATTTTGATGGGATTTTGGATGCATTGTTGGATTTTCATTCTTTTAATTATCAATGACATAAAAGGAAGGCTATTCTAAAGATAATGACTAGTGGACTCCACAGTGTCATTCACGATAATGTGGAGTTTGTATAGTATGTTTTTTTTTATCTTGATACGAATAAGTTTGGCACTCAGTTTTTTCGTAGGCCGAGATTGTGACGTTAAGAATTAACAGTTGTAATTCACACTCAATTCCCGACCCGACTGTATTCATTGATATAATTTTCTGTCACAAAAAAATGAACTGTCGCAATATTGTCGCGTCATCATGGTGAGCTTATTGAACAGATATCTTCGCTAAGAGCTAACAATTCTCAACATCAAAAAAACGGTCACCTTTTTCGGCGAAGTTTATTCACTAACGAAATCATAAGGCGATTCTTGAAACTTGTGATTTAATTTTCACTCAAGCTGGTGTCATTCAAAGCATCTTTCAATGATTTTATACAGTACACAAAAATGTTAAAACATCACATGAGAGCTTCATTGATGGATCTGAATAACTGTCCCCACAAAACGCCCAAGTTCTGAAACAAAGCTCATTTTCTCTCTCGCATGATCGCCGTAACAGCCCATAACGCACCATGAATCACTCCATACTTACCATTCAAATGTGTGTTTGCGTTCAACTCGGTGATGTATTATTCAACGGGTGATAGTTTAACTGTCTGTATGACACGTTAATATAACAGATGATCTGTCTAGCGGCAAGTACCTCGGACTTCGGCCGTCGTTCATTCACCGAAAACAATTCCATATTGCCAGGACAACAATTAACGTCAGACATGATGAATCTATCATCTTGCGGATTTTGCTTATTGTCAACGAAATTATGTCTAGCTCGAATCTGCTCTAAGCGAGAAAGATGGTCCCACATCAGGGTCAGTTTTTTGCCATGAATTTTTTAGAGGACAATTTGTCATTGGTTGATACATAAAAGTTTTTTTTTTTCGGATTTTTATATCTAGGGGTGAAGCAACTAGGGTCAAAATGAGGTAACTACGTCCACTGACAAAACAGTTATTTAGTTTCACATGTCCTCATCGATATACTTCTATCTAAGGTGGCTATGTACTGGTGTTTTCACTCCATATATAAGATTTTTAGACAATCAGTCGACCGATGTGGCGTACTTGATCAAGAATTGATGAAGTAGACTATAGTAATAACTCAAAAAATTTGCCAGGTACCGTCACTCTCGCAGTTGAGATGACAGTCATGTGCACGTCCTGTGTTGCCAAGTGGCTATGTCGTTGCGAATTCTGGTCTATGTGCTGAAAAAATTAGTTGATTGTTGATTTTTTCATTTGAGCAATATAATATTGTGATCTCAATTCAAAACTCGGTTTAGAAGTAGTATCACAATTCAGACGAATATTTTTCACGTTAATGCGTGTGACCGAATAGAAGTGAGAATGGTGATAAAATTTTATGCATATGTGAAGTGAGAAAATGCCTTTTTTTCTGGTGAGTGAAATCATTATTATTTTTTATAATCTGGATTGAACTGAAAATATTTAAAACACATATTCCTGCATTTATAGAATATTCAGAACGCGTGCACACTCTAGAATGTTGTTGCCAGCAAACTTCTCTTGTGTTTTTTTCATGACCCCTACGAAATTTTTAAATGATGATTGAATATACTAAAACGTGAGATTATTCTTGGCGGTAGGTCATTGAAGATGAAGTTTGTTTTCATCAAACGTCAGATTGATATCGGGTTATATTTTCTGTTCTATCGCAAAGTGTCTGTTCATTTTGAACAACCCTGTCTACAGCTTTGTCTGAAATGATATCGCAACACTGAAAGCTCTATCTATACGGTAACATGAAAATTGGGATTTCAAATCAAGATCGCAGCGCCACATTAAAACAAACTCCTAACTGATCTGCACCACTTTAACATCTATTGTTAATCAAGGTTAGGACTTTGACGTTATTTGAAAATTACAAAAAGTGAAATCTTGTGAGCGACTAGTGTTTTCTCAATTCTATGTGAACTTTAACCATGAATGTAAGAAACATTATCAAATTCGATATTGAACGATACAAATTAAAAACAATGTCGATAATAGATTGCAACTGTGAATATGTGTATAATATTGAAAATAAAACTCATTATGATCGAAAAGATGCAATCAAATGCCCTCCTGTTCGTATGAAAAAATATAGACATCTTCGCTCACGAGGGATTTAGATGAAATTAGGGTCACACATGAATCATTATATACATGCCACGTGCTCGCATAAGGATGTCTACAATAGGCTGTGTAGTGTCCGCTTTAGGTATTTCTACTATGATTAGGATATGGATGACTGAAATTTTCGGAAATTTAAAAATTGATAGGGATTTCGTGCATTTCTAAATGGATTCTTCCGTTGGTCTGTTCCTTGAGGTGTTGATAGGGAAAGGTCTCAGAATGGTCCGAAGGAGACTAAACAGTGACCACAATAAGAACACTTCAATGTAAATCTTAACTGGCCAACGCAGATATTTATAATTTTTGAATTGTCTGTCCTCAAGTATCTCGACCAAGACTCGTGAGTCTTTTTACTTTACTCAATTCCTCATCTTTATCTGCCATAGAGGGTTTCGGCTTCTCAGGTACTCCCCTTACTTCTTCATGAAGACCTTTCAACAGGCCACGTAATAACTCATGAGCATCTTCCTGGGCATAACCGACGAAACGGGAAGCGAATCTTTGAATTTGTGTTCTCAAAGACACTATATTCACAGCTCGATCTGACGACTCTCCTGACCAAAGTTCTTCTATCACCTCGGCAAATGCTTTGATTGAAGCGCCCTCCCTATATTGGTTAGGGTTCACATCATTCAATTCAAGTTTATTTGTCACGAAAATAGTTATTTTCTACTAGCGTACGGAACAGTCCACTTTTCCGCACTCATTCAAGTGTTGAAAAAGTAACTTTTCCGCACTAGTGCAAAACGGTAAATGTGTTAAGTTTTTGGGGAGTATGCTGAAATTTGAATATTCAAATTATTATTTGTATGGTAGAAGTTTACACAATGACTGAAAAATGAAGAAATTCATTAGAATTCTGCTTAATAAAAAAAGTATGTTTCAATCATTTTTAATGATCCTGGTATAAGCCTCATCAAATAAGTGAACATCTGCCTTTTTTTGTCACTTCGAATTATAGTAGCAACAAAGTTGAAATAAGTTTGTCAGTCAAAACATTACCTTGTCAAAACCAATGTTATGACCTCTCCCAGACAAGTTGCTGATGAAGCAGTGGAAAACCGGAATCTGGCTTCATTGGGAAACATTTTAGCCTCCGTAATTGAATTGCAGAATGCAACAAATTGTTGCATGTTGTTGACGTCTATTTAATCGTAATGAATGTTTCTTTATGTTACCTTCTGGGTTTTTTCCGCACGCTATTAGAAGAAATAGTCTACCCACAAGTGCGTAAAGTAACTTTTCCGCACACGATTGCTGGCAAAACTACTCAAACGTTTCTTTGGACCATCTGCAATCGCGTGCGGAAAAGTATCACTTTCCGTACTTATTAGGTGATAGTGTGTTACATTACAAGCGCAGAAAGTGACATCAAATCACTTTCGCACAACTTATGTGCACAAGTTTTCCTACGACCACCTATTTTATTGAACAATATGTAAATATCAGACCGTATATATGTAATATACGCCACAATATGAATTCACCTCAACAGCAACCTGACAGCTAACAATCCCTGAAGGGGTACTTGCAATTGACAGTTGATGAATACGGATTTAATGGCGTCGACCAGAATCGTTGCTTCAATGTAATGATTTTTGTCAGTCTATGTTTGAACATTGTTTCTATAGAAAGTGCACATGAATTTGCAATAACGTTTTTAGTGAAATGAAGAAATAACGATGTTCATTTAAAAATGTTAGTAAGTACTTATGATACAACACTTCTTTTTCTTTTCAAAATTTTTTATGAATAATTAGAACCTATCAGTCCAGTTTATATATAAATAATAACAAAAGGGAGGTGCAATTAATAATTCCATCTGTAAATCTAACAGAATCCACGGGTTTGACGGCTTATTGACAGCCGTGCGGAAAGTACTTTACGCACTTGTGAGATTATAAAGGTCACTTTCCACGGGGGTAGAGAGTGCGATATTTGCCTCTCCTATGTGGCCGTAGGCAAACTACTATTTTCTGGTATTTATGAAATTCATTAATATGTTTTCGAATCGAGAACAAAAACAGTAAATTTGAAATAACGACAAGACAAGACAAATCCTGACAATTCAGGCTCGAAAGAACGATTTGAGCACCGGGATCTTGGCCAAATATGCCAACCGTGAGCTGCCACGTCTGCCACGTACTGAGTGTACTATAATTTTAATGTTCCAAGTTTTGCAGGCCTTATCTTGCAATTTCTGGCCGAACTCTTCTAACGCTTCGTTCGGCCATCTGCAAACACGTGCGGAAAAGTATCACTTTCCGTACTTATTAGGTGAAAGTATATTTCTATTACTTGTGCGGAAAGTTGCTTTTTTCAGGAGTGTGAAAAATTACTTCCGTACAATTAATGTATAATATTATTCCTATGACCACCTATTTTATCGGACAATATGAAAATATCAGATCGTGTATATGTAATATACGCTACAATATGAATTCACCTTTACAGCAACATGACAGCTGACAGTCTCTAGAGGGTTGCTTGCAATATGAATATAGATTCAATGGCATCGGCCTTCAATGTAATGATTTCTGTAATGAATA
Organism: Zygogramma bicolorata; assembly: GCA_032362365.1. NCBI lineage: Eukaryota > Metazoa > Arthropoda > Insecta > Coleoptera > Chrysomelidae > Zygogramma > Zygogramma bicolorata. The sequence goes on from JAVJAQ010000596.1 coordinate 111,264, forward strand.
CTGATGAGTTATGATATTACTGTTGAATGGACATTATTGTTGTGTGAACTGTGAATACACCATTATTATATTGAGTTGCCTGACTCAAGTTTTTTGTGTCAGTCTATGTTTGAATATCGTTTCTATAGAAAGTGCACATAAATTTGCAATAACTCATAGTCAAATTAAGAAATAACGATGAAATGTTTATTTGAAAATGTGACAATAAGTAAGTACTTATAATACAACACTTCTTTTTCTTTACTTCATTTTTTATGATTATGATTAGTTACCTATCAGTCGATTTTTTATATAAATAATAGCAATATGGAGAAACAATTGATGATTGCATTTGTAAATCTTACAGGATCCAAGGGTTTGACGGCTTATTGACAGCTGTGCGAAATAGTAGTTTACCTAACAAGTGCGGAAGGTGATACTTTTCCGCAAGCGATTGCAGATGGCCGAACTCCGCTAGTAATCGCGTGCGGAAAATACACTTTACGCACGTGTTAGGTACATTAATTTTTCTACTAGCGCGCGGAAAAAACTTAATAGTGAACAGAAAAACATTTATTATTGAATACTTATCAAACTATTGATTATAATTAATAATAATATTAGACGTACAATTTGTTGCGTTGTGCAAATTAATTGCAGAGGCTAAAATGTTTATCACTGTTTTGTCAGCAATTTTGTTGTAGGAAGTCATTTTGGAAGGCTTTACTGGTGACAGCTGCTGACTAGTGGAAGAATTGACGAGAAAATTTTTGCCTTTTTTGGTCTAATTCCTATGTGTTGTTTTGTTTATATATGTCGTGATCTTGAAGATCTTGCTTGAATCGACGTCATTTCTGAATTTAATCACACTTTTTAACATTGAGTACCTGGACCATAGAGTATTAGGCTAGCATGTTTTGGAAATTTCGGCGAAATAAGCCAAAACAACGTCTTCTTTGAAAGTTTTGATTTCCTTATTCTGGCACCAGTTTTCAAACAAAAAATATTCTTTTTGTTGTTGTTGTTGTTCAAAATTGTTCGTTCCGTTAACCAGCTGACGAACGTCAACCCCTCAGAAGTCGAAACTTGTGCGAGCAATGGATCAACGAGGCCTCACCTTTTAACGTGCGATTACCCAGCACGGTGGTACGGCGAGGATTCGAACCCCGGCCTTCCGCTTGATAGGCAGATATGCTAACCACTACACTACCACATACCTATAACGGCATTTTAATGGTAGCAGATGCATGTTTGCAATTCTAGCCGCTTCCAAAACTGAATCTGGCTAATCTTCATCTGGAAAATCCATGGAAAGTTATCTTACTAGAAAAAACAGTGACGGTAAAATTGGTTTTGACAAGGTAGTGTTTCGACTGACAGATTTGTTTTATTTGTTGCTACGGTTATTCAAAGTGACAAATGGAAAATGTCAGATGTTTGTTATTATTTCACATTCAGTTGATAACGGAATTCTGATGAATTTCTTCATTTTCGTTCATTCTGTAAACCCTAATCATACAAATATATATTTTGAATAGTCAAATGTCCGTATACTCCCCAAACACTCAACAGATTTACTTTCCGCACTAGTGCGGGAAAAAGTTTTTTCCGCACTAGTGCGGAAAAGTAACTCTTTCAACATTAAAATGAGTGCTGAAAAGTGGACTTTTCCGCACGCTAGAGTTTCTGATATGTGTCACTTTGCTAGGAAAACTACAATTTCAATGTTTTTGAATCGGGAACAAGAACTGGAAAGTTGAAATGGCGAAAAGACAAGACAATCCTGATAATTTAGGCTCGAAAGAACGATTCGAGCACCGGGATCTTGGCCAAATATGCCAACCGTGAGCTGCCACGTCTGCCACGTGCTAAGTGTATTATAATGTTAATGTTCCAAGTTTTGCCGGCCGTATCTAGCAAACGCTCGGTTCGGATGAAGACTGCTTCATATGCCTGCAAACGACGTCGTTAATTCTTGTTTTCGCGAGATTAACTGAAAATTAGATGGCGCAACTTTGTCTGGAAATGAAAAGAATACATCGTTTCGCGGTATTATTCGAAAACTGAGCTCGTTTCGGCGTTCACTTCCAACCAGCTTCACTTGCATCGCGCCGATATTAGCACTATATATGGGGAAATCACGACCTCGTAATGAAGCGTAAATATTAACACAAAGAACGAACACACTGCCGTTATTATGCGGAGTGTTCTGAGGCGATTCCTGAATATTTCAGGTCTGGCACACTGCAACTCATTGATTTTCATATTGTAAAACTTGTGCATTTCATTTCTGTTAGCGATGATTGGTACTTTACAGATGTGGAGAACGAATATAGGTTCATGGGAATTTCAAGGCAAAGTTAATCTCACCAGAATTGAAATCATAGTCCAAGAGACGGAATCAAGATGCATATATTCCTGATGAAATGACTTCTACACCAGTACAATGTTAATGTTTTCGTCAAAAACGCTAGACCTACGGCTCACCTGATTATAACATCCAGGGAAGTTCACATTCCTGAAATTTGTTCACATATGGCGCCAAGCGGCAACTCTAGACACATGACATTATGAATTCTGACGAAATTTCTATTAGCGATTTTTTTTTGGAAGAACGCGTGCAGAGTTAGTGTATTACTTTCTTTCTTCTTCACTCTACATAATAAAGGATAAAGATACACGCGTTTTGTCAAAAATTGCACGAGTTCTTACCTACGAATTTGCTATACTTTTGATGTTTTTTATTCTGTTTAGAAAGAAGTAAATACAGATAGATGCATTTGCTTTATATTTTCGATATGTTATGAAAAATTAATATGAAATTCATAGAAATTCTTACTATTCGGTGCTAAAAGTTTTCAGATATATTGATGAGAATCTTTGGAATATCGGTATCGAGTTGTACCACAGAGATGGAAAAATAGTACATCAATGTATCGTTTAGTAAGCATTACAGTGTTAATGCAACTTCAATGCATTAGGAAAAGTGCTGTAGTGCAGAATATGATGGCTTTATACAAGGAGACCGCATTCGAATACACTCTCCCGAAAGAACTTTCATTCCATGTTTTTAAATTTTTCATTTTTTCACTGTCACTAATGCTGGAACTATGGATATATACGTTATACTGGAAAATTCTGAAAAGCAATCAGCAAATAACACAAAAATAACTTCTCCAAAAGTGAACAGTAAGCAAGATGAACTTTGTTTTCATCAGTGTCAGAATAATCTAGCGTTATATTGATCAGTTGAACTTGAGTAGGTACATGTATTGAATGTTTTGTACTAACCATCGGAACTTGATATAGATGATTGATTATTTTGTCCACATTTAATACAACTAGCGTTTGATATCCATTATGAAACTCTATTCTATTCAAAACAACTTGAATTAACGACAAATAATTTAAACTACGGTAGAAAATTGGTATAACTACTGCTCTTCGGGCTTGAAGGCCGTCGTTCTTTGGAATTTCTTCCTGACGTTTCGCTAGCGCGAGTGGCCAGCTTCTTCAAATATAAACTAAAAATATAACATAAAAACAGTTTTCAAGCCGACCAAGAAGATCCAGCAAAGCCTCAGGTCGGTTAAAGACAAAAGAGACCCACTGTCAGCGGCAGGGGTTTATCGCATACCGTGCACCTGTGGGAAGGTTTACATCGGTACCACGAAAAGATCCATGGGTACAAGGCTCAAAGAGCATCAAAGGAACTGCAGGCTGGGGCAAACCGACAAATCGGCGGTGGCGGAACACGCATTGAGTGAGGGCGACCACAAGATTCTGTTCGAAAATGCAACACTGATTGCCCCCAACCAGGGTTACCATAGCCGACTGGTACGGGAGGCAATAGAGATCCAAAAACATGCGGACAATTTTAACAGAAAGGAAGAAGCGTTGACTCTAAACAGAATTTGGAATCCGATTCTGAAGAAATCAAGAATAACTAATGAAATCACAGCAGGTAGTGCGGCAACTAATAATGATGATTATTCCCCGAACCCGACAGAAGTAATTAAGACTCCAGACTACTTGCATCAATATAAATACGCCTTGAGAAATCGAACTGTTTAGTCATCGGAGATGAATAAGCCTCTGAAGAAGCTGGCCACTCGCGCTAGCGAAACGTCAGGAAGAAATTCCAAAGAACGACGGCCTTCAAGCCCGAAGAGCAGTAGTTATACTAATAACCTCGGCCGCGAAAGCCTCAACCATTTTGTAAAATATTGGGCTATAACGACAAATAGCTGGTTGAAAAGAGCAGTAAAATTATGGAAAACTTAGAGCACAACTCGAATAAATTGGAATGCTGATATCGAAAGATGGCAGAATTCGATTCTTGCACCATCTACTGGAAATGGCAGTAAATTCCCTGGATATAATTGATCCTGTCTAGAGTTTTTGACGAAACAATATCGAATCAGAGGTCACACCAGGAATATATGCATCTTGGATGGAAGAGAGGTCGACCTTCACCCACCTGTATACCGGATGAAACATAATTTTTAAAGGGTTTCATAAAAAGACGAATACGCCTATAATGGCTTGCCTATCAAAATGTGGTCCAGACTATATACAGTGAGATTCAAAAATTTCCACCAAATGGAAAACTTTTTTATTATCGATTCGTCAGAAAATTTTATTCCCCATAAAAATTGGTGTATTGCATATGACTTGTCAAAGTTTAAAATTTCCGAACAGTGTACAGGGGAGAACGAAAAATAGGAATTTCGATCAGATCGCTGTCAGTCTGTCCCTGTGTATGTTTAGATCTTCAAAGCTGATTAACGAATTCAAATGCGTTTTATTTTAATAGAGTGATTCAAGAGGGAGGTCAATGTGTATAATACATGCATAATATAGTAGAGAAACATTGATAGTTTCAAAGGTTTTTATGTGCTGTCGTAATTGAACACATTCTTTGCGTTTATATTGCAAACGCTATTTGAATCCTACAAGATAGATCGAAATAATGTACCACAGTACACCTTAAATAGGTCTACAAAAAAGTACAGGATGGTATAATATATCTATCTCTTATCATTCATTATTGACGCTATTATGCAATATAGTGTTCCTAATTAGAGAACAAGTACCAACGTAACAAAAAATATGCTATGAAGCTTCATTGGGTTTCAGGAGCTCTCATTCAGAGTTTTTTCGAATAAAACTCTATCTTAACAACTGTAAACTACTGTTACAGGGATATTCATTATAAAAGCATCTTCTTTTACTCTTTTAAACAAACCCTTCTACCTGGCGAGTCGTGCTTCATATTCGCATCACACTAGGTCAGGGGTTCCCAACCTTTTCTCAGTCCTGGACCATTTTTATATTATTCTTGTTATCAGGGACCACTATGAATGACTTACATAGTGGTATATACATACGTACATTGTAGGTAATGAAGATAAACTGTAATAATCAAACCGTAACTTTAATTAGCAACTCAATAGGATATTACAAAACAAGAAATAATAATATTTTTAGGATAAACTTCTGTGATTTTGTATTAAAGTGATTTCTAAGTTTGCATCTTCTTCATGAGTTGCTCAAAGCTAAACGCAAATCATCACTTATTTTCAAACGGTTCCTCTCCTTGTTCTTAATTACCAATGAAGCAGAAAATTCTTGTTCAAATAAATAAGTTGTTGAAGAAATCATAAAATAGCGCAAGGCGATTTCTCGAAGTTTAGTATAACAAATTGCCTTTTTACACCAAAACGACTCAAGTGAATTCAATTCAAAAGCATCCTTGCAGTTTCTGTTATTTTGGAATTCAATGAGTTCTTCCTGTCTTTCTTCAGTAACTTCTCCAGCGTCCGTACTAAAAGGGCTACGAATCAGTTTATGATCAACTTTAGTTTCTTCGGTATATTCTGGGAGGTAACGATTGAATTCATCCATCAACATTTGTAAATGAGTCCTGATATTTTCTTGTATATTTGCTTTAATAGTGTCATACTTTTTGTTTTCCACAAGTGCTTTTAACGTCGTAACACAGAATAATTATTTTCTTCACTTTTACCTAACCACAACTAAAGTTTGCAAGTAAAAGCGCGAAGTTTATCTTCAAAAATATAAAATATATTTGCGATGTTTTCTAATTGTTTATTTCCGGAACATTGCAGTTGTATATTCGATTTAAGTGTGTGAAAATATCCACAGGATAAGCCAAATTAATTTGACATGCCGGATTAGTAAACTGTTTCAACAAATCAATCATTTTTCTGTCAACCAGAAAAATCTCAACCTCTGCTCTCAGTTCATATAATCTTCCCAACATATTACCTTTCGATAGCCATCGAAATTCTGTGTGAAAGAGAAGTGCTTCATGGTCAGAGTCCATTTCAGTGAATAATTTGTTAAAAAGGCGTGTATTTAGTGCGCTGCTTTTGATACCATTAACAACTTTTATTGCCATTTCAGTGTATCAGTAAGGCATTCAGGAAGAATCTTAGAAGCTAACGCCTTGCGATGTATGATACAGTGCGTTGTTATCACCTTATGATTTTTCTGTTTTACTAACGTCGCCAGCCCGGAACGTGATCTTAACATTGCAGGAGCACCATCAGTACAGAGGGCAACGAGTTTATCCCACATGAGATTATGTTTCTCAAAATATTCCGATATTGAGTTCATGCAAAATGGCGCCCGCTAAATTTGAAATCATTCGTGGACCATATTTTGACTTCTGCGGACCACTGGTGGTCCACGGACCACTGGTTGGGAACCACTGCACTAGGTAGAAGGGTGAATGACTATCTAAATTGTTCTAAAATTGTTCGTTCCGTTAACCATCTGACGAACGTCAACCCAGACATATGAATATGATACCTGGAAACAATAAGATTGAATTTTTCCGCATTTAATCATACAACAGTTTAAAAATGTCAGATTTCACTAATGATTAGTATATTGTTTACATCAAAGACCTCCACATTTTTCATCCTAAGTTTTTACTTGCATCGCACCAATATTAACGCTATAATGGTTGTATATGAAAGATGGCGTCAAGTGACAACGAAAGTGTAAAATATTCTGAAAATAATAATACTAAACTAAATATGAAAATGTTCAAGTCCTGTCAAAACAAGCAGAATAAAGTAGCAGTTCGGTTGAAATGTGGGAATATCTGTCATCAGTCATGTTCAATGAGAAGCAAACTGAAACTTAATAAAATATATGAAGTAGGGTTGAATGCTGTGAAAACCAGAATGTAAACAATAATGATTCTAGAATACGAATATTACAAAATGAGAATCAATTGCTATTGCAACTTCTGAAAGAGAAGGATGATAAAAATAATATACTAATAATAGATACTATCAGTCTACTGAAGCAAAATAACCAACTACTCCAAAATAAAATTGAATCATTGAATGGAAGCCAGAAAAACTTCATACACACGAAAACATACAACGAAGCAACAAAAACAGTATCCTCAACAAAAAACAAGAAATCAAGTGAATGTTTTGCCAACCAACGCTAACCCCAGCTCAAGTAAACACACAATGAATCATCCCACATTAAAACAACTTGAAAAAGAAACACAATATCAACTTATGAAAGAAATAATTGATAAAGATAAGGATGAAGAAATGGATGATGGAGTTGAATCTGGAGAATTTATAGAATTAAAAAAAAGGAAGGGCCAGGAAAAACACCGCTGAGTTCAAAAAAAATGGGTACCCACTAATAACACAGAAGATTTCGGCGCAGAGAAAAAAGTCTAGTTGTACTCATACAGAATCATACGGCACAGAACTGAAGAAAAGATCTTGAAGTATCTCGAAGAATTACCATAATACAAAGATGCTGATATAAGTGTGAGGGAATTGCCAACACCAGAAATACAAAATACATCACAGAGACTCTTGTAAGAAATCCTTCATTGATCTTTCAATATTGACCTTACCTTGTCTTCACATTCACATTATAACTCAGAACATAAGAAAACATGAAACTCAGTGTGTGAGAAACAATATGGTGCATGAATATAACACACGTAGAGGTAATGAAATGCGTTTACCTTATTCACGATTAACCCTAGGCCAGGATTCTGCAGGTTATCAAGGGGTAATCTTATAACAAAACAAATGAAATATTTGGACAAATAAAAACTCATAGTGAGTGGAAACAAGCTTCATTGAATTATCTCTTAGGAAATGCTTTTCATTCTGCTGACGAATTTCTGCATTCCTGAATAATATTAGGTTATTTATATTCAATCTGTACATATATGCGTGTTTTTATATATACATTTTTGTAACTGTTCGACTAGTCTGATGAAATTCTGTATTTGTGTGACATTTGTAGAATTTTCGAAGATGAATAAATTTCTATTATATTCTTTCTTTCTCTGAAGATCAATGATCACTCTAACAAACTGATATAACTTGCACTTGATGCGATTTTCGCTAGCGAGGTGAGCATCTTCAGGAGACGTGAATTAATACTGAATCTGAAATAAGTCAATCAATTCATGAGCTGGAATAACTTCTGTGTTTTTCTTTTATACAGAAAACATGGAATACTCTCTATTCCAGCCTCTCCTGGATTTTTTTTAAATCACATGTTTTCAGGTAGACGTTTCCACACACCCCGTATATTGAACGTATTATTTCTGCTACATGAGCAATTTAGCGCAGGCTTCCGTGAGTTGAAGCCAATTAAACTCCTCCTGTAAACATGACGCAAAACAATCATAAATATGACGAAAGTGTAATATTTGTGGGGAGAGAAGTCGCTATCAACATTTATTCAAATGCCCGGAATTAAGATATTAGTTGGGACAGAACGTTTGAAAGATTAAACAGTCCGCCGCGGCGGTCTCAAGAACTTTAAGAGAGGTATTAGATAAGCCTCGCTTGACGCTTCCCGAGAAGGTAATTCTACGACGGAGGTGAAGAAACACGCCAAACCTATCCTTTAATTCGAGGAGGATTTGCCGACATTTGTCGGGGATGGAGTCCCAATGAACACAGATATGTGTCAGTCTTGTATCTATTATATAACACCGGTAACATAGGATGTGTCAGACATGTCATTTGTATAGTTCAGGTACTCCCCATTTACCACACGATGTCCGCCTCAACTGATGTAACATACACGTATCTGAATAAAAAATGAAACATGATTTCAGCATTGAGTGTTATGTATCAGACATGTCTCTTGGAAATGTTTATGACATATTTCTTGGAAGGAACGAATTATTTGCACGAAAAGAACAATTTCATTACCTGTCTATGTTTCAGACATAAAACATGTAATATATTTTTTCATTCCACTGTTATCTGTTTGATTCGTTTCACTGATCTTAGCGAGAATGATTCCTGAAACGAACAAATGTACGCTAACATTTTCATTCATTTAATTTATGAGGTATGATACTTTATTGAATGAAATATGTTGTAAGTATCGAATCTCATATATTAAAAGAATAAAAATGTTAGCGTACGTGCCATTTATTTGTATTCATTTTTGTCACATAGGTTTTGTTTCATGAATCAACTCTATTGGTTTTTCAATACCCAGGTAAAATGAAATAAATTGCAATAAATCATATATTTTCTATCAATAACAAACATATTTCAAAACCAAACACATTCCATTTCATCATTGATTGCCTTTCATGGTTCTCCCTTGCAAACCTCAGCTTTGACTGCCGCAACCATTCACTCACTATATTCTCGAACTCTTCCAGCGAATGAGGGCAGTTGCCTGCTACAGCAGCTGAAATTATTAATTCAATGTTACACAAATTGAATTGACAGGGCGATACTAAAAATCCATGTCAACCAAAAATATCAGTTTTCTATACAAAATTCTGACAATTGGTTTACATAATGGCAAAATCTATTTCGCTATATGAAATCTTCCTTGAGCAGGATAAATTCATTCTGCACGTGTTTCGCTATACCATAGTCAAAATATTTGATTTTCTGTAAAAAATATAACAAGGTGTTGTAGGTTGAACGAACTCTCTGAAATTATATTTCATTGTGTTTATATTCATTATTACAGATAGTAGGCCTATTTGATGTTTAATGTGTTGAGATTTAATTTCAGATAGAATAGGTCAGGATATAGGTAAACATTGTTTTTAATAGGTGAGCAAACCATATTGGTATCATTTTTTGACTAATAACTCATAGATCTACTTTCATTTTTTGACTAATAATTCATGGATCTACTTGAGGCTGCTTGTTGGACTGCTCCCTTTCAGAAATTCAATTGGTGAAAAAAGCGGTGTGCGTGTCAGAAATGAGTGCACAGTATTTTCCAAAAGGAAGGGGGCACAGAGCAAGAAAACAGACATTCAAGAATAAATGCAAATGATTCAGACGATTTAGAAGGGAAAATTATGGTTAATCAGTTGTAATAATATTTTGAAACTCAATTGATGTATCTTGATAATTTTTGATGATTTCAGATATAATAAAAATGACAACATTTCCTGAAAATATAAGAAAAATGGAATTGAATGAATCTGGTATGTTTTCATTGTCAATATTTTCTTTGGGGAGGGCAATATATTGTTGTGTCCATAAATATGTTGTATCTCCACTAAAAATAAAAAGTAAAACATATTCACTTCAAATCATTAACACTTCATAAAGCTAATAGTTCGAAATGTATGCCCTCTTGGAACAATAATTTCTAGAGAGCCTAGCAGTTGAAAAAGAACTGTACAGATGATGTTACCCATAATGAATCATGACTTAGTGTAGATGTAATGAAAGAAACACAGCACCTAAGAGTCCTAAGGCACTTACCACGAAAACACTCTAACCTGAGACGTATTTTGAGAAAGCTCTCTATTCGCTGATGATGAAGACTATGGTTTATCACTTGAGGGATCCAGATCATATCACTTTACACAAGTTTACGACGTTTCTGCAGTGTGCTGTTCATAGAAGTATTTTTTCCAGACATTTTTCGCACTAAATAAACTCAACTCTCAACTCATATGCAGAACACACATCTCACAATTCAGCACAAACATAGATATCAAGATGATACAGTTTTAAAATGTGCTCAGATTCTAGTGGTACCTGAACTTCTATCAAAGTTTCACAAACACAAACATGATACTATATAACCTCAAATACAAAATCTTGGCCTGAGCGCTTGAGGCAGTCTGACACATCATAGTCTTCTTTTACCTGTCGTTAACTGGAAAAGAATGTTTCGCGACATGAAAAAAGTTGTTTCCGGAAAATTTTCGAGTACCTTTCATTATTTGGGTAACTTATATATCCGGTACATATCTGGTTCATATCGTGATCAATGGCGTGCAATGTTCATCTATATGTACAAATTCTGAACCCATACATATGTCATAAAACGAACAAAGTTGTTGCAATGAAACCATCTAGCACAGTAACAAATTCAGCTCTCTTATATGTCCGATATGTATATAGTGATATGCCATTTGAAAGATTCAGGTAGGTTTTGAATTATATGTCAGAAATGTTCCAAACGGAGATCATTGAAATGTTTCAAATTCGTTTCGGTGAACTCCAAATGGTATATGGCAGACATATGTGTGTTCATTGGGGGGGTTACATTCATAACATTAATGATCTCTCTTGTTGAATTTGCTCAGAGCGCATGCTTTTCGGGTCCAATGATCATTCACTCATCGGCCGAGGAAAATATTCGAGCAAGTCCTCCTGATTTGTTGAAGATCCGAAGGCACTGGTGAAGCTATTTCCATGAAACAATTTGAGTTCTATCACAGCTGTTAGAGTACCTTGATAGTTACTTCTATTGAGGTTCTCAGTAATTGTCGAATTGGTAATGATAATAAAACTCGAAGGGTAACCATGTGTTTTTGGTCCAAGTTCTTCCTGACATTATTTAAAATGCGTTTGGATTTCGATAAATATCTTAAATGAAGCATTTGTCTTGCAAATTCGAGATATATGCACTAGTTCATTTGGGGCCTGTTGCACCGCTTCTCTTAAGTTGTGGTTTATCTAAGCCAGGCTTTGTTGCTATGGATTTGCCAATCAGCTTTCTTGTTCCTTAACGATTGAGCCAAGCTTAGTTGAATCTCTGCTGAGTTGAAGCGGTGCAACTGGCCCTTAATATCCTTATGAAAAATGAAACGATTAATATATAAGCGAGAGTCGACGAGTTATAAAAAGCAGCTTCAAGGAACACTTTGCACATATAAAATACAGAAGGGCGGGAAAGCCCAGTGTTGCCCAGCATGCTCCAAACAATGACTTTAGAATTAGAGAAAACAGACTGACTAAGGATGTGCATGATACAATGTTGTTCCTTGCATTCCAGAGTCTAGAAATAGCAAAAGGTTGAAATTGTGTCTTTTAGCCCTCTATTCAGTTTATGTTGAGAAAAAATTGAAATAATTAATAATCAACAGTCAACGTTCATATCTGACCAAGACCTCTCCACGCAATTCTCTCCCAATCTTAGATTGTAAAAGATTCGAATAATAATCCTAGTCTTCAGATTCAGTATCATTTTCTTCTCCTGAAGTTGCTTACCTCATTAGCAAAGCGCGCATCGAGTGCAAATAGTATCAGTTTGGTGTTGATTTGATTGATCTCCACGAAATTTCCACTCCCACACCAAAGATCCCATTCTCATCGTTTATATCTATTATTTTGAAATCACCCAACAGTCCATATTGCAAAAACACCATTTTATAGTTGTAAGAGGAGCGGCTGAATTTAATAATATTATACAAGCCATATTAAAATATAATAAGAATTTCAATTTCGCAAATAAAAATGGAAAGTGAAATGAAAAACAATGAAAACTACCCTGAATGTGATGGAGAACCTTTGAAACTATAAACTAATAGATCTGTAAGCTCTCCCGTGTTTGGTCTGACCAAGACAAGAGATTTCCGAATCAAATACAATTTTCAATTACTATGCCTGAGCATCATTAATAACAAAAATAGTTGATGAACAATCGAATATGGTAAATTCAATAGTTTTCAATAAATATATAACACTGTTGGAGAAAAGATTAACAATCAGCTGAAGCTGCTCTTCAACTTGTCCTTGGAAAAGTAACAAGAAAGTTTCAGAACATTATTACATTACATAGATGTAGGAAGTTACTAAGACGAATATTTACAGAAAATGACATATTGTTTTAGAGTAATCCCTGGTCCAACAGCAATATATTCCTTCACCGGCAATGCTGAAGTCACTCTTCCAACTTCATTCTAGATTCATGAAAGGAATAGTTCCAGAATTGCCTAGAAAGTTTGTTGAGAAACTTGTTTGCATTTTAAGAAGAACGTTTGTACAATGTAGTGTTTGGAAATATCGGCTGAATTATTTTGTCTCATGTCCATCTGAAAGGTAATTAGTATATTACGAAAATGAATTGGTTTACCTGCTGACAAAATTTCAGGTCTTATCACCATGACTAATCCATCTAATTTGAGCTTTTTAGTTTTTTCCAAAATTCCAGTAATATGTTTCATCATCAGCAAATTACTAGAAAATATTTTACCTACTGGAAAGGTTATTGCAATAAAAATTATTGTGAAACATCGAACTGAGAATGATTTGAAATCTGATGAACTCAATGAGAGAGAAATGAAAATAGCATTTTTCGAGGACGAGAAATGATTGTATAAAATTATTTGATTATTAAATTTAATTGAAAATACAACCACTACTAGTATGAAACAGAACCCATATATACAGAAAATACAGAATTAATTTGTAGAATCATCAATGAAACATGCATTACGAAAAATACTGAAATAAACTTTCAGGAGAGGAATTTGAAATCAGAGCTTATGTAAAAAAACGTCAATATCTTTTATAAAGTTTCAATTCCTTAGGACATAGAGATGATGAAATAAGAAAATTGAAAAAGAATATATAAAAGATTTTATCGGTTATAATTGCACGAGTGCATAAAAATTACCGAAAATTTCGCAAGAAAGCGTGATATCTAAAAATTGCAAGTTTATTTTCATATTTTGGCGAAAGTGCGAGCCCGAAGGACGAGGGCTCTTTTACAAAATATGAAAATAACCGAATGCGATTTGTATGAGATATCTCGCTTGAATGCAAAATTATCTGGTCATTATTATGCACGAATGTAATTCATTGGAATATTTCACGAATAAAGAAATTCTCAAGGAAATGTTATTTTTTGTCCATTTATACTTTCCTCTATAGATTGTGAAGGTCTCACCTGAACGCGAAATGTTTTTCTATTTTTGAAGTCTATCTGACATTTATTTGTGCTGTTTACTGACGTCTAGGGATATGGTTTCAAATGTCTTGTTATGGTGACTTGATACAATGCAATTACCGCTGTAAGTTTTCGATAATTGCATTGCTCTTATGGGACATTTTATATATGAGGGAAATATTCCGTTATGATAATTGCACGAGTGCATAAAAATTTTGCAAGAAAGCGTGATATCTATAAATTGCAAGTTTATTTTAAGGACGAGGGCTCTTTTACAAAATATGAAAATAACCGAATGCAATTTGTATAAGATATCACGCTTGAATGCAAAATTATCTGGTCATTTTTATGCACGAATGTAATTCATTGGAATATTTCACGAATAAAGAAATTCTCAAGGAAATGTTATTTTCTGTTCATTTATACTTTCCTCTATAGATTGTATGGAGTACTCACCTAAACGCGAAATGTTTTTCTATTTTTGAAGTCTATCTGCCATTTATTTGTGTTGTTCACTGACGTCTAGCGATACGGTTTTAAAGGTGTTGTTATGGTGACTTGATACAATTCAAATACCGCTGTAAGTTTTAGATAATTGCATTGCTATTATGGGACATTTTATATATGAGAGAAATATTCAGATAAATAAAAATTCATCCACTATATTTCCGAATACAAAAATAATTCATGTAATACAAATCCTCAAGAAGACTTACAGAACTCGATAATATTTTCCTCAGGAAATTTTTCATATCATTGTAAATAAGGAGTAGTTAAATGGAAGTTATATAAGGGGGATAAAGAATGTTTACCTGCAGATTCCTAAATCGCGTGGAAATTTCGATATACATCATCGAGACCATAGACGTACGCAACTATAAATAGGGAGATACTTCATCGCGACGACAGAGTTATTCAGAGATTTTCAGAGTTTCTAGTAGAGAGAGCTTTGGTATTGCTTATTGCAGAAGTCGAAGTGTATAGAGTTTTAGTAAAGAGAATTCGATAGTTTAGCTGAGCAGTTTGAGTGATTATATCGTGTTGTGATGAAGATAGTTTCAATAAATAGTTATTTATGATATAAGTGTTAGAAGTACATTTTTAAGGCACGCATGTAAAGGTTAGCAGAATGAGCGAAGCGAATTCTGCAATTCACGTGAGTGCCTTAAAAGGTACTTTTAACACGTATATCATACAATATTTTTTCTACAAACGTTCAAATAAAGTAATTGTACAGTTTGAATTAAATTTTTACGGTGCAGCGAACATTACCAACAACATCAATCCAACAACAAATATCCGAAGAAATTGTGGCCTCAACTTCGACTGAAAATTCAATTATTTCTACGCCTCATTCTTCCTTAGCCATGGAAAATGGTAAAACAGCAGTGCAAGAAATTAATTTGTCAAATTGCACAAATTGTACTTTTAATATTAATGTTAATAAATAAAATCTAAATATTTTGACGTTTGCTTTCAAAATCTGACAATTCACTTTTGACAGCAGTACCATGAACATTTTAAGGCACTCAGTGCCATAAAGTGATTTTAAGGCACTCAGTGCCTTAAAGTGACATTTTTAAGGCTTCTATGGAGTGCTAAAAATGGCATTTTTAACACGTTTGTAGAGAAAAGTAGTTTGGTGTTGTTTGAAATTTTAATAAACGAACCCAAGGAAATATCGTAACAGTATTGTCGAAGTGGTGCTTATTATTTGAAGTCTTGTTCATAATGGCGGTGCGATACTAAAGAAGATGATTAAAATTATTAATAATATTTGTCAAGCACAATAATGCATGTTTGTTCACACAGAAAAGGAAAGAATCCTAAAAACTGTAATGGTAGCTAAGAAGATTTTACGGTATGTAATTTTCAAGCAACGTCAAAGTCCTAACCTTAATTAGCAATACTTGTCAAAGTGGTGCGGATAAGTTGGGGTTTTCTTGAATATGGCGCGGCGATCTTAATTCGAAATCCCAATATATGGCAATGTTATGGTAATCTCGGAATTTCAAGGTCTTCTAGAAAATCTAGAAACTGGTTTGGACCCTGAAGAATGATTCGTGGTCTACCACCTTCAATAGAAAACGTCTTGACATTAACACCTTAAACGATGAGATTTGAACCTTTGGAGTGAAAGTTGAAACTTATCCTACAGATCAATTACCATAACACCAAGCTGATATTTTTGCACTTGACGCGCGTTTTGCTAACAAGGTTAACATCTTCAGAAGAAAATTGATATCAATTTTGTCTAGGGAAAGTTATTAACACCATACAGTTTACCTGTGATATTGATCAGCAGTAGACGATTATCCCCTAATTATCTTTTTACTACCTAAATGAATCAGGTATATGAGGTACACTGATACATATAATCAGGTTAACAGTATATCGTACATTAAGTAACGGAAAGTGATTTCTGCTCATCCACAGTTGGTTGTGATATTATACATTGAACCATATCAGTGAGAAGTTGTGGTTTGGAGCGGTAAGTGATCATTGGAATTTATTGGATACAGTATTTCCATATGAATAAAGGGTGTTACAATACTATTTGTAGAAATTCCTAAAGCGTCTTTTCAAGATGAAAAGAGGACTTTCCTGTGAACATATGATCTGACACTATGATATAAGTGTTGTAGGTGACGGTTGTCAAGAATAACTTCTGTTTTTGTACTGCAACTTTAGAGAATCATATTTTGCAAGAGATGAATACATTCTTGGCGTTATGTTCACAGAAAAAAAATCAGAATCACGATTCAAAGATTTTTGCAGCTAGTTATGTAACAATCTGTTTTGAATGGAATTTGATGATATGAAAGGACATAAATATTGGAGTACATCGGTGAAAACGAATTGACTTCTTGACTTTTTCAAGTATAATTTCTATTTACTCAGGTCCAGTTTTTCAATACAAGGATAAATAACTTATGTGTCAGATAGATGAACGAAGTGAGAGGGTGCGCGTGAGTAATGTTTGACAGTGATAAGGATGGAAACTGCTGGTTATTTTTATCTGTTAGATATCTGGTATTGAAAAACCGGTCCCAAGTGATATAATCCACCTCCGTAGACATCTATTGCAATAACCTGCGTTTTTAGAAGACGTATATTTATTTTGGATATTTTTTCAGTACTTCCGATGGAAACCTTGCTGCAGAAGTTGGTGAAAAGTGTTGTTTGTACTTCCTGTGGCCTTGTGATGAAACCACCTCTGAACCGATGTTCAGTAGGTGATTATTATTGTGAGAAGTGTACAGAAATATACACAAATTGTTCTGCTGAGTGCCGATCTGCAGAGGGGGCAGGAAGGGATCATTTATTGGAGAAGTTGTGTTTCGGTATTGAAGTGAAGTGTACTTTTGCATCTGCTGGATGTAATTTCACAGAGAAAGCCTTCTTGGTGGCAAAGCATGAGGAGATCTGTGATTTTTCGGAGGTTTACTCTCTCTCACTAGAAAATAATAACCTTGAAGTTGAAGAATGTAACAGAGATGGAAATCCAAATTGTGAAACACTGAAAAATAAATCGGAAAGTCAGTCAGTTACATCAAAAATGAATAGCTCTATTTCGCGAGGTGAGTTGAACATATCTTTATTTTTATAATACCAAAACTCCAATCAAAGTCGTATCCAGAGAATTAGGTAAAGGCAAGATGAATAAAAACCCTGTTGCGTTGAACGATATTCTTTTGTTCAGCCAATTCCTCTCGACCTGAGAAATCGAAGAGTAAACTTACATTTTTTGACGGTAGGTGGTGTTGAGGTGGTGATAAAAATGCAATTTTCTAAGGGTTCCTTTTTTCATTGGGGCGGCAGCTTTACGAGTGATTTTCGATACCAGCGGTCTCATTGGATAAACTCTTGCAGGATCTTCCGTTCACCAATAGAATATCGGTATACAAAATACGTAAGGTCAAGTTCGTCTAATAAAAAGCTATCAATTTTTTTGAAATGTTTGACAGTTCGATTCGAATGCATTTGAAAGTTCCTTCAATATTCATAATCTTGTACCTAGTTCTTGTTTCTTCTCACGTTTTTCTTGTTTATATTCTTTTTAGGTGTTTATCATTGCTGTTCTTGTATTTGTTTGATTTTATAGTGATAGTTAGATTTGTTACGAACCGATTTACAACGCTCAAAATAAAATGCTCGTCTAACGTGTAGGTATTACTTATCCCTCATATCATCGGCTCGTAATCACATTAAAATTGCATTTTTTTCAACACTATGAAGAAAAAAGTACTTACCTATTTTCGGTTTCTCAGAAAGTAGAAAGATAAGATATCAATACTTTCCAGTTTCATTCACAACTATTGTTTCGGAAGATTTAAAATCACATCACAATCACTGAGTTTTTGATTTACTTTTCATCAAATTGGAAGCAAAAGGAATACCTAATAATCAGTCAAAATGTGATGACTACATAATTTCTAGCATTTCGCGGGAAAGCAAGAAATTGCATGCAAAACATGAGGCCATGAAAAAAACATAACCTATAAATCTATCAATAATAGAATGGCCGTCGAGCAGACGGATATCATGGCATCACAGATTAAATTAAAATCACGTAAGGTGCGCCTCTGCTGGCAAACTCTCGAAGGCATCTCTTCAGTTAAAATTGATCAAAATCAAGATAGCGAAAACTCGAGAAAATTTGCTTACAATGTATTAGGTATAAGTCAACACACCAGTGTTTTTATTCATCTTGGGTTAGGGGTTATGAATATCTGATATTTAAAAAGTCCCTGAGTGAAATCAGGTCTTCTGGAAAGACCCATATTACTATATTACAAAACACTAGCATAAAAGTTTCAGGGAGAGGAGAGTTCAAAACCCCCCATGAACTTCTTGCTCTAGGTTTTCAATTCAATTTATTCTCCGAAAGTCTAAGGCGAGGTCTATTGGTTCAGTAATTTATATATCAGAATTGGCTATATGAATTACAGTAGTATTTACCTTTCTTTGATGACGGACGACAAATGGGACGACAAATGTCACTCTTGTGAACCAAGTCCAGTTTTGAACATTGAAGACGATTGATTATTTCAGACAAATGGAGAAAATACAAATCATTGATGAAATTGGGTTATATCTTTGAATTTATTCCTTTACAGGTTATCCAAAACAGTCATTGGAAGAAGCTATTCTTGCTGACTTAGAATGCCCGATTTGTTACATGCGAATTTCCCCACCAATATCTCAGTGTTTCAATGGTCACCGAATATGTAGAATCTGCTTCGATCAATTGGAAAAGTGTCCTGTATGCAGAGGTCCAAAATCTGTTTCCACGCATTGCGTTCTCGAAATGATATATTGTATGATGGAAATGCCCTGTAGAAATGACACGAATGGATGTGGTTTTTACGGAAACGGAATATCCGTTGTGGAACATGAAAAAACCTGTGGTTTGGTTCAAGGATCATGTCCGCTGATGTGGAACAGAATGTGTGATTGGCAAGGACCGGTGTCAGAGGTTGAGGACCACTGCAGATCTACTCATTCTCAGGTGCTCAGTGTGAGGATGTACAATAAATTTTCGGTGGAATTGCCAGTGGATAATCGTCCTCTCATGCGTTTCTTTTACGCCCATGGCTTGTTATTCAGATGTAGTTGGCAAAAACACGGAAGATATTTTCGTTTCAGTGTGAATTATCTGGGGGATAAAAAATGTGATAGAGTACTGTTGTATGGGATCAGAATAGATAAGAATCGTTTAACGTATAGTTGTAAACCAATTGTGAGGCGTGTATGCTTTCATCTAAATGATGCTGACGATTCTATCGAGAGGCAACCTCTTACAGTGAATTCAGAGTTTATTCAACAACACCTAGATTGTAGCAACAGGCTGAATTTTTTGGTAACAGTTTTCTTCAATGTAGGAGACGATCTATCGAATCTGCTAGAAGAGAGTTTGGACAAACGGAGATTTAGCGAATTTTGATGAATAGTTTCTGTCCTGAGAAGATGATTTTTTTTCACATATTTTATTCTTCCATTCATTCGTTACTGTTTGTATGTATTCTTGGACTTGATTTTTTGTCTATACAGCTAAGTTGTGAATCAATATAATCCATTATTCTGCCAACAACCAAAATAAATATTCTCCTTCTTGAAAACCCAATGAACTTCATTTCATGTGAATCAGCTGTGCAGATTTCAACGCCAGAGGGCTGGCAACACAAATTCAAATTTATTTCCTTCACATTAGAGTACATATTATCAAATATTTACATAAAGTTTTTTAAAATTAATTTCGCGATCGACCACATTAGCCTAGGCAGGATTGCTCGATCAGAGAAATTTCGAGTAGAATGTACATTTTTTTGACAAGTGAGTGATCAAAATAAACTAGATTTCGGATATTGCAATATTTTACTTCCGGACGTGTTAGATACAGAGGAGAGGCGGCAAAAACGGTGGTAACTTTTTTTTTACAGAAGTATACCTAAGTTGATATTGTATTCAGTATATCATAAAATTTCTTAGAATGATTCATAACATATTTCTTTGTTTCAATATTGTATTTTTTCACTTTTGAAATCTGCTTCAGGTCAATTGGTAAGGTGTTGAAAAATTTGGGACCGAAAAAAAAGAATGCTCTTTGTGTTAGTGTTTTTTTAAAAAATTGTATATCAGCATTCATGTTTGTGGTAGACCTGTTTATCCTAGTATTTTTCTGGTTGAATTTCTCTTGATTTATGTACATTCTTTTCAGACATTGCTGAGTGTATAATAGTTTGACATTCAATACATTTGCTTCCTGATATAGCTTATCGGTGGAAAAACGTTTATTTTTTTTCAGGAGGATTTTTAGTAGAGTGTTTTGTGTTGTTTGTACAATATTCAGTGTGTTGTTGAAGGCTTCACCCCATATTGTCATACAGTACGACAGTATTGATTCGGCTAGGGAATTGTAGAGCATTATGAGGATTTTTTTGGAAAGGATGTCTCTTAAAGAATAAAAGCTGTGTATAAGTGTTCTAAGGCGTTTGTTTACATGCATGATGTGATCAGACCATCGTATGTGTTGATCTAGGACTACCCCTAAATATTTAATTGATGACACTTTTTCAATAGTAGAACACTCACATAAATTTTTGTGACAGTTTATAGAATGTAGTTTCAGAGACAAATTCTGTGGTTGACTAATGACCGTTGGTGTGAAGGCAACAAATTTAGTCTTATCAATACAAAAATATATTACAGTTTTCTGTATGATTTTCACTTACAATGGGTTTACAAAACCGCGACACGTGTTTCGCTATTACAATAGCTTCTTCAAGCAAGATAAATATTTATCTTGCTAATAGCGAAACACGTGTCGCGGTTTTGTAAACCCATTGTAAGTGAAAATCATACAGGAAACTGTAATATATTTTTGTTAATATGGATTTTCATCAAGTATCGGCCAGTTCAATTCAATCTTATCAATATTCAGAGTAAGCTTATTTGAATTCAACCATGCATATATCTTCTGTAAATTTGTTTCCGTGATATGTTTAACATCCTCCCAATTATTTCCCGTGCAGAGCAAAGCTGCATCGTCAGCATAACAAATAAGGTATCCTAGACCATCTATTTTTGCTATATTGTTCATGTATACAAGAAAGAGTATAGGACCCAGTACTGTTCCCTGAGGTACCCCGATTTTCACTATTGACTGTGTACTAACCTCATTCCCAATTTTTACTCTCTGAACTCTATTTGTTAAATAATTGGACATAAGAATTTGTGAGAGACCTCGAATACCGTAGTGACTCAATTTATTTAGTAGAATTTCGTATGATACTGTATCGAAGGCCTTAGCAAGATCTAGAAAAACTGCTATACATTTCGATGATTCGTCTAAGGCCTTGACTGTTTGTTCTAGAAAATCAACTACCACATTTTCAGTGTTTGATTCCTGAATAAAGTCATACTGCCTGTCAGTAATGACGTTGTGTCTGTGAAAAAATTCCGTTAATCTTTTTTTAACTACTTGTTGGAAGATTTTTGCTAGATTATTGATTACTGATATTGGCCTGTAGTTATTTGTTTGACAATGGTTACCTGTCTTGAAAATCGGAGTGATGAGTGATTCTTTCCATTGTTTTGGAATGTTTCCACTTGAAAGGCATAAATTAATTATATGGATCAATGGGTGTATAATGTATTCATGTATAGTTTTTATAGTTTTCACAGAGAGTTTGTCTGGGCCCGAGGAACATTTATTTTCAAGGTTTGAAAATTTGTTTTCTCTCAAATTTCGAATTAAAGTTTTGGAGTTTTATATATATATATATATATATATATATATATATATATATATATATATATATATATATATATATATATATATTTGGGATATGACAGCGCCGTATACCTCTTGGCCAGCAATGACTAAGACATATAGTCAACGTGTGCACAATGTAATATTTTTTTAATGAAAATTATATTGTTTCATCCTCCCTAGTATTCTTACAGTAGAAAATATTGGAATGGTGATAATAAGAGAAGCGGCTCCCAGAAGAAATTTTTCATTTTGGATATGAAAATACGAGAAAATAGCGTCATCCACTTTTGAAGAAATAACTTCAACTTGTTCTTATTCGAACAAAAAAAAACATATATATATATATATATATATATATATATATATATATATATATATATATATACAAAATGAAAAATTTCTTCTGGGAGCCGCTTCTCTTATTATCACCATTCCAATATTTTCTACTGTAAGAATACTAGGGAGGATGAAACAATATAATTTTCATTAAAAAAATATTACATTGTGCACACGTTGACTATATGTCTTAGTCATTGCTGGCCAAGAGGTATACGGCGCTGTCATATCCCAAATAGCACACGACGTCCTGAAGACGAACCATTTATGTCCTAGTTACGTCGATACGTCCCGGGACGTATAGGATACATTCGAAGAACGTACATTACCGGATGTACCATGTATATACTGGTTAGACGTCCCATGTAGGTACATACTTGGTCCCGTTTCAATCGGAATGTAATAAAAACGTACATGCTTGGAAGTACTATGTACGTACTTTATTAGGTGTCCCTGCTACGTTTACATTAACTCCTCTTCAGGTACGTACTTTTCGGAATGAATTAGGGACATACCAATGACGTGTTTTTTTCTGAATCCCATGTACGTACTGCTCAGACGTATCATTTACGTACATGTTTGGAAGAACTATGTTCGTACTATTTGGACCTTCCAGGTGCGTACATATTGAGTCCCTTTCAGATACGTATATTTCGAAACGTTTGCGGGACATAATAGTAATGACGTACATTTTTGGAAATCGTATGTACATCTGGACGTCTCGTTGACGTACTTTTTTGTACATACTGTTTGTACCTCCCAAGTACGTACGGATTGGGTTCCTTTCATTTTCTACATTTCTTTCAGTATGTACATACTGTTTGGACCTCCCGAGAACGTACGTATTGGGTCCCTTTCGGTTCAAGGGGTATTGGGATTTTGAGAGTGATCACTTAGTGTATTCATACATATATCAATATTGGTAATGGAATATTCTTAATGAATTATTCCTAAAAAAATTTGGAAAAACTGAAACATCGACATGTGGTGAATTTAAATACCAGAAAATTACATACAGAATTTTTTGCACAGCAAGTTTGATATTCCAAAACCGCCATCACATGAGACAGTGATCCTTTAGTGTTTTTTCGAATATATTTTCATTGTTACTGAACTTTCTGAAATTTTAATATTATCTCGAAGAAAACTAACTTGAAGTCATCACATCTATAGCACCCAACTCCTTCTTAAAAACAATTCTCTCCGTGCCGTAGAGCGTAACAGTGGTCGACAATAATATCTCCATAGAAAAGGTCGAGAGTTCAAGCCCCGCAGCAGCCAGGTCTTTTTCCAGGTAAGTATTCGGTTAGATGGTTAGTACACGTGAATGAGTAAAATTTCCAACTTGACTATTTGGTAAAAAAGAAATGAATAATCCCGAATATGAAAACTTAGATTCATTAAGTGATATCAAATGGCATATCATTACGTTGTTTTCGAATATTGATCTAATATCGCCAAATGTTCACATTTTTTTGTGGCCACTATTGATATCATCCACAATATAAGGTTAATATTCCCGTAATATTGAACCAATATTGGTCAAATATGTTTGTTCTACTTGGGATAGCGCATATAGAATGGAAAATGTAGGTACGTTTTCGGAATGTCCCAAACAGTTCCCCGTTCTGTACATTTCAGGTCCTGTGTGGACTAGAAAAGTACGTACCTGGGATTACCGACTATGCGGAAACGGTAAGTCGCAGGGAGGTCTTATGTACGTCTGTCGGAGACAAAAGTACGTCCTAAATACGTACAATGCATCCTCACCGTACATATACAGTACGTCCACTGGACGTACTTGTGCTATTTGGGATATTGAATTTGGGTTTTTGTTAAATCAGCAGTCATGGCAGAATTGGTCTGGCTGGATCGGTGCGATAGGCAAATGTTGGGTGCCTAGATACCATTGCTAGTCGGCGAGATATTTTGTTCGAATAGACCAACCGACTCGGTAGACACTGTCTTGGTTTCTCTTCACTCGTGATAGCGAATACGCTACCATAAAATATCAGTTAGATCAGAGCGCTTCGGCACCCAAGACTATTAGCCTACACTTGTCCACACAAGGCTCGGCCCTCTGGCGATTGTTCGACAAATAGATGAAGAAAATTAAAAAAAGATATTTCGGAAGATCCCAGTTAACACAAAACATGGAGTACCCTCATCATAGATTTAGCTCTCATCATCATTTCTGCTATTTGACACCTGATTGGCTTTTTATTTTTAACCAAATTCTGGGATCGAATTAGACTCTTTTTTTCTCAATTTCAGGTGTAAAACAAATCGTAATCAAAATTTCAGGTCTCTGCTTGGTTCAGAGGCCTTACGAATACAAAAATGAAATTTGCGCATCTGTAAAAAGTGACCTAGAGGTGCATCTGCCGAATGTCATGGGGTTAAAATTCGATCCCATCCTCATCATTGATGAGTCATATGAGATTCAGTTCACATATTCTCTGGTTCACATTATTAACGCATTACATACGAACTGGTTGGAGAGTGGGTAGAAATATATGAAAGAATTGAACGTGTCCAAATACAGTTTTAAAATGCCAAAAATGAACTGCATCTCCAAACTTTAGTTACTGAATTCATTACGACTACAGTCACAGTTTCATTTGCTGCTTGGGAAGAGTGTTATGGTAACACAGCATCCCTAAGGGAGCTATTGTTTAGTGAAATATGAAGCGGTGCACCAAACTGTCTTGTGAAAATCACACAAAAAGGTGTTTCATTAAATACGTTCTTGAATTTTTATCGTGTACCGGCTGATTCAATTGGTTATTAATATTGAAGATGAGATTGTTGAGTTGTTTCAATGAGCAATTTACCCTTATGTATTTGTATCGAAGTTATGAGATCAGTAAAATGAAGTGAGAACAAATTAATTATCATCTATGAAATTACTTATACAGATAGTATACATCAGGAGTATTCTCCACTTTTCGTTTGAAGGGTATAAAGCCCTTTTCTCGTCAAGAGAAAATTATCTTTGAGCTATCAGGAATCACATTAGGAACTAGGTGAGGGAAAAACATAGATAATACTGGAAAAATGTAGTAGTGCTTACGGGAGAACTTTCACGAAATAGTAGGTGTTTTCTATAAGACTCACTACTAATATAATTACTCATGTAGAAAGTAGAAGATGAAATATATGAGGAGCATTCAGAAAAAACGATCTAAATCACATTTGGCAAGTTCTGAGCAAAATGAATTTGAAACAACAAAAAAAACATTTTTTTCAGATTGATGATTCATTACCGTTTTGTCAAAAACTAAAGGAAGTACTACTAGCAATATTTTCTTACAAAAAAAAAACTTGAAAATGTTAGTTCAACAAAAGAAAATGGCAAAAAGATCTAAGTCCTAAACACAGCTTGTTTGTTTTGGATATATGTATTGAACTTTCAAAATGACAGGTTATCATTGACATGTGAACAAGATGTTTCTATCATCTGGAGGTTATTGCTTCATTATAGTTCCTCCGAAAATTGCAAATGTTTTTGTTTTTTTCAGTAACATCAAATTCGTTATCACTTCAAATGGTTTCAGTTGAGAAATTTGACTATGGTACAGAGTCGCTATCAATACCAGACGTGATGTTAATATTATTTCCGACCTTGGTAACGCCGGAAAAAAAGTGCACTGCATGCTTGAACACGATTTGAATCAGACTGAAAGGTAAATAAACACGAATAAATTAATTACCCGCTTGCGTGGGATTGGACTGGAATCGGTTATACGTAAATTGGGAGGACCTAGACCGCTCTTCTCTTGTTTGCTTATTTTTAATCGCGACTGTATTAGACAGAGATTGGTCTTTCAATGGGTTACTATAAACATAATGGAAATGTATATGCCAAACTATTATTTGGCGTTATGATCCTTATTTCCGATATTTTGGACTTGGATTTGTCTCGTGTGCTCTTCATATGTATCCATTTCGATGTCTCCACCCCGATTTCCCGCCATACGCTCAACCCTTGGCGCTCTTCCCGCGACCTCCTGCCGCTCCTGCTACCCTGCTGCCAGCGCCCTCTTTGGCGACAGTGATGAGATGCACCGACTGACACTGACGAGTCCGCTCACTCAACCGTCATCTTGGAGCGGCTGGTGACGAGGTGACGTCATTGCGGACAGCTGCATCGGTATCGATTAGAAGGACTCGCCCGGCTGTCTGTTTCTGTTTTGTCTTCGTGATTGGTGGCGGAGGCGCCCGATCGCCGCGTACGGACTCGAACGGAAATTAAGAAATTCGAACTCGAAAATGAGTTGGAAAGTAATTATATCGCTGGGGTCGAGGAGGAGGGGATATTCTTCGATCCTTGTATTCCTAATCGGGGCGAATAGCTTATCGTCTTTTGAAATGATCAGTTCTGTGAAGAAGAAGAAGGTATATGGGACAGAATGAGTCAGCTCTTGAATGATGATTTAAAGAGCATTCAACACACATTCCATGCGACACGTTCACAATATCATTGAAAGCAGCTTGAAAATTGGTTATGATCATAGGCTTTTTGATGCATGGGAAAAAATGACATTCTACGTGAACCTAGTAGTAGCATGCTTATTGACAGAGGGCTGATTCCACTGGAACTGCAAATCAGTTCAATTTTGATAATATAACTACAATAAACGAACGGTCTGTCAGAGAGGATTAGCAAAGGATGGATAGGTCGTTTTTACACACTCGATACTTGAAATAAAAACAACAAATTTTCCGACCGTTCCTATAAAAACTTGCATGAGATGAATTTGAAAAATTCTACCAATAATTATTATCTGGCAAAATGTGCATATCTTCATTCGACTCATTGGAAAGCCATTGTGATAACTGAATGATTCGAAATAAAAAAAGGCGATAGAGCAGAAATTGACAAACTGACATTGTACAATTATGAGATAGAATTTTTGTATAATTATGGAAGACAAGATTATTGAGAAGACAACTCATACATCATTCAGTGGGATTATAAAAAAATAAATAAGGAAAAATTCAGAAGGCTGGAGAAGAAATTATAGGACTCAGAGGAAATAGGGTGAAGTCAACAAAAACTAGAAAATATTTGTATATTTCAATCACAGAATCACAAAGGCAATCAAAAAACCACTTTAAGACGAATGAAATAATTGGAGAAAATGAACTGAATGAGTGGAATTTGAACAAGAATTAATATTTGAAATTGTTGAAATTGTTCGTTCCGTTAACCAGCTGACGAACGTCAATTCCCAGAAGTCGAAACTTATTCGAGCAATAGAATATATTGAGATAAGAAACAAATGGATGTGAACCTAAAGAGCGACATCAACACTTTTTCGAAAAATCAGATTGGAATCCATTTTTGGTTTTCTCCCTCCTGGAAATGAAAAAATAATAACAGAATGGAATTCCTAGTGTCTGTTTTTAAGATAAAGGTGTATGTGCCCCAATACGTGACTGCAATATTATAAAGAAGCAGAATTGACTGAACTATATTTTCAGTTACGTATCGAATTTTTCATGAATTCGAAGATTGAATTGAAGAAATATATATTGAAAATCAATATACTTCTCATTCTCTTTGGTGACGTTCCTTCTTTCTCATGCCTTTTGAAAGTTTTTATCGATATTTTTGATTATTTGTTTCAAAATGTGCCACTGGCATAACTGATTCATCAATAGCCATACCAAGTGTTGGCTTTTACACAACCTAATTCGAATTAAATCTTCCCAGTTCAACTTTCTTTTTCAGAAGATGCTTTCAACATTGATCCATTCTCAATGAACAAGTAGAAATCTGTTCTATCTGTGTAAAAATGCAAGTAGCCTAATTGAATTTAATTTTTGTTCCATTCTTTACTTCCATGAGTAGATGAATATTATTCTATTCCACCATGTTTGTACCATTTGTTGATAATATGTGTTCAGCTCATTTTCACTTATCTTAAAAATTTTTCATTAAAGATATCTATTCAAATCACCTCTCGTGTGCTTGGTATTTGAATTGACCAAGAAAAAGTAACAATTATGTGAATCAATGACCATCGCACCATAGGGACAAGGGAGTAGCTGGTTGAGATAAACTATTTTTTGTTCTGAAGAAATCAAACGTTTATGAGTGATAAACACGCACCAATTAGCAGAGAGTGTTCAAATTTTTTTCATTTTATATCTCTCATTGAAGTTCTGTTTGTTTTTTTCATTCTGAGAAAGTAATGTCATGAAATGGTTATCATCATGAAAATACTCAAGTTACTATATACTGCTTCTTCATATGTGCCTCAAAGTTCAAATCTTGGTCCTCTTTCATTCCTCTTGTTTATTAACGATATATCTCCCTCAATAAAAATCCATCAAATACTCTACGATGATGATATGAAAATATTCAAAAGAATAGACAGAAGGGCATCAAAAGTCTCAGTATTTGGTGCAAAAAATTAACTGAATCCGAATATCAATAAATGCAAGGTAACGTTATTTCTCCATAAGGAACGCCCACTCGATTTCAGATATATAATAAATAATTATAACTTCAACCTATTCACAGAATGCAACAACCCTGAGTGCAAAATTCGACTCCAAGCTTACTCTTTCGAAACACATTGATAGTCTCTGAAACAACCAAGATTTTAAGATTTTTAGTCAGAAACTGTAAAGAAATTTTCTCATTGGATACTTTACGCATTTTGTACTGTTAGAAGTAAAATATAATTGTACTGTTTAATATCCCACTCAAACTAAATATATCTCATTCTTCGGAAGCGTCCAGGAAAAATTCTCAAAATTTTGTTATAATAACGAGCATGGCCATTACTCAGACAGGGGATAGATCTGAGGTGGTTCTGAATGAATTGAGCTTCCACTTATCTCGGAAGTGTCGTGAAAAGGGTGACTCGATTTTTATGTTGTAAGTATGTATAAAATTATTCACAACTCAACTGATTCAAATTTGCTATAATCATCCTTCACTTTAATTGTTTTTCGAGGTGTCCACTTGACATATACTTCAACTTTGTGGTTCTAAACATTTTCACTGACCTATCTCAACTATGTAGAAGTTATAATAGATTGAAAAGTTGATATATACGTGATTTAGTACCTGTAGCGCCATGTAGAACGAAAAGTATCTGTTTTAGAAAGAGTCTTTCTTCTTTTTTTGTGAATGAACGTCTATGAATGATTTAGAGATATCAGTAGAGAAGGTTTGTAAAATATTTCGACTGTTTCTTTCATTGAAGCTTCCCCTTTCCATGACTGTGTCCTCAGAATACTCTGAAAGGCACGGTATTTCATTACCACAGAAATATGAGAACTGATCAATCGTGATTCGCCATGACATATTTCCGAATTAAAAGCATCGACCGTTACTGTGATCATAGAGTCAGTCAGGAATAATAGAAATATATAGTTTTTGTTAATGAAGAATGCGCAAGTCACTGGTAATGCGTTTATTATTTATGGTGCACCCATAATGAATGGCATAACTCACCATGTAATTAGACTCATAATTTCTGGGCTAATGCGTTAATGCGGACAACCCTGCCAAAAATGATTGAGACTGAATTGGAGTGCTGCGCCGGAACAATCCTCATTATTATGTTTGAAGTGCTATTCCATTCTGTCGAGGTTAAACAAACACAGAATCGCCAGCCGTTGCATTTACTATTTGATTTATATTCCACAAGGTACTGATATTGATATATGCCAAAGAACGATGTTGATGATCTGCTACAGCCTATTATTTGCTCATACTGAGGTCATGATGGAGATGTTCGTATTCAAGCAACAATTCATAAGGTCGAGGGCATGCTGCCCAAGTAACCTTGAATTTCCCGAGATAAATACAAATAATGTTTATACTGTAGTGCATATAACTGTTTATCATTCTAGAGAGATATTATAGACCCAAAGAATATTGAAACTCAAACATACTTTTCATAAGTCATTCTCTTGGATACCAAGCCATTGACAAAGCAACAGATCCTAGTAAGAGGTGTTCCTCTTTCATTTCGGGAATGTACACATTTGGGATACAACGATTAGTAGGATCTTGTAGACAAGCGAAAATAATTAATTGTAATAATAATAATAATAAACGCTTTTATTGGTAGATAGTGGATTATACAGAAAAGATACAGTAAGTACTAGAGAGAACTACCTACCAAATGGCAGAGTTAGCTCCGGTTCCAACCAGTTAAGGTATGGAACAGGTGCTGTCTTCCACTCAACCATTGAATACAAATTGACTAACAAATGAAAGCAATGTGTGACAAGTTCGAAATGTTTCAAATATTCAAATTATACAAGAAAAAAAACTTAAATTACTAAAGACATACTAAGTTCAATAAATTCGAATGCAGAGAAAAAATAAATCGAATGAATTATTGGACTAAAACAAAAACTCTTCTGATAGAAGGATTCTTTTCAGTTCCTTCTTGAAACTAGAGAAGGACAAATCCTTCAAATCATTCGGAATCCTGTTATAAAGCCTGGCTATGTTATAAGAAAATGACGATCGGAACTGACTCGTTGTGTGCAATGGTGGTGTAAGTCTAGACTTGAAACGAACATTCAAGTGACGAACATCAGTTCTAAAGGTAATTTTTTCATGAAGATACGGTGGGTTCTTCGTTTGTATTATACGATGAAATAATAAGCAACTGTGAAGTATCTGCCTCTCGTGTATATTAAGCCAGCCAATATCTCTCAACGGAGCAGATATGTGATCACGTTTTCTCAGGCTATGAATTGAAGGCACACATGAATTTTGAACCATTTGAAGGCGACTCAAATCTCTTTTAGTTATGGCAGGACTATAGATTATATCTGCGTAGTAGTACAAAATGCGCGACGAATGACAAGATTGATGTGATCATGAAAGTTGAGTGAAGAGTCTAAAATGCATCCAAGATTTTTCGAACTGTTCACTACCCCAACGGTGTCTGCTCCAATTTTAATTGACAACAAGTTTATACATCGATTACGTGAATCTTTTCTACCAAATAGCAGCACAGCAGATTTAGATGGATTGATGGAAAGACAGAATTTGAATGATATGGAAACAATTGATTCTAATTCTCATTCACATTGAATATATTATATTTTAGAAAACGGCAATGACATATTATTTGGACCAATTTCTCACAGTATGCCTTCGAGAGCCGAAATACAACAACATACGCAACAGCGTTTGGGTTCGTTAAGTTTGACATCAATTTTGAACTTTTCACAGGCTGCTTCGAAAGTTTCGAATGGTACAAGGTGAGTCAAAACTCTACCGAAAGTGGTACGAAAAAATGTAGGTAATGAAAACCAAGGTTCAACTGTTTGTACTTTGCAAATTATTCAACCTTTCATATAACTTAGGAGTTTTTCCTAAGTCCTGGAGGACAGCAAGAGTTCAGCCAGTTCCTAAAAAAGAAAAGAGAACTTCACCTTGTATTTATAGACCGATTGCATTGCTTTCTATCATTTCCAAAGTAATGGAGAGAGCAATCAATATGAAGCTTATCAAAATTCTAGAGAAATCAGGAATAATTTATGGTCTACAATACGGATTTCGCCATCAAAGATCAACCAGTGATTTACTGGCTTATGTTTCTCATATTTGGCAGCATTCGATCTGAAAATTCGGAGAAACGATAGCTGTTGCACTCGATATTTCAAAAGCGTTTGATCGATTTTGGTATCGGGGTCTCCTTCCTAAACTGCCGTCTTATGGTTTGCCTCCTCAGTTGTGTGCTTAGTTGAAGAGTTTCTTGTCTGTTGTGGTATGTGTTGGTTAATAGAGTATCATCTGATATTCTCCCAATAAATGCAGGCTTTCCACAGGGTTTAGTTCAGGCACCCACTTTGTTTCTGCTTCTTTATATCAATGATTTGCCCGAGGAAACATCTTGTTCAGTACATAGTTATGCGGACGACAGGACTCTTCATACTAGTTTCTCTTCCAGAGTCCCCATACCAGTCGAGAAAAAAATCAAAGAAACATTCACGTTAATGAAATTAACGATAACTTGATTAAAATAATAGAAGAGGGGAAAATGAACTTGGTGGAATATAATGCTAGGAAATCCAGGCATGTCTATTCTCAGAGAAAGCCGAACTATCGTCATCTAGTATTCAGATGTCAGGAGTAACTGTTCCTAATAAGTCAAGTATCTCGTTGCTAGGAATTACGATCAGTAATAATCTCTCATGGGAAAAGTATGTGATATCGATTGCTAAAGGTGCTTCCCAGAAACTTGGATTTCTATTTCGTGCGAGGAAATACTTCATTTCTCGCCAGCTTCTAATGATCTACAAGGTTCAGATACTACCTGTCTTGGAATATAGTTCTCATGTATGGAGTTCGGCACCAAAACATCCATTGATGCTATTCAGAGAAAGGCAATCCGTCTTGTTGGTGATTCTTCGCTCACAGACTCGATCACTTCATTGGAGCATCGTAGAAGGGTCGTAGACTTGTCTCTGTTCTATAATAATGATCACGGTCGGTGCTCTTTTGAATTGTTATCAATCCTTTCAATTAACAATTTCAATTAACAATAATTTCTATCTCCTGTCCCTTGATTCATGCGGTGTTTTTTGAACATTATAGGGCTTTCCTTTCATGAATCTGCACATAAAAAACTGTTTACTGTTGGATATACATGATCAATCATTTTGGTAATTTTTTTGACTACCTAACACAGGTTATATCGACAGTCAATATTCGATTCAGAGCCCGAGTTATCTTCAAATGGAAAAGGCATACTTCTCCATAGTATACCATTTCCACTAAATCACTCTACCAATTTTTATCAGATTGTCATTTCGTTTACACGAAGTAAAGTTAACTTTTGACATGAATATGTGCATACGATTTGCATATATACGAACATAATTATCCACCACACATGTTTTTTCTTAGACATTCAACCCATTCAACCATATTGAACAACGTTTTCATAGTATGCCATTTTTTTATGGTTGAGTTTGAATGAAATGGGATTCGAATTTTATTCGACCGATTCGCCTTGTTCAAGCTTCAAGTATTTCCTCTCTCGAAGGCATACTGTAAAAAATTGGTCCAAAAATGCATTATAATGATCAATAATATATTTGAGTTTCAGATTTCGTTAAGATTGTGATATTTGTATTCTCCAACTATTCTAATAATTTGAAAGCGAATGAATGTTCTGAATACCATATTTTTTACTTCTATGATTATGAAAATATCACACCTATATGATTTCATCTGACGGTAATGTACTTTCGTTTTACTTCCATTACCAAGTCTCCTAAGTATACTACAAGAAACAACAAGAAGGATAAGTAGCATACCGATAATTTTGCAAGAAAGCGTGATATCTAAAAATTGGAAGTTTATTTTCATATTTTGGCGAAAGTGCCCTAGTCCGAAAGAAGAGGGAGGGCTCTTTTACAAAATATGAAAATAACAGAATGCAATTTGTATGAGATATCACGCTTGAATGCAAAATTATCTGGTCATTTTTATGCACGAATGTAATTCATTGGAATATTTCACGAATAAAGAAATTCTCAGGGAAATGTTATTTTTGTTCATTTATACTTTGCTCTCCAGATTGTATTGAGCACTCACCAAAACGCGAAATGTTTTTCTATTTTTCAAATCTATCTGACATTTATTTGTGTTGTTTACTGAAGTCTAGCGATACGGTTTCAGATGGGTTGTTATGGTGACTTGATACAATGCAATTACCGCTGTAAGTTTTCGATAATTGCATTGCTCTTATGGGACATTTTATATATGAGGGAAATAATCAATTCAATTTTACAAACAAAAGAAACACTAACAAGTACATTCACAAAAAATTGAAGCATAGGATGGCTCTGCACAGCGGATATTCTACGTCGAATAATCGACACATGAATATGCATAACTTTAAAACGTTTCACTGAGAGCACCTGATTTCCCAAGAATCGAACATGCGAAAGCGAATATATATCTTAATCAGGCTCACGTGCAAATCCAATGTTACCTATAATCGCCTGTCGAATTCAAAAACGAGTAAATCATTGGATAAGCTGTTATTAGGTGATAGTATTCCAATTCGTGTTCTTCAACGATAACGTAAAGCTAATGAGGGCGGTAGTTGTCAGAAGGTGCAACACTCAAACGGTTCTAGATTGACTCTGTTGAAAAAACATTTCATTTAAAATTGAAGATTTTTGTTGAAGATTTAATTTCAGACTCACAATGGAAGTATTATATTGGGACTATTAAGTACAAGGGGGGACCATGGGCCTGCAGCTCTCCCATTACCTTAAAAATAAATAGAGATATCTGTTTCATCATCGATCTAGTGTTATTAAAAAGACTTTTTTCGTAGAAGAGGCACCAAGAGGTATAGGATATTGAAGCCATTGAAGTTTGATGTAGATATGTGTATGTTTTTGAAGGCTTTTTTATATTTCAATTCAATTTGACCGAATTACTTTTAGATTCAAACTGAAATTGACATTTTGTCCTCTTGTGTGAGTTATTGAACTAATAGAGACTAAGCATAAAATTTATATTCGTCTAAAATATTTCTTTCTCGAATCTCAACTATCATCACATTACCATCAAATGGTATTTTTTTCATTCAGTTATTATTCAAACCCATTTTGGGGGAATTAAAGGAGGAAATTCAAAGTCACGAAATGCTTCACCATTAATCGGAAGAAAATTTCACGTCGAAGGACACAATATGACAGCATATTTTGCATCAAATCTCGATTTTACGTGAGCAGAGATTAAAGAAGTGAAAACTGCAAGGCAATTATTGAATAATGTGATATATTTCAGTCCATAACATAGATTTGTATCATAAATGCACACAGCAGTTCAAAATATAAAGGAATATAACCTATTCACTACTTTTCATCGAAATTGCACCAAAATTTAAATTCCATGTCTATGTCATAATTATGTATTTATAATATTATATTATTGGGGTTCACTCAACTGTGGAAAGTTTATTCACTTTTTGTAAATATCAGATAAATATAGTTTAATGTATGTTATAAATCGATATGGGTGAGGTTGGTTCAAAACTGAATGTTCTACTGGTAAATAGCCAATGCAAAACTCACCTCTGACTTTTCACACTCAGCTGTTTGAAATGTAGCGGGAATGTTCTTCCCAGCGATATAAACACGATATTAACGCATCGTTTGGAACATGAAAGAACAATCTGAAAAATAGGAATCAATATAAGAATCTATACAAGTGTAAAAGGGAAGATTTTCAATCTTTCCCGAAAACTTGCTGCTATAATTTAAAAATTGTTCCTTCCTAATAGAATATGTTCAGTTAGTTAGCAACTTTTTGTATATCTCAAATTTGCCCATCAAGAAAATACAAGAACTAATATTTATCAAAATACTTATGGTTGACAAAATAGTTGAGGCTTTCGCGGCCGAGGTTTTCAGTATCACTACTTTTATTCGGGTTTGAAGGCCGTCGTTTTTTGGAATTTCTTCCTGACGTTTCGCTGGCTCGAGTGGCTAGCTTCTTCAGAGGTTCATTCAACTTGGAATTCACTCCGATGACTGGAGATTGTTTCTTCGCAAGTTGTATTTATGCCGATTCAGGTAGTTTGCGGTGCTAATTATTCCATTCGGATTCGGGGAATTGTCATTAATATTGATTACCTTGTTTACTTCCTGTGGGTTCGGAGAATAATCATCATTAATATCTGAAGAACTACCTGCAGTTATTATCGATTTTCTTAAAATGGGATTCCATATTCGGTTGAGGTTGACAGCTTCTTCTTTTCTGTTGAAATTATCCGTGTGTTTGTGGATTTCTATTGCCTCCCGTACCAGTCGGCTATGGTATCCCTGGTTGGGTGCAATCAGTTTTGCATTTTCAAACAGAATCCTGTGGTTTCCCTCACTAAGTGCGTGTTCCGCCACAGCCGACTTGTCAATTTGCCAATTGTCCATGGGAACTAGGCTAAAGGAACATGAGAGAAACTGCAGACTAGGGCAAATTGACAAGTCGGCTGTGGCGGAACACGCACTTAGTGAGGGAAACCACAGGATTCTGTTTGAAAATGCAAAACTGATTGCACCCAACCAGGGATACCATAGCCGACTGGTACGGGAGGCAATAGAAATCCACAAACACACGGATAATTTCAACAGAAAAGAAGAAGCTGTCAACCTCAACCGAATATGGAATCCCATTTTAAGAAAATCGATAATAACTGCAGGTAGTTCTTCAGATATTAATGATGATTATTCTCCGAACCCACAGGAAGTAAACAAGGTAATCAATATTAATGACAATTCCCCGAATCCGAATGGAATAATTAGCACCGCAAACTACCTGAATCGGCATAAATACAACTTGCGAAGAAACAATCTCCAGTCATCGGAGTGAATTCCAAGTTGAATGAACCTCTGAAGAAGCTAGCCACTCGAGCCAGCGAAACGTCAGGAAGAAATTCCAAAAAACGACGGCCTTCAAACCCGAATAAAAGTAGTGATACTGAATACTTATGGTTGACGTTTCGGAATCCAAATCTGCTTCCGTTTTCAAAATTTTCATCTACTACAAAATAATGTCATTCAAGCAGTTATTAGAAATACTTTATCAACTGTATTTCTAATGGTGTTTTTGCACTTCCTTACAATACGATTGTTCGTTAGCTCCTTTCGTGATCTGAATAGCGTTCAAAACTGAAAATATGTTTGAATGAATGACACGTTTAGAGTAAACAAACACAGGGCGTGCATGATGGGAATTGAATCGCTCATTAATTCAATTTTTTAAAATTCACTTGAAATAATGATTTGAATATTAACATATTTTCGTGTTTTTTTACGTTATGAAGATGTGAATGATAAATTCTGGATATTGCAAAAAAACCTGTATAGCTTGTCCAATTCATCTTGGCACAAACTCAGATACTTTTCCAGTTGCACACTGGTAGTGTATACCAGGACAAAAGAAAAAACACTTTCTAGGGATAAATTTCAATACAGTGAACACATATAATAGGTGTTTCGTTATCTTAGTGTACTTACTGGGCATATACGTTATTAGTTCTGTGCCAAGATGGATTGGATAAGCTGTAGTTTCCCCATTCTGAAAATGCTGCCGGCTCTAAGATAGGTCATCAAGTATTCGGAATCCATTTACAGTTAGAATGTCCCCATCAATATTTGTATTTTCAATTGATCATTATAACTGTAAATCATCATATAGGTATTCACTGAAAAATGATTCGACGATAGGTTAGTTGTTGAAAAAGAACGTTTTGGCGACTTCAGAGGCCACATGAGTTAAAGTTAACATTTAATTTTTTTTATTTTCGATTCAAGAATCTGAAGAAATATGGCAGCTTCAATGCTGAATAGGTTCGAGTATGACAAAATTGGGATCTTAACTTCGACTTCAACATTTCAA
Source organism: Zygogramma bicolorata (assembly GCA_032362365.1). Classification (NCBI taxonomy): domain Eukaryota; kingdom Metazoa; phylum Arthropoda; class Insecta; order Coleoptera; family Chrysomelidae; genus Zygogramma; species Zygogramma bicolorata. The sequence goes on from JAVJAQ010000596.1 coordinate 149,465, forward strand.
CTCATGAACTTGTCTACGAGCAATTAGCAATAATTGTATTTCACTGTGTCATCCTGTAGTCATTACAGCCTGTTGCTTAAAAAATGTTTATTAGCTAAGGATAGAAATGTCTTTCAGTAGTCTTTTCTACTGGAAAATCCAAAATACGAATAAAAATTGTTCTCAAAATCACTTGAAATCTTATGAAAATACACACGCACACGACTTTTAGAAAGGTCATTGTATATATCTCTAGTTTCGTACAACTGACAGGATCGTTCATTCAAATAACCTATACTTTTTGCACCGAGAATAATTTTTGACGAAATGCATGTTGCAGTCTTCGATTACAAGTATGTTTTCCTGGGAGAAAAATTGCTTATTATGGAAAGGATTCTTTGTAGAAGATTCATAGGATAGCAGAAATGAGGACAGTTATTCATACATAGAACCAAATATCAGTTTGGTCAGAGCCAATAGTTTAATATTTCGGTTCCAAGAAGCGAACAGGACAGAATCTGAATGAGTTCACTTCTATTCTTTGAGCATGTTGAGGTTGTTTTCATCGTAAGAATGCAGAATATCCTCTCCAAAGTGAAGCAAATATTTTCCATCAAACTGAATAACTAACTAGCATTGATAAAAATATGATAAAAAAATTATATTATTCAGAATCTCTCTTCTTTTCACATACGTTTCAAAAAATGATAGTTTTAGTAGTGAGGAATTGGTCCGTGTTGGAATTCAGACACGCAGAGTCGATTCTTGGGTGCTTTTAGAAAATTAGAATTCTGTGTGAAGTTGTTGGTGGATGCGCCAGTTTTGTAAATACTGAAATCAAGAAGTACCAGACTGTTTCAGATTCACTATTTGCCGTCCAATCAAGAAGCCAAAGTGGTTCGGTAGAGCATCTGAGGGGTTTCCTATGGAGCTGGTATATTTATTGAAAGAAAATTCTACAAGATAATCTTCTAAAAGGAATATAAGAAAGCGCAGTAGGCACTTAATGACACCAGCTATCAGTGTTCGTTGGATTATCCAGTCATTTTTTAGTGTCGGTATCAGATACGTTTTTTGTTCGACGTTTCGACTCCCGAGCTCTAGTGATGGAAGCATATCGATAAACTTCCGATGAGTCAGATCATCTCACGTCTTAACCAGACAAGATAGATCTTGTTGGTGATTCTTCGCTCACGAACTCGCTCACTTCAAACAACGTCGTAGAAGGGTCGGATACTTGTCTCTTTTCTGAAGATATTTCCACGGTCGGTGCTCTTCTGAATTGTTGTCCTTCGTTTCATCCTTGGCAGTATCAACGCGGCGAGTGCAGAATTCCCACCACTTGTTGTGAGTTTGGAGACCTGTCGACCTTTCTCGCTCAGGGTTCTCATTTCATTGGAACAGCTGAACTTTGGAACTCCTTGTCGAGATAGGTTTTTGCCGAGGCTCACAATGTCCTCTTCTTTCCTTCCGTGTGAATCCTTTAAAAAAACGCCTAAGTCGCCCATCAAAACACCTCACAATTTCGTCAGACAAAACCTCATCGATCAATCAGGTACCTCGTTGCTCTTTAAAAATATCCTGCTCATTCAGGAATGCTGCTAAACGGTCCTGAAAATTTTCATCTTAACATTTCTTTGAGTCTCCACATTCTAAATATTTTCGTTGAACGTTTGAAACTTGTTGTTTTCTTGTTTAACTATTTTTCAGATGGAAAGTTTTATTCAGTTTGCTTTTCTCTTCCTTGAAATAATGAATGAAAATAGCGAACTCGTGCCCACTTCATTGGGCATTATTTTTGTGATAAAATTATATTGTGTAGTCCTTTGTACTAAGTTTAATCAGGTTCTTCACAAGGCTCTGCCTTGGAATCACTTTGTTCCATACAAACTTTGACCCCGCTTCTCACCCCCTTAGGGATGGGATTTCCTGTTGGATGTCTACGTCATACAAGGAATACACCTTTCAAGTCTCTACTATTAGCAGTTCAGGACAAAGCAATTTATATGTATAGATAAGGAAATAAATCTTTCTAGCAATTCAAATAAAAATTTTATTATAGTACCATGGAATTTGGGGGGTTATATGGAAGAGCAACCCTGTTGAATATCGCCCTCCATTAAGCAATTATCTTTTAAATGTATTATTTTGAACTAGAAATAAAGGCTAGTAAAATTAACCAATGACCACTCCCCGCACCGCGGGGTAAGTGGTCACTGGCTCCGAGAATCGTGAGTCCTGAGCAGACGCAACGAACCGAGAATAACGGCCTTCTGCATGCGGCCGGCCAAGTTCTCTGCCGCATTACGGCATGCCGGTATGATCTTGAGCTCCGAGAGTAGCGTTGGTCTGGAACCACCGAGAACACCTATAATCAGAACCACTAACTTGACAGAATAGTCCGGGTGGAGTCTGCGGAGTTCGTAAAGTAAGTCCTGGTACTTTGTCCGTTTTTCCTCCTCTTTTCGGACGATATTCGTTTCGGCAGGGGCCGAAAACTCAATAACGAATATCGTCTTACTTCGGTGGTCGAAGAGGACTATATCAGGCTTATTGGCCTGTATTTGCCTGAGGGTGGGGAATGAAAAGTTCCAAAAAATTCGACACCTTTCATTCTCCACTACGGACTCAATATCCCCTGGAGCGTAAGGCAGCACCGGTGTCCTGTCTATTTCATACGTGTGCCGAAGAAAATAGTACAGCACTCGTAGGGCCGCGTTATGGCGATGGATATAGGCCGAGACCGCATAAACTGCACAAGATGACAGCAAATGCATCAAAGTCTCGGGCGCCTGTCGGCAGGCCCTGCATCTAGTATCAGGGACCTCTATACCCATCACGCGGCTCCGGTAGACTAGGGTGTTGAAGACACCGTCTTGGCACGCCATGATAAACCCTTCAGTCTCCGACTTCAGCTCACCTGACCTGAGGAAGGCAAATGTCAGCTTAACAGACAAGCCATGGTCCTCGATGTTCTTAAAGAAGACTCCATGCATGGGCTTGTCTGTATGCAGCTGCAGCATTTTAGCATTCTCTGCAGCCTTGATGTGAGCTTTTCTCCGAGCGGGCTCCAACTCGGTGACAGAGAGTTGGTTTACCTGCTCGGTGTCGAAGACTATATCAAGTTCATCAGCAGCGCGCCTTGCTGCCTTGAATAAAAAGGCTCCGATTCCTGCATGTTCATGATCTCGGACCATGCAGTTTAGGGGATCCGAACTCCTGATGACTCTACAGGCTCCATCCAGCACCATTCTGTTGTGGAGACACTCCATTATTATTATTATTATTATTATTATCTGTCGTCTAAACAAATCTAGTCGGGTCCGTACTCCCCACTGCTCCGACCCAGTGGGCGAACGCGCTAGTAAAATTAACCAATGACCACTCCCCGCACCGCGGGGTAAGTGGTCACTGGCTCCGAGAATCGTGAGTCCTGAGCAGACGCAACGAACCGAGAATAACGGCCTTCTGCATGCGGCCGGCCAAGTTCTCTGCCGCATTACGGCATGCCGGTATGATCTTGAGCTCCGAGAGTAGCGTTGGTCTGGAACCACCGAGAACACCTATAATCAGAACCACTAACTTGACAGAATAGTCCGGGTGGAGTCTGCGGAGTTCGTAAAGTAAGTCCTGGTACTTTGTCCGTTTTTCCTCCTCTTTTCGGACGATATTCGTTTCGGCAGGGGCCGAAAACTCAATAACGAATATCGTCTTACTTCGGTGGTCGAAGAGGACTATATCAGGCTTATTGGCCTGTATTTGCCTGAGGGTGGGGAATGAAAAGTTCCAAAAAATTCGACACCTTTCATTCTCCACTACGGACTCAATATCCCCTGGAGCGTAAGGCAGCACCGGTGTCCTGTCTATTTCATACGTGTGCCGAAGAAAATAGTACAGCACTCGTAGGGCCGCGTTATGGCGATGGATATAGGCCGAGACCGCATAAACTGCACAGGATGACAGCAAATGCATCAAAGTCTCGGGCGCCTGTCGGCAGGCCCTGCATCTAGTATCAGGGACCTCTATACCCATCACGCGGCTCCGGTAGACTAGGGTGTTGAAGACACCGTCTTGGCACGCCATGATAAACCCTTCAGTCTCCGACTTCAGCTCACCTGACCTGAGGAAGGCAAATGCCAGCTTAACAGACAAGCCATGGTCCTCGATGTTCTTAAAGAAGACTCCATGCATGGGCTTGTCTGTATGCAGCTGCAGCATTTTAGCATTCTCTGCAGCCTTGATGTGAGCTTTTCTCCGAGCGGGCTCCAACTCGGTGACAGAGAGTTGGTATACCTGCTCGGTGTCGAAGACTATATCAAGTTCATCAGCAGCGCGCCTTGCTGCCTTGAATAAAAAGGCTCCGATTCCTGCATGTTCATGATCTCGGACCATGCAGTTTAGGGGATCCGAACTCCTGATGACTCTACAGGCTCCATCCAGCACCATTCTGTTGTGGAGACACTCCATTATTATTATTATTATTATTATCTGTCGTCTAAACAAATCTAGTCGGGTCCGTACTCCCCACTGCTCCGACCCAGTGGGCGAACGCGCTAGTAAAATTAACCAATGACCACTCCCCGCACCGCGGGGTAAGTGGTCACTGGCTCCGAGAATCGTGAGTCCTGAGCAGACGCAACGAACCGAGAATAACGGCCTTCTGCATGCGGCCGGCCAAGTTCTCTGCCGCATTACGGCATGCCGGTATGATCTTGAGCTCCGAGAGTAGCGTTGGTCTGGAACCACCGAGAACACCTATAATCAGAACCACTAACTTGACAGAATAGTCCGGGTGGAGCCTGCGGAGTTCGTAAAGTAAGTCCTGGTACTTTGTCCGTTTTTCCTCCTCTTTTCGGACGATATTCGTTTCGGCAGGGGCCGAAAACTCAATAACGAATATCGTCTTACTTCGGTGGTCGAAGAGGACTATATCAGGCTTATTGGCCTGTATTTGCCTGAGGGTGGGGAATGAAAAGTTCCAAAAAATTCGACACCTTTCATTCTCCACTACGGACTCAATATCCCCTGGAGCGTAAGGCAGCACCGGTGTCCTGTCTATTTCATACGAGTGCCGAAGAAAATAGTACAGCACTCGTAGGGCCGCGTTATGGCGATGGATATAGGACGAGACCGCATAAACTGCACAAGATGACAGCAAATGCATCAAAGTCTCGGGCGCCTGTCGGCAGGCCCTGCATCTAGTATCAGGGACCTCTATACCCATCACGCGGCTCCGGTAGACTAGGGTGTTGAAGACACCGTCTTGGCACGCCATGATAAACCCTTCAGTCTCCGACTTCAGCTCACCTGACCTGAGGAAGGCAAATGTCAGCTTAACAGACAAGCCATGGTCCTCGATGTTCTTAAAGAAGACTCCATGCATGGGCTTGTCTGTATGCAGCTGCAGCATTTTAGCATTCTCTGCAGCCTTGATGTGAGCTTTTCTCCGAGCGGGCTCCAACTCGGTGACAGAGAGTTGGTTTACCTGCTCGGTGTCGAAGACTATATCAAGTTCATCAGCAGCGCGCCTTGCTGCCTTGAATAAAAAGGCTCCGATTCCTGCATGTTCATGATCTCGGACCATGCAGTTTAGGGGATCCGAACTCCTGATGACTCTACAGCCCACTGAGCACAGAACCTTGCAAAACATTTCTGCAAATTACATATAGACGCCGATTGAAATGTTTCCTGGGGGAGTTACAGTAATATTACTGTGTTAGTTCAGTTGAAACATTGTGAGTTGTTCATTAAGGAAACATTTCATTAACTTGTGATTTGCTTTCCACTGAAATGTTTATGATTGAGGTTGCGGTGATGTTGTCAGATATGCCAATTGAAATATTGCACAACAATTTTTTTAGAAATATTGCTGTAAGTTAATTATTTCTTTTTTGGAAATATTTCATAACTAAGTTACAGTGATATTGTTAAATACACAAATTTCGAAATATTGTCAATTACTTTCGTGGGTAACATTGCTGTGTTGATAATATTCTTTCCTGTTGAAACATTTCTATATGCATGGCGTTTCGTTTATCTTTCGAGAGATATCGAGAACTAAGTTTAAATGATAAAAAAAATTTTTCAAGAAACGTTACTGTCATGAAATTTTGACAATACTGTATGTGAATATTGAAAATGCATGTCTCTAAATTTAGCGAAAAATATCGGATAGATTGTTAAATTTACCGCTACAAAATAACATTAGGTACTCATCTCAAGCTTGAGATCGCTGAGTGAGCTAGTTTGACGGACTCGTGCGTCTATTGGCCCATTCGAAACATTTTTTAATTACTTCTTTTCAGTGATGCAATTCAGAACCAATTAATCGCTTGAAATAAAACTTAGCAAAGTTTTATTTTCCGAGGCGGATGGATTATCGATGGCCAGTGTGTGTGTCATGTCTGTGAGTTGAATGGGAGACGAGACGGTTTCATTTACGTCATTATGTCCTGCTTACACAAAAGGAAACTTCTTCGCCCCAACTCCATTATGATTCATGCAGATTTCCGATGTACGCTTGTTTCAGCATAAGTGCTTATTGTGCTTAATGTTTTCGGTTTTCGTTTTGAGAATCTTCTGCGCTAGGTAACAAATTCTAGCTTGATTATTGGTTGAGAAATAACATTTGTCAAATTGAACCAATAGGACCACCGGAGCAGCACACTCTCGAACTGAAGCAGCCATTGGTGCAAATAAGGTTAGGTATCAGAACCTTTACTGTGTCACTTGTGTCAGTGAGTGTGAGTGGTATATATGGGTATTTCTTCGGAGGTCGGAGAGAAAACGGAAAACAAAATTTCAGAATTTTCTGTATTCTTGGCGAGGTAGGTGAAGTGAGAAGTGACCATACTCCAAGAAGTAGTTCTAGTTATGGAAGGTGACGCTAATAAAGAGTTAAGAGATATTTGTTCATTCGTTTTATGTATAAATCTCAATGCGGATTCCATCAAACTCACATGGTTGAAAATTGAACTAATGACTTATGAAACAATACCTGATAACTAAGCCAAAGGTGGATGGATATTGATGCATCTTCAATTAAGTATCAAGTAACAATGAAAAAGGCACGGTTAAAAATTATCAAGTTGCCTAATGAAAAAGAAGGCATTTATGCATCTAAATTTAACAATGATCAAAGCTTGTGGAAGGGGATCAACTATAACCTTACATTATTTTTGATTCCCTTGCTTCGTTTTGGAGAATCGAATATTGGAATTGAAAAATCATTGTTTTCCTGAGAAGTTCCACCAGAATCGCATCTACAGTTTCAACTTCAACTCGCTCACATTCAATGAAAGAATCATTTATGTTTATGCAGTTATAAAACTGATGATAAGCTCTCAGTATTGTAAAACTTTATCATTGATTTGCTTGTGTTGAACTCATAGTTATTAGTTTTCGGGTTAGACTCAGTTATTAGGTATTGTTGCATCAACCCGCTATATGAGACTTGTTCATTTTTGACCTGTATAGATTTCCCGTACCTTTTTCCTTCAAGAATATTTATTTTCAAAGAACATGATTGCACTGGGGTTTAGATATAACATGAATACCAAATACAATAACTTGAAATATCACAGCTGATAACTGTCACTTCTGGTTTTTTCATGCTGTAGACAATGAATCAGAAATTATTTCCAATGACCAAATATGGAATTTCGCAATCGGTGAATGTAATAGGACTCCTTTATTTGAAGTTATGCATTATACATCAAATCATAAAAAATTTGTGTAATATATTTATATATTTTCAGCAACTCCATAATTGTGAAAATAGTACAAGTTTACCCTCATAGAAAAGAGAATTTCTCTGCTGCTATAAAATATAGTTTATTAATTGATTATCCAAATCAGGACTGCCAAAAACATATTATTTTCATAAATTTCACATACTAATGTAAATATTTTTTAGGGATCCTGATATTCATTAACTGAATTATTTCAACTTCATAAAATGATGCCATTGAAGCACCCTTTTATAGCTTTGTCTGTTTGGGGGAAAAAAGTGGGAGCTTTTCAAGCTACTCAGTTATTGGGCCCCATTATCCTTACTCCTATAAATAATAATATCATTGAGCAATAAAGAGGTTACACTAGTTTTAGAATATTTCTCACCGCCTTTCCTCTCATGAACAATCTTTGTTGGTGCAAGTCAGGGCACTATAATTATTCTGATTAAGATTCCTAATTGAATGCTTGAAATATTTTTTGAATCATTTCTTTTTTCCCAATACTTTGGTACTAAGAAATCTTTTGAAATTTTTAGGTGCCGTAAAAGAAAACTTCCCCACCCTAACAGATGACCAATTTGAACAGATGGTGAAGGGATGGTTCCAACATGCCACCACAAGACACAGAGGAAATGGAGATAAATAGCTGACTTCTTAAAAAAAAACAATGGATTTCTCCATTTTTTTCATTCTGTATACAATAGGTTCTGTTCTTCTTTTTATCTAGTTTACATTATATTAGACTCTTCAGAAAGCAGCAAGTAATCTGATATTAATATTCAATATGAACATATGACGATATGTCTTAGTTCAAAAAATTAATGGGTGCACATGTATAATATTTTTTGATGTTTTAGTATTTGTATAATGGTCTGAAGCGAAGTATTCAGTGGACCTTTATGTAAAAACTGAAAAATCCAAAATTAAATAAGTATTCATCTATCTTTTCATTGAACTGAATTATTATCTGCTGCTAATGTTTTTGTTATTTTATGTGCAATGATGTTTTTATTTCGGTTCAATAAATGAATATTAGGACTATTTTATTTGAATTTGCTTTTTTTGAGTTCTTTTGTACAAAGTTCCACCACTTTTGAATCTCAATAAGTAACAAATTGCCCTTAGAATATAAATTTTCTTCACAGAACTCATAAAAACATCCAAACAACATGAAATCAAATCGAATTCACTATCCCTCGACAAACCCTGTTAGCCTCTTCATTATAGGTATAAAGTCGAAGGCTAGTGATTTCTATTTCGTGTTGAGTTACTGTTCAATTTTGAGAAATTATATTCCTATTGTAAGCATTTTTTTATTGTCAATGTGATTGATAGAGCACATCTGTAACTTCTAATTATATTGCCAAATTATGTAGAGAATTTAGTAAACTTTTGAACAGTATGTATACTTTCAGTTACAGAGTATTTGCAAAATCACAAGAAGTTGATTCAAGTATACTTCTGAAATGTCTCTGAATGGTAGCTGTAAGTTCTGATTATGAGGTCCCCGGTACATATTGAATGAAAGATGATTTGAATATACTTTTGAAATATATAGGAACATTTTCTGGAACGTCTAGTTAAAATGTAACTGCAACATGACAAAATAAATTTTATTTGAATGTCATATTGAAATGTTGATTCAACCTTTCATTTGAATGGTGTATGAAATATCCTTAGGTAACATCACCTAACATAACTTTTGAAATATTACAAATGGACGTTGCAATGGCGGCCGTTACGGCGTTGCTGGCATGTTAATGCAACATCACTGTAAAGTCTGAAGCAACATTACACACCCCATATATCATTTGCAGCAACATTGAGACAACATTTCTTTGCTCAGTGGGAGGCTCCATCCAGCACCATTCTGTTGTGGAGACACTCCAAACTCAAAAGTCCACGGCCCCCTTGTTGTCGGAGGAGATATAACCGTGGAACGGACGATTTGGGATGCATGCTTCTGTGCATATGCATCATTTTGCGAGTCTTCACGTCAAGTTGCCGCAACTCTTCCTGAGTCCACTTGACTACTCCGAAGGAGTAGAGTAGAATCGGAATGGCAAGCATATTGGTGGCAGAAACTTTGTTCTTGCCCGACAGCTCTGAGGACCAGATCTGCCGTAGTTTCTGCCTATACTTGCCACGGAGAGCATTTTTCACCGAGTCCACCTCTTGGGTGTGGCGTTGTTCCACACCCAAATAGGTGTATGTCTCTCCGGCATTCAAATGATGTAGAATGCTTCCGTCTACGAGTTGGGCATCCTCAGCGAAATCCTCGCATCGTCCTCTTTTGAGATGAACCAGTGCACATTTGTCGATCCCGAATTCCATACCGACAGCATGCGTGAACTCCTGCACCACCCTGAGGGACTGCTGTAGATCCCTTTCTCCAGAAGCATAGAGCTTAAGGTCATCCATATAGAAAAGATGGGTGACCTTATGCCTCCGGTTTCCAGGGGTGCCGCAGTTATATCCCCGGGTTTTCCTGAGCGCAACGGACAATGGCATTAGTGAGATGCAGAAGAGAAGAGGGCTGAGGGAATCTCCCTGAAAAACACCTCTTCTTATGATGACCGGCTCTGTTTGGATCCTGCTTTCACCTGATGTTATGGTGAAGCGGGTCCTCCAGAGCGGCATCAGTTGTTCGATGCATCTCACTATTTGATCGGGTACCGCAAGGCACTCGAGTAAGTACAACAACAACTCATGTGATGTTGTATCGAATGCCTTGCGATAGTCGATCCAGGCCATAGAAAGATTCCGCTTATACTGCACGGAGTCCTGCGTGATACATCTATCGATCAGCAGGTTCTCCTTACAGCCCGCGGAACCCCTCTTCGACCCTTTTTGCTCATATATCCGTTCGAACACCGGGTCAACTGCTTGGAGAGTACGCATATACAAGATGCGTGTAAACATCTTGTAACACGTATTCAAGCATGCTATCGGTCTGTAATTCTTAGGATCCGACAAATCTCCGTTCTTCGGGATTAGCACGGTTCGCCCCTCGACAAACCATTCCGGAATCAGCTGCTCTCCGTTCAGCCAAGAACTGAATATTCTGGCCAAATGGTGGTGGGTGCTCGGTAACTTTTTCCACCAATAGTTATTGAGGCCATCAGGGCCTGGAGCAGCAAAGTTCTTCGAACCCTCAAGGGCTCTCCGAACTTCATCCGTGGTTATCGGTTGACGCAGTATTTCGGGCTCAGGCTGTTGAAGCCTCCTAGAGAAAGCTTCAAACTGCGTCAGGGCTGGAGTGTCTCGGTTGAGTGGTTGCGGATGCTCGTAGATACCTTTCCAGAAGGATTCCACCCGATCAGCGGCCGGCGGATTATCCACCACACGCGGAGGCAATTGGAATAGGCGAGAGGGTTTCTCGCGGAACTGTTTGTTCTCTGAGAAAGCCCTCGCCCGCCTCACTAGTGACTTTTTTGCAGTCACCAGCATTCGTATCCTCTCAAGGCAATGCTGCTTGATGGTGAGCAGCACTCCTCGATTCAATGTGTGATGGGATCTCCGCAGTTTTGCAGCGATTTGCCGCACTGCGTGCGTAAATGGTCTATTAGCCGCTAAGTAGTCCATCACACATTGGATACGAGACGCGTGTTGTCTCGCCGACTTGATCTTAGCCTCCATCTTGTGTATGCGCTGTTCATGCTTCCTAGAGGGGTCGAAGGATCTGTCACCTCCCTCTCTCCCAGAAAGAGCCTGAACTGCGTCATACACGGCACAGTTGATCTGCCAGATGTCGGCCTCTTCTGTAAGCGCACTACGAACCTCTGCATCCACTAGGGCCAGTTGTTCTGGCCTGAGGGGCTTCACTCTGTGAAGCATCCTCCGGGTCCCGATGTTGTGGGTTCTTGGTGCTTCCAGGCGCACCCTCTCCTCCACCAATCGCACTGGCGGTATTTCTACCGCCTGCTCAACCGGCCTCGGTGGGGCACGCACATAGCCACGGCCACGAAGATGGGATACATAATCCCTGAGATTTTGGGCGGAAAAGGCGGCATGCTCCGGGTGTGCCACGCACCACAGTGCATGCATTCTTGCCATGTATCCCCTTCGGGCGGGCTCACTACTCTCGTAGCACCGCATCAGGTCGTCTCTCAGTCCGTCGGTCCACTCAAAACGTTGTCCATGTCCATTGCCAGAGTCGTCATTGGGCTGTCTATCGGTTTGGGCCCCTCCACCTTGCCCTTGACCCCTATCCGAATGGGGTCGGTTGTGGGGGCCCTGTCCTCTAGTGACAGGAACCAGAGTTGAGGGCCTGCAAGGTGGTTAGCCCAGCAGGCCCACGGCCGGCACCAGAGAGAAAAAGCTTTTCTCTCCCGGATGCGCATTAGCTGCCGGTCCGATTTTGCATCCTAAGCTCAGGAAAGTGGTGGCGCTACTCACCAGAGACTGTTCAGATGTTGTTTAGTCTCCCCTGCTTATTTATTATTATTATTATTATTATTATTATTATTATTTCCTGTGGAAGTAATAGAGACCATAATTTTTGGTAAACATTAAGTTCGTCTATACTGAACCGTTCAGCCAGCTCACACCGTCAAAGCATCACATCTCGCCCGATTTTCTCCGATATTATTTGTATATATTTTAATTTCTCACTGAATCTTATGTTCAATAATAATGACATAAAGCCTATATCACTCCTAAGTAGAGTAACTTTCCGGTAGCATTTTCATGACCTAATCAGTATATCCGAAGATTACTTATTATTTTGATTATTTTGAATCATCCTATTCTGTAATTGTCTGTACTTCTACATATTTTAGCCCACAAAAACTCACTTTTCACTTAGAAATGACTGATTTTTGGTACAGTTGTTCCCTGAAAACTTTGAGCCATAGTTGTGGAAATTATTTTGTAACCTTACAAACTTCCTCTCGTTAATTGGTGTTAATTCAGGATACATTTAGTTGAATTTTTTACAAGTTCTGGCAATGATTTGATCACTTCGTTCATGTGTAATAAATAATTTCATAAGAACTTCGTTTGAATAATCGATATTTGCATTCATTTTGAAAGATGATTTGAAACACCGTCGATAACTATTTGTAAATTACTTATAAAAGTAAACGAACTGTTATAAGCTTGATAATTCCACTCCTTCCTAAATCCAAATTCTAAAAAAAATAATTTGTCTAGAAGCAGCGACTTTATTAAGAAAACTTGACCATCTTTCAATTTATCGAGTAATATACAGGGGGTTTCATTTGAAAAAAAGAAAAATTGACCACTTTTATGCACAATGGAAATAATAGTAATTTCAGCGTGCCCTGTATGATATGGAGTCGATTTCTTGGTGTTATTTGAATATTTCGAGTTTGTCCAAACTATCATCAAAATATGAACTTTTCATGAATTGAGTGTACTGATGTACTTAAGTTCAATTAAGGCTATGTTCTGGACCATATTTAGCAGAATTTATTTTTTATCTCGAAAACAGATAGAGATCGGTATAGGACATTATTAACAAAAATTATTAAAATAATAGAGCAATTCCAAAAATGTATTAATATACGGGGTGTTCCGTTTGAAAAAATAAAGTTGCTAGGACTTTTTGATGGAAGTGGCAACGCCGCAATGCTGAAAATATTTCAGATCGATAGAACAGGTAAGAAAATGTGAGAGGTGAAATTTTCAGAAAAATCTTGAATTGCGTTTTCCAGGAACGTCTAACCTACCAATAAACGATGAGTTTGGAACCTTTGGTGTAAAAGTTGAAAAGTTTTCCTAGAGATCAATTACCCTAACACCAAACTGATATTTTGGCACTCGACGCGCGTTTCGCTAACAAAGTTAGCATCTTCACGAAGAAAATTGATACTTTTATTTTTCGACGCGCGTTTCGCTAACAAGGTTAGCATCTTCAGGAGAAGAAAATTGATACTAAATCAAAAGATAGGGTTAGTTGTTTATATACCTAGAGTTGTTGATCCGATATGGACTTTGTTTGTTACTGTTAATTATCTAACTAATTTCTCGATAATGAACTCACTACCTGCAAGTTCCATTATCTGTTAGTATCGATTATTCTGTTTACTTTCTCAACAATATATTGAAAAGCGGGCCGAAAGGAATAGGTCTCTTGTCACCATTCATGCTGTTTTTACATTTTGCTATTTCGAGAATCTCACATGCATCGAGTAGTCTTGTGTCATACACCTGCTTGATCAGTTTCAGATTGCTTTCACCAATTTTGTGGTCATTGTCTAGAGCGTGTTGGGCGACACTGGGTTTTTCTACCCTTCCGTATTTTATGTGTGCAAAATGCTCTTTGAAACGGGTTTCAATAGCTAGTCGGCTCTGGCCGATGTACTTGTTGCAATATTGACAACTGATTTCGTGAATTCCCGACTTCTCTGAGTTTTCCAGTTTATCTTTTGGGTTACCAAGAAGCTGTTGTAGTTTGTAAGGAGTTTTATATGCAACTCTCATATTTACTTTGTCAAATATCTGTTGGAGTCCACTAGTATATTGAGGTTCATTTGCGATTACTATAGTAATATAGTAATAGAGTATCAATTTTCTTTTCCTGAAGATGCTAACCTTTTTAGCGAAACGCGCGTCGAGTGAAAAAATATCAGTTTGGTGTTAGGGTAATTGATCTCTAGGAAAAGTTTTCGTCTAACCTACCATCGACCGTGAGTCACGCCGTAGATAACGAGGAATTAATGAAAGCTTCACCTGCTCTTTTTACTCAAATCGATGTCATAGTTCCTGAAGTCATAACAGTGCGGCTAGAAACAGGCAGAAATAACTCCCCTAACAACATTCCGATGACAAATCATCCAAATGCACATCATCCCCATAAGTACCACCCCATTCACAACGCTTAAGCGTCTGTTGGTATCAGACTAAACTCTGGAATAACGCGATCACCACCGACTGACATAATTTTCCGTGATTACGAAACAATATTGCGTCCGCAGAGGGTGATCTGCTGCCACGTGTATCCCGAAAGCAAATATTACGGTAAATATTCGCACATTAACGGGAACACCGGTCACCATAATAAATACCCATTAAATCTAATTCACCTAAAGTATATGATGTCGCTCCGTGAATACAGCAACAGCATAGCGAATTTGTATTGCTGGAAATACGGGATGACTAACACGGATCTGAATAATGTTCTTGTGCGTTTATCTTCGAGAAAATATGATGAAAGGTAATACCTAATTTAATCGATAAATTTTCATTTTCCACAAAAACTTTTTCATTTTGGCAAAAGTATGAAAACAAACCGATTGATAAAATCACGAGTTCGTAGGACGAGTGATTTTATCTAATTCGGTTTTTTGAATGCTTTTGCTTCAAAATAAAAAAGTTTGAGTGTTTCGAAAATGAAAATTTATCTTATTAAATTTGAAGAACGAGTTGTATTTGGAGAGATTATTTTTTGAACAAATAGAAGGAAGAACAATTTAATTGATCAGTATTTCATTTACATGAAAAGGAAAGGAGAATTGGTAAAAAATTTACAAATTTGAAATGTCAAACAACGATGTATGCCCTCTCTGATCCAGACGAGATATGATGCTTACGCAGTGAATATGATAATGCTTGTCGACGATACCAAGAGATGGCGTCACACCTCTCATTGTACAAGGTTGATAATTGAAAATTTCTTATGAAATGAAAATCGCGCCAGAAGGAACATAAAATCATTCGTTATGTCATTGTATCAAAATCTTCATACAACGGTTTCTTCTCATACAACAAAAAATGAATTGCATTTAATAAAAACTAATTGTACGCCATCTTCATTTGTGTTAGGGAAACCTTAAATATTTGAATCGGTCGTTCGCTATATCTGTCATAACGTTGGGGTTATGAGCTATTTACGTGTTTGAGTGTTCATTGAAATGTGTTATGTTATTATTATGCTGAAAAAGTGAAAAGTGAATGACTATTAATAAACAGCTAACTCTTCATTCATGATAATTTATATAAATATGAGCCAGTTCAATAGAATCGACGCGGTAAACCGTATAGTTTTGACAGTTCAAAGGTAAACAACGTTTTATCGAAAGGACCAGGCAGTTTTATCAGTATAATACCCAATGATTGGCTAGAATAACCATAGAATAACCCGCTACTATTGGCTGGAATGCCAAAAACGTCAAAGTTTGACAAGTGAAAAAATAATCAGGAATAATGCGTGGTTGAGGATATCTGGTTATGAAAACGGATTTTGGAAAAATGACATGTTTGATATCTTTACTGTCATATGATAGTAGGCTGGTCTACAGACACCGTTCAGATAAGAACTACTCACTCCGCAAAATATCATGATATCTGATTGGGATTGTAGGCTCACTTCGGGACAAGAATAAGTCAACACCAATCTATTTTTGCCACTGTTTTGAATGATTGGAAATTGTCGAGAAAACGTAGGAAACTTCCCGCCATGAATCCCTCAAAAACCATTTGAGGGAGTATTTTCTCCACTAATAGCTTCTGAAGCTCATGGGAATTTCTCATTTCTGCCTCTTCTGGCAATTTGAGAAGTGACTCGATTAATGATAGTTTTAGTAATAACTAGAGATTCTTTGAGACCTTTTTTCATAATGGCATATCATAATATTGAATACGAAGTACGTAAAGAGATATGAAAAAATGACCAAGAATGTAGCTCTGCAACACACTACAACATTAGTTATTGATATTAGATCACAGGCCATGGATCAAGGTGATTCGACAGGAATAACCGGAACGTCACAGAGTATTTTTCCACCGGGTCGTTAACTAGATATTCATACGCCAAATACTGCAGCTCGCATAGCGATACCAACATCACAAGCCAACACTTTCAATTGAATAGTATCGTAATGCAGCCTTTTCAGGTTTTTATGAATATTTAACTAGGGATCCACCCCCGCTGGAAGATCCACAATATTTGGGGATGAAAGCCGAGAAGGTTATTTCAAATATATGGCGATCTTCATTGATAATATCTTCACAGAGTTGTAGTGTTTTTTTAGCACTTTTTTTTTTATAGAGGTGTTCTGAGAAAGGATATCACATCATTAATCAAGAGCAATCTCATTAAAGTTGAAACATTTGTATTTTTCCCTTTAATTTCATCCTTTTTCAACATTTCCGTTGTTTTTCTGACATTTGCTCTTTCAAAAACTACTAATTGTTACCCTATTGTTCGGATTGATGAAACAATAGAATGGTATCTCTGGATTCAATTGAATTGAACTGGCCGATACTTG
This sequence comes from Zygogramma bicolorata, assembly GCA_032362365.1. Classification (NCBI taxonomy): domain Eukaryota; kingdom Metazoa; phylum Arthropoda; class Insecta; order Coleoptera; family Chrysomelidae; genus Zygogramma; species Zygogramma bicolorata. The sequence continues at coordinate 166,410 of JAVJAQ010000596.1, forward strand.
ATGAAAATCCATATTAACAAAAATATCACAGTTTCCTGTATTATCCACACTGACAATAGAATGACTTTCTCGAGCAGAATTCATCCTGGTTGAGGCAGCTATTGTATAGCGGAACACGTGTCGCGGCTTTGTAAACCTATTGGCAGTGGGAATTGTACATGAAACTGTGATATTATCAGTCATCCAATACTCACTCATGCTTTATTTATGTGTGGTTTTTTATGCATTCATTTCCATCCAATACTTCTGGAATGTCTTTTTGTCACTATTCTTTCCCTTCTGAATATTCTCGTGCTTTTTCCGCCTCTATTTTCTTGAAGTAACGTTTTTTATATTAATCGTGAAGACTTTGGGATTGCACAATGATGTATAAATATTAATCGATTGAAAATTTGAAATAACTGGTATATTCTGTTGAGAATATAGCAGTTAGTCTATAATCCATGATCTGATCAACCACACTACATCTACTTCCTCGAATAACATAATATCACAAGGAAATATGAAATAACCGAAAGAAATTCATCAACACTTCCAACTGGAGCAAACCGGTAGTTCACAACAATAGATTCACTAACTTATATGTAGAATTGAATGAGAGAAAAACATGAAGAATATACATACGAGGAGATTGAAAGTGAAGACGTACTTCAAGGAAGCGGAAAACAGATAAGAATCATGATGGGGGTACTGGACACTACCAACCCTAAGTATACCTGAATCAGAGGGGAGTAAATAACTGAAACATTAGCTGCAGAACTTTGCATGGCAGGTGGCAACATATATCGGCAATAAACAGTAATTGAGGAGAATATGACGAATATTCAGCAACTTGCTTCAACCCGTAAGGGCAATATGGTCAAATTGGCTGACTTTAGAATAGACTTCAGAATCTCTATATCTTCTGAGAACTCAGACTCGAAAACAATTTCTGGTGGCTTGCATGAAAGATGAAATAGCACAATACCAATCGATATATGATCACAAATAAATGATAATTATAGTGAAGGCACTGCAAGAGTTCACCTTCAAAATCTCGTGTTATTCCTTGTGAGGATTCAATCTGTCAATTTTTGCCTTTTTGCTAACACTTCGTCAACGTGTAAGACGCTTTTGACGAAGCGTTAGACGTTTTCAACGGAACGTTAGAAGCTTTTAACGAACCGTTAGACGTTTTCAAAGAAACATTAGTCATTTTCAGCAAAGTTTTAGACGTTTCAAACGAAACGTTAGACGTTTCTGATGAAGCTTTGGACTTTTTTAACGAAACGTTAGGTTTCAGAGAAACTTTGACGTTTTCAACGAAATTTTAGACATTTTCAACGGAACGTTAGACGATTTTGACGGAACGTTAGATGTTTTCGAAGGAAATAAGGCGTTTCCAGCGAAACGTTGACGTTTTCAACGAAATGTTAGATGATTCTGACGGAACTTCAGACGTTTTCAACGAAACGTTTGGCGTTTTTAATGGAACATTAAGCGTTTTCAACGAAAAGTTGTATGTTATCCACGGAACATTAGATGATTTTTGACAAAACTTCAGAAGTTTTCAAAGAAACGTTAGGCGTTTTCAGCGGAACGTTGGGCGCTCTTAACGGAACGTTCAACGTTTTCAATGAAACGTTAGACGTTTTTGTTCCTCACTCCAAAAAGGGAGCAAAATTGACACATTGATCCTTAATAAGAAATAATACGCGATTGAGAAGGATGAACTGTTGCAGCCACCCAACTGATGATAATGTGTAATCGCAAATAACAATTACTAGAACCTGAATGATAGATAATGCGACATCGAATGTTTCCTATATGGTCACATCCCACAGAAAGTCACCTCCGTCCTTTGCATCGAGCATGCATTTGACGAGTTCGGGTCTCGGTGATCCGGCAGGATAACCAGAACGTCACGGGGTGGATTTCCAGCGGGTCGGACGGTGTTTTAAAGCCCGAAACGATCATATACAGCTACGGCAATCCCACCGCTCATGTTCTGTCCGGCAACACTCGTAAACTAGATGTTTATACCGCAAAAACCGCGGCTCGCAAATCGACATCAACATCAGTGTCAGAGGCGAGCATTTGCCAATCTGCGTATTCGGCTGATTGACGAGTATCGTTTATCCGACCTATCTATACACCACGATATAGGGGTTGTTCCTGCATAAATTGCCGCTAAAAATCGGACAGGGGCGTAGGATAAGGATATTTATTGGGAATATCTTGTAGTAACAAATAACTGTGGGATTCGGAATGAGGGTTGTTTATGAGAATCGGTAGAGACTTGAGATCGGTCCGAATGGATGGGTGATGTTCGTTCATTTCGAAGTTTTTGAAGAGAGCTCGGCTGATATTCGATTGGAATGGTAATAAAATCGCGAAAGAACATTTGTGACCGATTTGAAAATTTGTAATTAGATTTCTCTCGGTGTTTATTGAATCAACTTCTCGGATCAACTTGCAGCGCAACAGATACACGTAGAATCTTGAAAGTTTTGTCAGAGAAATCAGATTTTCAGTTCAGTGTTAGTATCAAATAGTCCCATTCATTTTTTCATGTAATGTTTGCGGAGGAAATAAATGTTGTGAAATAAAATGTTGGAGCTTGACAAAATAGAAATGACCAAACGTCATAATATGAAATGCATAGAAAAATCGAATGGATGTGGGGACAAAAACAACTATTTGTGAGTGGATTAATAACGTAATGTGAAAATGACACAAAATTCTATGAAAATGAAATGATAATCAAAAAAACACAAAATTCAAATGAAGCCAACCCTTCATGGAATGATCGATAATGAAAATAAGAATGAGGTAAAAATCCCCAACAAAAATTGAATTATGAAGACATGAAAATTGAAAATGAAAATAAGAACAGAATAATTCAGCGCAGTTTCCGATGAGCATTGATTGCCTGTATCTGCAATAATTTTATGACATTTTTCAAATCTCTATACACAGATTACAGAAACAAGTTCAGATAGGCAACGGCATACTGAACCAAAAACCATTCACCGCATTTCTGTAGCGGTTTTTTACCCCAACTAGTCGACAAAATTGGATGGATTGGGGAAAACTGTAGAACCCACAAATGAAGGAAATCAATGAACTGATATTGATACTTCAATCGTTCGATACAAGTCAACGAAGATGACTTTTTCGCGCCTTTTTCAGGAAACATGGTCTCCATCTACTATTGAATAAAAAACACCTCATAATTTGCAGAAAACTATTTCGTCGACATGAATTTTGAAGTTATTCTTCAGAGTATTCAATATTTCAAAAAAGCATTACATGGCAGGATTATTCTGCGTTTCAGTATCTTCACTCCTAGTTGGAACAAAATGACCGCCATCAACGCCTCCGCTGGTTGTTGACCCTAAGCTTTCAAGTTTTATGCGGGGTGGCGGCTGTTGAATTGAATTTCTCAATTTATTTCTGTGTCTTCATAACTCAACGGAGAAGATTGCCAGACAAGTTGAAACATAATTTGAGTTTGCAGTTCACCAGTCTCTCAGTAGTTTGAAACTTCTTTCATTCGACCATCATCATCTCGAAAGTAATCAGAATATAAGATGAAACACTTATTCGGAATATTGAAAAATGCAGAGCTCAATGAATCGCCTCTGGTAGAATGAAGCATGAGCCGAAATGTCCTTACACAGACAGCTTAGGACCCAAATTTTTCGTCGACACATCATTCAAATTGTTCACTAAGAATGAACAGATCTAAATTTAGAATGTGTCTATAATATACACTCGGATGAATCAAAAACGAGTGACGGCTCAGGATGAGGGGTGACCCTAAATATCAAATAGGCCCTAGGAGAATTGACAGTGTACGAGTGCTCCAAACCAAGCTCACAGGAGTTGCCATGGCCGCTAATGAAAAGGTACAACTGGTAAAAATGTGACACATAGCAGACAGGCTCAAAGATATCACGAGTTACGTCAAGGCTAGCACTAGCACCATTCCCTTGTTGGAGCCTCTCGAAGTGACCCAGTTATATTGAGATGAACAAAAGGTTATGTATAGGTTATGTATTAGGTGGGTTTTGTCACCGATTCTTCAACTAGGAAGGCTGCCAGTCTTGAACTTATGGGACCTGAATCTTCTATTGGTATCATAGTGTCAATATAATCAAATCTATTGAAACCTGTTGTGGAGAAAAACTTATGAGAAACTGAAATTAAATGAGAAATCAATGAAATCAATTTCCTTATATGATTTGAATTTCTCATAGGTTTCTTCTTTACAACAAGTTTCAGTAGAAATAAATGAACAATTGGAGTTCGAACCAACACGGTTTCGAAAAGGTCTGAGTTCACTGAGCTACATTCATCCTCAAACATTGTCCAGATCCTGAAGGATTTACTGGCCTCGAATTATTGAAATTGTCATCAAAACATGTCGCCAAATAGTGATGCATTTGCTTCTTCGATATTGTGAATATGAATACTCTTTTATATTATATTTTGTTTCATGTGATTTTTTTTCTTTCTTTTTGTATTTTCTTACCATTTTATCGTATATTGGAACATCCTACTCCGAATAGATAAATAAATATATCTATAAGTTGTTTTATATCTAGTAGTATATTCTTGATTATTTTGATTGCAATGCTTGAAATGATAAGTCTTTTTTTAGTATTCTTTCTCAATTGACTTCCTGGATAGGTTTCATTAGTGTTATTTCGTGAAAAAAATTTCAGAATATGTTAGAGTATCTGAACTTCTCGATCTATTCCATCTATATATTCCATCGACTTGATTCAACATACAATGCGGTCCATTGGTATGGAATGAATTCATTGTTAGCTCTATTATGTATTTTATAAAAAAATCCTGAAACAAATCGAGTTTTATTGTCAATTTGACAATGTACGGTATGACAAAATTACCCCCTCCTTGCATCCCCTCTTGAATATGAGCACCCGCTCAGAAATTTTAAATGAGAACGGGGGGATGTGGCATCATGTTCAAAAAAGATTTTCATTATCTGTTCATCAATCATGAGTTTTTTATATTTGGTGCAACCATAACGGAGAAAATGTGCTATTAGAATTTAAAAATATTGATACTGAATTACGTTTTCGAATATTTCACATTTTCAAAACAGCTATAATTGCACCAAATTTCAAATACTTTGTATTGCTGAACAGAGAATTGCAATCCCTTTTGAACTCGGTCCCACACGACCCTCCTTCTCGTTTATAATATTCGAGGGGATGATCATAATTCAGAGGGGGTGGAAGAAGGAAGTAATATTTTCATACTGTAAATTGTCGATTTTATAATAGTAATCGACCTGTTTCAGGTTTTTCCAATGGATACATACCTTACTGTGTCAATATTTATGCATTTTAATAACACATTTTCTCCATTATGATTAAACCAAATATGAAAAACTTAGTGTTGCTGAACAGATAATGAAAATTCCTTTCGAACAAGATGCCACACTAATTTAAAATTCTTGAGGTGGAGCTCATAATTAAGAGGGGGTTCAAGAAGGGGGGGATATTGTCAAATTGACAATAAAAATTGACCTGTTTCAGGATTTTTCGATAAAATACACAATAACGCTAAAAATCAATTCATTCCATACCTATGGACCACAATTCATATTCAAATGTCAACATTTGAGTTAGCTTGTTTCTGATTGTTTCCACTATATCAAATCGAACAAATTTGTTTCTTCCTTCGACGTCATGACTCATAATATGATTGTGAATGTAAAAAGGTAATTCCAATCGGGAGAGATTTACAGCCTATAAACAAGTAATTGCAAGTAATGACGCCGGCACTGAATCAGGCGAATTCAATTTTCAAGTATCTGCGAGGTCATCCTTCGTGTACGAAACCTGACGGTTTCGAAGAAATAACATCATAAATCTCGTTCTGTACGCCTCTGTAACATCATTTACCTGTCCGATCTGCTCTCTATATCTCCCTTTTTATTACCGGATTTCGAAATTATCGCATGTGGATTCTCGTAATTCAGAAAGATTTCATTTTAATGTGCCGCTTGCAAATGCCGATGTGAATCAAATTATTCGCAGAGCCAGATTCAAATTTGGTTTAGTTTATGAAGCCATCGGTGTCGTAAATTTCTTCAGTATACTCTTATGGAATTGAAAATAAGTTTCAATGTTTTGATGGAAATAACTTGCAGTATCTCACCACTGGATGAACCATGATGATATGAATAAAGAAAGGCTCTCCTGAGAAAAAAGATTTTGGGAATAGGAATTTTTGGAGCTGAGGCAACAAATTTACGATTCGATTCTTTACTTTTACGAGCATTTCGAACGGAAGATTGAAAAGATAGATAGATAGATTCATTTGGCTATGTCACACATACATGATATGGTTTGAAGCAAGTCAAAACATTTTGTATGAAATTCATAGCAACATTGTTATGCAAAATATATACACATAAATAAATATACATACACATAATATATAAATATAAAATAAACAGTGTATCGATGAAATATAAAAGCAGTGAAAGCCACATAAAAGTCATATAATGTAAAATAACATAAAATTTGAATATGAAATACAATTACAAAAAAAAGAACTTGAAATTAGCTTTCATACATGCATGTATTGATCTAAAGAATGAAAACAATGCTCAAGAAGAAAATTTTTCACATTGATTTTGAATCATTTTGCCTTCATAGATCTGAGTTTGTGGGGCAGCCTATTGTAAAGTTTAAGATTCAATGAATTTTTTTCGAAATCGTCTGCAGTGGCAAGTCGAGTATTATAACAATGAAAGCTAGAAACTCTAGGAATGATTTTCCTCCGTGAATGCATTTCAGTCGAACTCTGAAGCATGTAAATACAAGAAAGAGGCAAAATCCTGAGTGCTTTGAACAAAGGCTGGCAGTGGTCTCTATATTCTACCCCTGTAACTATTCTGATTGCTCGTTTTTGGAGCCTGAAGATTTTGATCCAACTTATGGACTTACCCCAAAAAACCGTACCATAGCTGATCAAGGAATGGAAAAGTCCAAAATAGATGCTTCTTAGCTCACCTGAGTTTAGGCAGGGTCGGAGTTTTCTCAGCAGAAATAAAACACTAGAAAGTATATTGCTGAGTTGATCGATATGGTTCTTCCAATTCAGGCAATCGTCTATATCAAGACCGAGTTATTTACAATGTGTTCCTGTCGTCATCTGATCATTACTAGGAATTATAAGATTTTGGGATTTAGTTTCGTTCAGTTGAACCAAGCTTCTGCTTCCCTGATCAGGTGTTTCGCATTATGAAGGAGACGTGAAATGCTGTTTTCAGAGCTGATAAGTGTTTTATCATCAGCAAATAGAACAACATGACATTTCTTCATCATATGAAACATATGTATTTAATATAAATGATAGATAGTAGCGGTACCAGAACATAACCCTGTGGTACCCCATACTTCATAGTTTTCATGTCTGATTTTGAATTGTCATTCAAATGTAAAAACTGCTGCCTCCCCTCTAGATATGACTCGAACAATTTCAACGGCGTGCCTCTAACCCCATAGTGCCAAAGTTTTAGATTCATTTTGGTCCCACAATGCTTCATTTCCTGAAACTAGCTATATTTATTTGTTGAGACAGGCTCATCAGCACTTTGGCAGCTCGTGATTCCTCATTGACATGGTGACCAGTGTAGAGTAATTCTATCGAGGTCCGCCACAGATTCCACACCAATCTGGGTAATATATCCATTGGCGTTTGTTAGTAACGCCTGGCTTTCCGTGAATATATTCCTCATCATCCAGAGTAGGTCAACAAGAGAAGATAAATACTCTAATATTCTTGCCATCAGGAGCTTTCAGCAGGGCGAATGCATAATACATATGTTATTGACCCCATATGCCAACAGCAACGTATCATGCGTCACTATGTGTGACTGTGAAATGAAGAGCAAAAAGTCTTAGAGCTCGAGCTGGTCGTCCCAATTTTATCAAAACTATAAATCACGTGGCGCACGGAGAGTTGCCAGGCTGTGCGATAGGTGAAGATATTTGTTGCCATTTGGCGCTGTTGCATTCACGAAAAGTAGGTTTCTACCTCTTCTTTCTTCTTGACCTCATAGTGTAGCCTCCAAACCGATATGCCTGATTTGGTCCACTGTAATAGCCAATGATTTTGACAAGGTCAACAAACTAGATTTCGCCATGACTCAAAAGGTATGAGTTTGAACAACTTGATATAGAGGATCAAGATATAATATAACATGACCATCATTCTGATTTTCTGCCATAGCGATTGTATGATGTTCATTCAGTGAATTGTGGGCTGTTGGCAGCTTCGAATCATCTGAATATTATTTTGTTTCAGTTGTGGTGGGTTACTGTACCATAATTTCTTCCTCGAGTGAGTGTCTCCGTCCTGAAGTGATATACTGGTTCACCGCTTGGTTTAGTTTTATAATGCTCTTTGATACGAATTCTCATAATACCCACAGTCTCTGTTCCTGAAACATTTGTCTTCACCAAGGGAATTGACTATCATACTTTCTTCAAACCATTCTGGAATGGAAAACTATTGGAAGAGGTCGTTTGATATTTTCTTGAGCATGGAACGATTGTCAAGTACTTGCAGAGTTATGGAACGCTTTGGATCGTTTAGCTAATGATTTTGACGAAGTCACTCAACTAGATTTCGTCACGTTCCAATCAGAAATTTATATAACATGACCAGCATTCTGATTTTCTGCCATGAGGATTGTATGAAGATGTTCATTCAGTTAATTGTGGGCTGTTGGCAGCTTCGAATCATCTGAATATTTCGTTGTTTCAGTTGTGGTGGGTTACTCTACCATAATTTCTCCCTCAAGTGAGTGTCTTTGTCCTGAAGTGTTTTACTCACCGATTGATTCAGTTGTATGATGAACTTTGATACGAATTCTCAATATACCTACAGTCTTTGATCCTTTCTTCACCAAGGAAATTAACTCTCATATTTTCTTCATATAATTCTGGTATGAAAAACTGTTGTAAGAGGTCGTTTGATTCTTCCTTGAGCATTGAACGATTGTCGAGTACTTCCAGAAAATTATTTTGTAGTCGATGTTACCCCTTTTGATGGTATTTGTCATTCGAAATGCTTTGAACAGTTTTGTAACCATTCAGTGAGTCTTATAGACTAATGTCTGGGCTGAAATGTACAGTCCGGCTTCAACTATCATCATTTTTTATTTGTATATTGTATTGCCTCAACTCTTGTGTGGTTCTTTGGGAGATGTTGAATTGTAAGAGAGATGCAACCTCTTCAATAGCATCAGTATGAACTTAGTTCGTTTTTGATAATTCCAGTTGCCCATTCTCTGTATGATAATAACTTCAACAACTTTTCCCTTTCCCACATTTGTTTTGGGGCACAGGTGAGTTTTTACTATTTTTCATGACTCTACGAGATGAATTAACTGAATTTTGAATCACTGAGTCTACTATGAATAGAACACTCTACTTGAGGTGCTACCAATGTCACAAAATATATACAAATGCAGTGAATTCACAAGTTTGTTCACTTGACTTTTCGACGAAAGCCATCAAAGAAAAGAAGACAAATCCGGAAACGTTCTTTCCACAGGAAAGGCTTTCAACAGCGCAAACGCATAAGATATAAAAAATTGACCCCATATCTTAGCCATCACCAAATATCACGCGTCGCGACGTGTGTATGTGAATGAAGAGAAGAAAGTCTTAGAGCTCGAGCTGGTCATCTCAATTTTATAAAAAATATAAATCATGTAGCGCACAGAGAGTACGGTGGCCTGGCTGAGCGATAAGTGACGATATTTGTTGTCATTTGGCGCTATGGCAGTCATAAATAGTAGGTTTCTGCCTCGTCTTGAGCTTATAGATAAGTCTCCAAACTAATCCGCCCGATTTTGGTCAGTGTAATAGCTAAAGATTTTGACATGCCATGAAAATGGTTCAAGTTTGGTTGATCTAAAATAGTGAATCAAGATATAATATAACATAACCAGCACTATGATTTTCTGCCATAGCGATTTTATGAAGATGTTCATTCAGTGAATTGGAAGCTTCGAATCATCTAAATATTTCTTTCGTTCAGTTGAGGTGGTAACTGTACCATAATTTCTTCCTTGCGTGTGTGTCTTTGTCCTGAAGTGGTATACCAGTTCACCACTTTGTTCACTTTTAAAATACTCTTTGGTACAAATTGTCAATATACGTACAACCACTGATCTTGAAACATTTTTCTTCATCAAGGAGTTCGACTCTTATTCCTTCTTCAGAATCTTCTGGTATGGGGAACTATTGAAAGAGTTCGTTTGATTCTTATTAGAGCATTGAACGATTGTCAAGAACTTCCAGAAATTTCTTGTGAGTTCGATGTTACCACTTTCGATGGTCTTTGTCAATCGAAATGCTTCGAACCGTTTTGTAATCATTCAGTGAGTCTTCTAGACGAATGTCGATTCACTGAGAAAGTGAGGCATACTTAACGCTTAGGAACAATTCTGGGCTGAACGTACACTACGGCTTCAACTATCATAATTTTTTATTCGTATATTGTATTGTCTCAACTCTTGTGTGGTCTTGTTCATCAGACAGTGGTTCTTTGGGAGATTTTGAATTGTAATAGAGATGCAACCTCTCCACTAGCATCAGTATGAACTTTGATTCATTTCTGATAATTCCAGTTGCCCTTTCTCTGTATGATGATAACTTCAACAACTTCCCTTTTTCCTACATTTCTTTTGGGGCAGAAGTAAATTTCCACCATTTTTCATGACTCTACGAGATGAATCAACTGAATTTCGAATCACTGAGTGTATTTTTAATAGAACAGTCTACTTGAGGGGTTACCAATGTCACAATACTTATACGAATGCAGTGAATTCACAAGTTTTTTCACCTGACTTTTCGACGACAGCAATCAAAGAAGAGAAGACAAATCCAGAAAAGAAAGAGAAGACAAATCCGGAAACGTTCTTGCCATGGGAAAGGCTTTCAGCAGCGCGAACGCATAAGACATACAATATTGACCCCATATCTCAGCCATCACCAACATATCACGCGTCGCGACGTGTGTATGTGAATGAAGAGGAAAAAGTCTTAGAGCTCGAGCTGGTCGTCCCAATTTTGACAAAAATATACACCACGTGGCGCACAAATACTTATGTTGCCTGGCTGGGCGATAAGTGACTATACTTGTTGTCGTTTGGCGCTGTTGCATTAACGAAAAGTAGGTTTCTACGTCTTCTTGACCTAATATATTAGCCTCCAAACCGATTTGCCTGATTGGTTATCTGTAATAGCTAATGATTTCGACGAGGTCACTCAACTAGATTTCGTCACGTTCCAATCAGAAATTTATATAACATGAACAGCATTCTGATTTTCTGCCATGAGGATTGTATGAAGATGTTCATTCAGTTAATTGTGGGCTGTTGGCAGCTTCGAATCATCTGAATATTTCGTTGTTTCAGTTGTGGTGGGTTACTCTACCATAATTTCTCCCTCAAGTGAGTGTCTTTGTCCTGAAGTGTTTTACTCACCGATTGATTCAGTTGTATGATGAACTTTGATACGAATTCTCAATATACCTACAGTCTTTGATCCTTTCTTCACCAAGGAAATTAACTCTCATATTTTCTTCATATAATTCTGGTATGAAAAACTGTTGTAACAGGTCGTTTGATTCTTCCTTGAGCATTGAACGATTGTCGAGTACTTCCAGAAAATTATTTTGTAGTCGATGTTACCCCTTTTGATGGTATTTGTCATTCGAAACGCTTTGAACAGTTTTGTAACCATTCAGTTAGTCTTTTAGACGAATGTCAATCACTGAGAAAATGAGGCAAACTTAACGCTTAGGAACAATTCTGGGCTGAACGCACACTCCGGCTTCAACTAGCATAATTTTTTATTCGTATATTGTATTGTCTCAACTCTTGTGTGTGGTCTTTTTCATCAGGCAATGCTTTTTTGGGAGATGTTGTGAGAGATATGCAACCTCTTCAATAGCATCAGTATGAACTTTGGTTCATTTTTGATAATTCCAGTTGCCTTTCTCTGTATGATAATAACTTCAACAACTTCTCTTTTTTCTACATTTTTTTTGGGGCACAGGAAAGTTTCCACAATTTTTCATGACTCTACGAGATGAATTTATTGAATTTTGAATCTCTGAGTGTATCATGAATAGAACACTCCACTTGAGGTGCTACCAATGTCACAAAAAATCTACGAATGAAGTGAATTCACAAGATGGTTCACCTGACTGGTCGACGAAAGCAATCAAAGAAGAGAAGATGAATCCAGGAAAGAAAGAGAAGACAAATCCGGAAACGTTCTTGTCACGGGAAAGGCTTTCAACAGCGCGAACGCATAAGACATACAATATTGACCCCATATCTCAGCCATCACCAACATATCACGCGTCGCGAAGTGTGTATGTGAATGAAGAGAAAAAAGTCTTAGAGCTCGAGCTGGTCGTCCCAATTTTATTAAAAATATAAATCACGTGGCGCACAAAGAGTGCGGTGGCGTGGCTGTGCGATAAGTCACCGAGTCGTCGCCGTTTGGCGCTGTTGCAGCCCCTGCAGAGAGGTTTCGGGGGCAGCACAGCAATGAAGCCCGTCATCCGAATGATGGACGTCCGCCCATAAAACTGACGAGTGAGTCATGGCGCCTTCACAAATGGCTCTGCGGAGCCTCGTATATCACTTTTATTACAGCCATCTTCATTTTCATATTTCATATTTGCATTTTCTGTGCCGTTATAAATCAGGGAGTTTATGGCTAATTAGGCCTTTGTGAGGGGCTCGGGCGACGGAGTAACGGCTTATCGGACGCTGCTGCTCAGGGATGCCGCCGGGGGTGGGGGGCGGTTTTCTGCTGTCGATGCGTGTTACGGGACCTTCAGGGTTTAACCTCTTTCGCCGCCTTATTCCACCGCCAGCCGGCGGGATGTGTTTATTAGGCAAACGGCTCGGATTTCCTGCAGGAGAGGATTCCTGCCGCAAGAATCTTGCGTTCTCGAAGAGGGATGAACGATTCACACGAATATTTATGTCAGAGGTTGAAATGAAGGTGTTTTACCCTGGATGTATTTCTGAATCCATCATTTCCTGTTATTTTCATGTCCAGATGAGTTTTGGTTGGTTGTTTGAAAAGTAGTTATAACCACATCACTTTCTAGAATTGAACCATATGTGATTTCTTTTGTTTTGGGTTTTTCATGGTAACTCCCAATTCCATCATTGTTTCAACGATACCTAACATAATTCTAGAATTTCGCAATCAACATAATAAAGGCAAATGATCTATCAGTGATACTTTGATTCGGTTATATCTACTTCGATTACGTACCTATCAGTATTTTGATATGTTATACGGGGATGATATAATTTTTTTCGGTTTCAGGCTAATGAACACAGGGGAACTGTATTTAGATATGCAGGAAACTACTGTTGATCCTCTTATCATCAAAATCGTCGATGTGAATCCTAATTGATTCGATATGGATATTATTATTCCAACAAGATGGAGTACTACCACGTTACTCCACACAAGTAAGAAATCATTTGGTTGATACTTTCCGTGGTCTTTGGATTGGCATACGAGGTCCTACAGAATGGCTAGCCCGCTTGCCAGTTTTGACATCTTTAGACTTCATTGTATTCTTTGATCGCCTTTAAATCTTTTGATTTTCGTGTTCATTATCAGAGATTGTTTAGGTTAAGTGGAAGAACAGTGGAGCAGTTACCTCGTACCTGTGAAAACTGAACTTCGCCTTTCACTGTATCCATTAGTTTAAAATTTAAAATGTACATATTGTTCTCTTTGTTTCTGGTTATAGTAATAAAGACGTTTATTATTATTATTATAGGGCTATTTGAAGCAAGAGCTGTATGGAACTGAATCTGCTTCAATAGCTAATATACGGCAAAAAATAATAGATATTTTCGTAGAATTATCGACGTTGCTGTCTTCGAGAATGTTCGACGTGAAGATCGGATAGGCTGTTCTTATGTCAAGACGTTTAAGGCAACCATTTTGAGCCCCTTCTGAACTGAACTCAGCTCATTTCCTCAAAGTATGAGTTGAACGTCGATGTATTCAGGCAATTATTAGGGGTTCCGCTATTTTGTAGTAGGTTGAAATATTGACTTCATATTCGAGTATTTTTCAGGAGCTTCAAAATGACGTATCACAAGACCCACTTCCCATTCAATTTTTTTTCAGATGGCGCCCAGTCACCAATTCAAATTTTTATTTGTCAATTTAACTTCAAAATATAGCATTTATACATCAGTTCCATTATTCCAAGTTAAGATTTTTTTAGTTGACCCGTTCAAAAAATAAAAGGGGGGGACATCAAATAAGAGCACTGTATTTCATTCGTAGAACTATCATTAGCGTGTATACTGATAGGCAGGCGTTTTCTCTGGTTGAAAATGTCCAGCAGGCAAAAAAACTTGATATACAACCCGAGTAACGCTGTTATTATTTCCATTGAATCTGCTTGTTATTGAGTATATTAATTAATGTATATTGGTGCTAGGAATATCGAAATATCAGTTACTTATTGAAAAAATTCAAAGGTAAACAAAGTTTTATCAAGGACCAGGCAGTTCTATCAGTATAACAGTATGACTGGCTAGAATTACCCGCTACTATTGATCGAAATGCCAAAAACGTCACATTTTGACAAGTGCAAAAATAATCAGAACAATATTGCTTGGAGAATCATCCCCCAAAATTGAAATTGCTCTTTATGTTTCCAGCGTTTGGAAAAACCAGACCGAGCCCTGTGACAATTATCGTTCAGGGGATCAAAACCACAGAACACGGAATGGAACCCGAAAAAACAACTCATCATATATATATATATATATATATATATATATATATATATACATCCAGCTATCTTCCTGGCGTCTTTTCACAACTCAATCTCTGAGCGTCCGTCATGTAGTTCTCGAAAAACCTGTAGTTGTACAGATGAATATTTTCAAGATTCATACACGACGTGTCATGGAAACTGTTTGGACTTTGTTTTTCGACTATAAATAATTGGAATTTTCATTTGTCCATTCCTTAGCGTCCCTTCATGGAGCCCCCTCTCAGCGTCCAATATATTCAAGAATTTCCGCTAGCTGGCGTCCGCTTTATATATTTTACTTTCGTCCTTCCGATTCGTAAGCGCCCGGCGATGATGCCAAATTAAACCATAACGGCAATAGGTAACTTTAAGATGCTACTCGTTGGTTGACTTTCTGAGCTCTGATATTTTGCTTTGATACTTTTTTAATTTCACTATGTACTTGTTATTTTTATCTATGCACTCATATGTGATTTGTTGAATATATATATACAATTTATGTAAAACTGACTTTTTCCACAGCTTATGAACATCAGTATTAATTGCCACACTCCCTGTGTACATGTTGTTCGTTATTTAGCTTTGTATTAAGCTTACTCAATACCAGTCCCTACAAGAAATTATATGTTTTTCTTCAAACCTTACTAAATCATGACATGACCACATATCTGGAAAATGGCCCTAAGAATCACATTCCAACTCATAAAAAATAAATAAATATATTAAGAAAAATTTATTTGTGGAGATACTCTGTTATAAAAGGGTATACGGCAAAGTGTTCACTTGTGTTTGTAATGAGCAGCCAAAATGTATGTTGAGAGGGGGGCCAAACATATACAGTGTCATCCCCAAAGTATGCACCATATGGGAAACTTATTTATTGAGGGTTTTTCGACAAAAAATTATTCCTGATAAGAGTTTGTGTATCCCCTAAAACTAAACATGCACCAACAAAATACAGTAAAACACACGTAATATACGAGGAGCCTTCAAATATTTGATTTTGAGACAAGAGTATTTTGAAAAATCTCGGAAAATGTTGTTTGGAAAAGTTGTTCAGCATCAAAAAATACATCCAGATTCGAAGGCATGGCCATCTAAGTGAAGTTTTACTTTTTTACCCATTTTTTTCATAACTATTTTGGACAAGAAAATCTCCAGAAAATCAATGAGTTTTTTCCAAAATACCTATTTTATTTTGACGTGTCGTGACTTGATATTATCGAATATTAAGTTATTGTTAGAATACTGTATAATTTTCAGTAACATTCGGTGTCAACAAAAAATAAAAATAACCTTGCACCAAAAACTTAGAAAATTATTTAACTCTTCGAAAAAATTGACCGTGGTTGACACCTTACTTGTGTGATTTGTAATATTACAGCCTTCTAAAATAAACCGTGGTATACAGGATGCTGTCTATTTATCGTTTTAACAAATTTTTGTTTTCGAAGTCCCCATTTGAGAAAAGTGGGTGAAAAATTAAACTTCACTCAGATGGCCATGCCTTCAAACCTGGATTTATTTTTTGATGCTGAACAACTTTTCCAAATAACATTTCCCGAGATTTTTCAGAAAAAGAGTACTTTATTATTGTCTCGAAATCAAATATTTGAGGGCTCCTCGTATATAACGTCTGTTTTACCGTATTTTGTTTGTGCATATTCGGTTTCAGGGGATGCACAAACTTTTATCAGGAATAACTTTTTGTCGAAAGACCCTTTATAAATGAGTTTCCCATATGGTGCATACTTTGGGGATGACACTGTATAGGGTTAGAATTGGTAGTCTTTTTCAATTAAAAAAGGTTACTACAGTTGCCACTGTACGGATGGATATAATAATGACTGCAAAAAAATTTTCATGATTCCACGCCAATATTTTTAGAAGAGAATACGAAGTTCTGAGACACTGAATGATATTAAATATTTTTGTGGCCCAACACACCCGAAAACAGACGTAGCAACTTATCGCACCAAAAAAAAATCATGCAACTCGAAAAACCTGCATGAATACATGCAATTTTCTGGAGTTTTAGGTGTGAGTTTTACAACAACAGCAACAAAAGCATAACCAAACCTTCCCCTAAGTGGAGCGTTAGGCGTTAGCACTCGAATCATTCAGAAAGAAGTAAATGAAATGATAACTCTTCAAATAAGATATTTCTCGTTCAGAAAATATCGAATTTCAAAATTTCAACACTACCTTTGACGAAAAATGCAAGAACCGATTTTATTTCACCTAAATACTGACCGTTTTATTCCAATAAATTTATTCGAGAGGTTTCTTTGTTTTTTAATGCTGCGTGCATATCCTTCGCATATTTTTTTAAAATTTTTAGAGTGATGTAAATTTGCTACTGTTATCGCAGACTTCCATTGTCTGAGTTGTTAGTATCAGCACGACGCGACGTTTCAATCGATTCAGAATTTCCGATCGTTATTGAGTATACTGACTGACCACCTGAGTTAATAAGACAACATTCATAGGGCTTGAGATTATTGGCAGAACTCCCTGTTTTTCTGATGGGACCCTACCTAGCTTGGTATTATTCAATAACAGGTAATTTTCATCGTGTGTCCTGTATCTGGATTCACTACAAATTGCCATCGACTCATTTATAACAAATGTCATAGAGAATGATCCTGCATGTGATGCACAAGAAAAATTTTTTCACAAAATGGAGCTCTCCCCCATTACTTGCTGAATGTACGCAATTACAAATATCATATAGAATGACAAATATCATAGAGAATGACCCTGCATGTGATGCACAAGAAATATTTTTCCACAAAACGGAGCTCCCCCCATTACTTGCTGAATGTACGCAATTACTGCACGTTTCCAGGTCCCTAGGTAAACGAAGGGGTGCAACTGAGTGGCCCTCTTGGTCGCCCGACTTGAGTCTTTTAGTTTTTTTTGAGCATATAAAACCAAAGTTCACAGCACTCCGAAAGATCCAAAGATAAGCGTTCAACAGTGTGCATATTCACTTAACTAATACGGTATATTTTTGAGTTGAATCGAATAAAATTTTTAATTTTTTGTCAAAAATTGTCCTGACGTGTATTCGGATTTTATCGAAATTAATTTTCCAACCTCTAATGCCTTGCGATATATTTTCGATGAGCCAATCTGTATATGATATTACATCGCGTATCCGGAATGAAAAACAAATGGTTTTCAAACCAATTTTTTTTACCACCATGTATCAAAAATACCGATTATGAATTATTTCGATTCATTCAATTCATGGGGGCTAGTTGATGAATGATCTATTACACCATCCATAGAGGTTGTAAATAACGAATTGAAATAAATTTTTTGTTCTCCCTGTTGTGAGGTTCAAATCAAATAGTTGTAAAGGATATTGGACACACACGACATCCTATCACCACTCTGGCATGATATCCTTGAAGGAAAAGCCATCTGTATCACTACTTTTGTTCGGGTTTGGAGGTCGTCGTTTTTTGAAATTTTTTCCTGACGTTTTGCTGGCGCGAGTGGCTAGCCTTTAAAGAAGCTAGGAATGGTGTGGTTTCCTGCGAAAAGCTTAGTTCGCCTTGAAAAACCCCCTACTCTAGGTCTGTGCGTTGATGAACTCAAGCAGAAACAGCGAAAGAATACAAAATAGTCATGAGTGTGTGTCAAAACCTCATTTGATTCATAACTTAACCTGAAATCGGTTTATCAAATATCACTCACCCTTCACTCAACGAATGTTTGTCAACAAATACTGCACATTTCAAAACACGCTGCCTTCTGAAATCAGCCCCTTTTCAGCGTTGCCTCTTCTTCAGAAATTGAAAGACGCTTGGAAATCGACGGTCCGAAAGTAATATATACCTTTCAATGAATATTCGGAAATGCTCCTTGCGTCGCTGGCGGCAAACCTGATGAACTAATAATATACAAAAGAATTCGAAAACTTTGCACAACTATCAAGAAGGCGTCCAACGAATTTTCAAATATGTGAACTACTCTGGTGCTCTGAGTTCAGATTCTACACAGTTGGAGCCGGACGCTTGGAAGATAGTAATTTGTTAATGTACGGACGCTCGGTAGATAGTGGTATGCTTATATATATATAAAGGTATCTTTTATATTTGGGTATTGCAGTCAATTAGAGGGCTTCAGTAAATGAGTACTATTTTCTGATTATTCGAGCTTTCGGAAAATTTATTTCCTTTTTCTAGAATATCTACAAAAGGAAAAACGAAATGAATTTTCCGAAAGCTCGAATAATCAGAAAATAGTACTCATTTACTGAAGCCCTCCAATTGACTACAATACCCAAATATGAAAGATACTTTTATCCTGATCAATATAGTCAAATCAAATACTACTTCTCAATCTGCCTACTCCTCAGGTGTTGTCACAGGGGGCAAGGGTTTGTGACTTGACGCCGGGGCCTCAATCTGCCTACTCCCCAGGTCTCGTCACGAGTTCTTTCTAAGGTCTCAATCTGCCTACTCCTACGATCGAACTGAGGTATCGAGGGATGTTGAGTGGTATTTATAGCAGCGGGTGCTGCTAAAGCACCGTCGGATATCTTGGTGGGGACTGGGCATCTGGAAATTAAGGGTTTCCATGCAGTTGGAAGTCTCTGACCGTCGTCACGTTTATTTAAGCAAGCAGGTCGCTTCTCGATTTCGATGGCCTCGCGAATTATACGAACTTGTCGTATTTTTGCTGTGGCGATGGTCTTAGTGTTCTCAAAGTCTATACTGTGTCCTGTCTCTTGATGATGTTTGGACAGAGCTGAAGATGGGCCTGATTTTCGGATAGCAAGTTCATGTTCGTATACTCTACTTGTCACACGTCTGTTGGTCTGGCCTACATACATATGTTCTATGGCAATCTGCACATGGTATTTCATATATACCCTGTGATTCGTTGACAATTTTGTCCTTGGGGGAGCGGAGGAATGTGGGGATTTTATTGTTGGCTGTAAATATCGTTTTTATGTTCTGTTTTTTGAGAATTCGGCTGATTTTGTCAGTAACACCTTTAATGTAGGGAAGGAAAGCTTTGTGGGGAACGTTGTTGTCTGTTGGGTCTTTGGGAATAGAAGGAGAAGTTTGATGGCGGCGGATGGATCTGTCAATTTGATGGTCTGTGAATCCATTTTGAAGAAGGGCTGATTTAAGTTGGGCTAGTTCCTGTGGTTTGTTATGGAGGTACACGGGAAAAATATTAGATTTTAGCTCTCGGTGAGACTAGACAACTCGAGCTAAAATCTAACACTTGTTTCCCTTGTATAATAAAAAACTATTTTTGTTCATCTTTTTCAATAACGGCGATATCGACTGGTATCTTAATCAGGGAACATCTGGTTTATAAAACAATTACAACCGAAACAAAAGAGATCAAGCACTCTCCTATCTCGATCAGGTAGAATTTTCCAAAGGACCGAATCGAGCACCACCAATTTTCTCCTCGACTTCAAATGACGAATGTGCCCGCTATCTCTCACCCCTTTTTTGGAGACCGTCCTCCAGCCCCACACACCCGAAATTATCATAACTTTTCTGCGAAACCAATTACGATAGCAAACATAAAGTTGTAATTTACGAGTCGGTACGGTAATACGTAGACGTTCGCTATAATTGATAAAATGACATTGATATAAATTAAGGGGACCGTGACTGGAATGAGGTTGTATCTTAAATCAGGCCCGTATATCATAGTTTTAATGTGAGTTTTGAACGCAGATCTGCAGCCGAAACGGTCCTCTGTTTGTCTATAAATTCTCCGAATATACGCACCCCTTCGCTAACGAGCTACCCCTTTTCATTTTCGCAAAGCTCAACTTTTCGTTGATGCCGGAATGAAAGAAGCTAATGTCCAGAACAGAGGTCTTTTGTCGTCCATTGTTCTTTCGAATCGAAGATTTATTTATTAGGATTGAGGGGCTTATTGTTATTCGGAAAGTGGAGAGTAGTAATGGGATGGATGTGTGGGCGCCGTTCTGCATACATGGCGGTGGTGGTTGTTTCGAGAGCCAACACGATTTATTGAAATCAATCAAAAGTTATACCCAGAATGCAGGTTCAAGGGAATCCCAACATTGACGAACATGTTTTTTGAAGTCATGATGAACTGGATGAATATTAAACAAAATATCTTTCGAACAATTCGTTCACGCCAGTCTCAAATCTACCTACACAGAAGGTTTTGGCTGGCACCTGTCTGAAAACAACTACTCCCCTGGTTAATACCACGACGGGCATTGAATTAGATTTGAGCAATGCCACTAAAGGTTTCTTCACACAGGAAAATCCTGCATTTGCTTCTGGTTATTCAAATGAAGGAATTGATTTTCAATTATTGGGACGGACACACTTGCAAACCGGTTTTGGGCTATTTGGCCACTCGTCAGCCCAAGGCAGTACCATTATCAACATAAAGTCGATGACTTCTTATAATTGAAAATCAAAAAATTTCATAGTATCAAGCCCCGACCAAAGCTGATGCGAACAACACGAATTCATTGCGCCATCTACCTACGGACGAAGTATTCCAAAAACAAACCGAATTCACCCATTCCTCCTGCGAGGAAAATGTAAAAGCAATCGACATATTCGATGGGCATACTCGAAGACCGGCTTTAAATCAAATCATCTTTCGAAAAATTTGTTCAGGAAACTCTCGAATCTACCTACACAGTGGAAACTGTCAGAAAACAACTATTCCCCTGGCTAATACCATGAAGGGCATTGAATTATATCCGAACAGTGCAGGTTCCTTCAATAGTTTGGAAAATCCTGCATTTGCTTCTGACGATACAAATTAAGGAATTGTTCGAAAGATGATTGACCTAACGCCAGTCTTCAAGTATGCCCATCGACTATATCGAATGTTTTAAAAACAAAATAGTATATTTCTCAAGAAGGGTGAAAAAAAGCCTCTTACATACGAGCGAAAAATTGTTAGCACGAGGCAGCAACTTTTCGGGGTAGATTGAAAATCTGCCCTACTACACTTGTATAGATTCCAATATAAATTCTTATTTTTCCAGCTTGTGGTAGGTTGAGAACCCAAAAAATCTATGAAGAAAGAATTAATCCACCAAAGAAAAGACTTTGAAACAGTATCCAGAGTTACTTTTAAATTAATATAATATAGGTATATTGTCACCTTATTACGTAACTAAAGAATATCAGGGACTCATTTAAGCATAATATAAAAAAAAATATTAACAGAAGGAGGATTTTATTTTTCAGGGAAACCATCATCGTGTTAATTTGAAAATGTTAACAAGGTTCCTTGTAGAGTGATAGTGATTTGACCTTCCATAATTAATTTTATTGAACGAGATGTTGAAATGACAGAGTACTAGTGAATCGAATGAGAAAAATAATTGAGAGAGAAATAAAATATAATCAATGTAGAATTATTGAAAGTGAGCCAAATAAAAAATGAAATTGAATGAGTCAGATTATATGCCATGTTACTGCCCTGAATTATTCAGAAAGAGAAAAATCGACTAGGAAATAGTTTGGAAAATAAAATAAATTTAACGAAACATAAAAGTAAATTTAAAATTGGAAAAACATAAAGGAGAAATGAAATGAAAGAATGAAAAATCTGAGTGATAAAAAAGTCAAAATGTTCAATGGGTCAATACGCAGAAATTCTAATGATTATAAATATTTTAAAGCGAAATGTTACGAAATATGCACGTATAATTCAAAAGTTCAACAATAAAGTAGAGAATAGTAGTAATAATGAAATATTCGAAAACTATTTCCAGGAACAGTCATTTATGAAACGTAGCAGAATGAATCCCCAATACGACAAATGAATTTTAGAGAAAAAATATCTTCTGTGTCTGAGAGATCGTACTGTAGAACTTTCAATTCTGACTCGGGCGGTCAGCCATCGCGCTATATTGGTCACTTTGCTTATTTCCATAACTAACATTCCCTTCTGAAAATGCCAACTTGGTTGGCGTAACGGACGTCGAATGAAAGTGTTAGAGTAATTGAGCTCTATTCAAGGAAGTGTCGTTTTCACTCCTCCAATAATTCCAATCATCTCCATGATTTGCAAAGCATTGCAAACAGCCCAACAAACAAGAAATGAGAAATGAATGTTTCCACGATGAAGAAGACATCGCAACAAGAATTCGTTTCATTGTACAGTTGCGCCCTATGGCGAAAGAGGAAATTACAGATCGCAGCAGTACGAGTGTTAGGCATGTCTGATACCGACAATTCCTGGAAATTATACTAGTGAAAATACTCAAGGGAATTTTACCAAACAGGTAATTAACAAGTTTGATGGTTTTACTTGTCTAACAGCGTTCGCTAACTGCAACCGCGAGAGTTTAAATTAAAATTGAAATGTTGACCTGAACGAGATTCCGTATAACAGCGCTCAGAATATGCATTGATATTCTCTTAGACTCCGCCAGAGATAGAGAGTCACGGAGAGGAAATCAATTCTGACAACAAAAACAATTAAAACTTTAAATGAACGATAGTGAGATGGTGTTCATTTTCTAGTTTGTGATCATCTGGTAGTTTCATCTGTTCGATAACTTTTCAAACAGATTTTTTCACGATATGTACACCTGCCTGCAACTCCTGGAAAACTACAACACACCGATGAGCTCGCTGTACAATCATAATGTAAAAATATTGGCTCTATTATTATAGAAGTTCATTGTTAATGAATACGATAATCGCTGTTTGATTACCATGATGTTTTTCCATACCAGTGTTTTATTGAATTTAACTTCCAAACCACTATTTATATGTACCTTAATATTGGCAATAATAATAATGATCGACATTACGGATTTCGCAATCAAAGATCAACCAGTGACTTATTGGCTTATGTTTCTCATATTTGACAGAAAAGTTAGCTGTTGCACTCGATATTTAAAAAGCGTTTGATCCAGTTCGGCATCGGGGTCTCCTTTCTGAACTGCCGTTTCATGGTTTGCCTCCTCAGTTGTGTGCTTTGTTGAAGAGCTTCTTGTCTGATAGGTCTCTGTATGTGGTTGTTGATGAAGTATCATCTGATATTCTACCAATAAATGCAGGTGTTCCACAGCGTTCAGTTCTGGCGCCCACTTTGTTTCTACTTCATATCAATGATTAGCTCCAGAAAACATCTTGTTCAGTACATTGTGGACGACAACACTCCTCATACTGGTTTCTCTTCCAGAGTCCCCATATCAGCTCGAGAAACAAAAATTCAAAGAAACATTCACGTCAATAAAACAAACGATGATTTGGTAAAAAAATAGAATGGGGTACCATGAATTTGGTGGAATTTAATGCTAGGAAAAACCAGGCATGTCTCTTCTCAAGAAAATCCGCTCTATCATCACGCGCTATTCAGATGTCGGGAGTAACTATTCGTACGAAGTCAAGTATCTCGATGCTAGTAATTACGATCGGTAATAATCTCTCATGGAAAAACCATGTGAGATCGATCGCTAAAGGTGCTTCCCAGGAACCTGGATTTCTATTTCGTGCGAAGAAATACTTCACTTCTTGTCAGCTTCTGATGATCTACAAGGATCAGATACGACCTGTCTTGGAATATAGTTCTCATGTGAGGAGTTCGGCACCAAAACATTCATTGAGGCTTCTCGATTCTATTCAGAGATAGGCAATCCGTCTTGTTAGTGATTCTTCGCTTACAGATTCATTCACTTCATTGGAACATCGTAGAAGTGTCGGAGACTTATCTCTCTTCATGGATATTTTTACGGTTGGTGCTCTTCTGAATTGTTATCAATCGTTCCATTCTTGGCGATATCTACAGGGATGACTCCACAACTACAGAATTCTCACCCCTCTGCTGTGAATTTGGAGACCTGTCGAACCTCTCTTGTTCAGGTATCTTTTTTCATTGAACAGCTGAGCTTTGGAACTCCTTGCAGAGAGAGTTTTTTCTGATGCTTAAAAACTTCAAAAATTCAAAGTGAATGTTAATTCGTATGTTCTGTCTCTTGATTCACGTGGTGTTCTTTGAACATTTCAGGGCTTCCCACTAGTGTGAATCTGCATATGAAAAATCTGAATGAATTTGAATCATTTCTCACCATATTACGCGACACCTCAAAGGTGTGAAATTTGGTTTCTGTCTTAGTTGATCAACTAATCATGAAACATAATGACATTGA
This sequence comes from Zygogramma bicolorata, assembly GCA_032362365.1. Lineage (NCBI taxonomy): Eukaryota > Metazoa > Arthropoda > Insecta > Coleoptera > Chrysomelidae > Zygogramma > Zygogramma bicolorata. The sequence goes on from JAVJAQ010000596.1 coordinate 191,413, forward strand.
AAAAAATATTCTTTTCGAATCACATTGCAATATATACTTCGATGATGTACAATTGAATAAGTTTATAGAGCTCTTAAAATTTGACTTTCTACGGAATACCTGATTTATTGTGTAATAATAACTACAACTGTAACACAATGAACTCATTTATTCATCAGGTAAGGAAATTAAATTGAAGACATACAATGTACCTAATTATTCTATCAAAAACAGTAGAGATAGGCAGTTTTGTGTTTGAGCCGTAGAAAAAAAATAGTTATTACAGGCTCTGTATTGTTTTTTGTAGAACACGAAAATACTATCAATTGTGATGAAAAAAAGACAATATTTGGGGAAATAGTATCGGAGAAGATGAAATCAGAATCAGTAAAGGAGGTCGGCCATAAAAAGCATGTAGCAGTCGATTGTGGTTCTAATCGTAATATGTATGAAAAGGAGGTGAAATGTATATGAATGTGAACATCCGCAAGGAAAATTAGCCTCACGTATCGACTTCCGATTGCTAAAACTGTGGTGTGATTCTGTTGAAATTCATTCAAAGGTTGTGCAACTGATGAATTGTTAGAAGTTTCCAGGGTTTTCAGCCGGCTGAGAACCCCGGAAACTTCTAACAATTCATAACCACCCAACGTTACCTGATAAATATAACGTAATGATCAAATAAGTTCAAACCGTTATGTGAAAAAATATATAACCATATATTATGTAAATCATGAATCTGATACGTCGCAGACACATCGCATCAACGTGACCTTTTTAATCATGTGGCATTGTTGTAATTTCTACCCAGACTTCTCCCTAAATCCTTTTATAACATACATGTTAGAATTACATATTACGATGATTTAACATATAACATTGTGCTGTAACTATCGCCATATGGTTATATCACAATGTTCAATGGGATTGTTCACAGGTTTCTTTTCAAGGCCTACGATGAAAATTCCCAGATAGGCGCTATTAATACAAATTATTGCAATCGTTAGTATGGATAAAGAAAGTTCATACATGTAGCATTCTATCCGAACTAGGTAGGACCAGTTCGACTTCTCAGTTCAAGCTATAAACACTAACTTTTGAGAAGGAAGTAAACATGATAGGCTTTTACTTATGGAAATTTCTCTAGAGATCAATTACCATAACACTAAACTGATTTCTTACAGCTTTTTTGGGTTATGAGCGGTAGGTTGAGAACCCAAAGAAGCTAGAAGAGAATCTATCTACCACAAATTAATGACATTCAAACAGTACTTAACTGATATTATTTGCACTCGACGCCCGTTAGCGAAAAAGGTGAACATCTTCAGGAGGAGAAAATTGATACTGAATCTGAGGATTAGTGATAGTTAGTATAACTACTTCTCTTCGGGCTTGAAGGCCGTCGTTCTTTGGAATTTCTTCCTGACGTTTCGCTAGCGCGAGTGGCCAGCTTCTTCAGAGGCTTATTCATCTCCGATGACTTTAGTCATCGGAGATGAATAAGCCTCTGAAGAAGCTGGCCACTCGCGCTAGCGAAACGTCAGGAAGAAATTCCAAAGAACGACGGCCTTCAAGCCCGAAGAGAAGTAGTTATACTAATAACCTCGGCCGCGAAAGCCTTAACCATTTTGTCTTAGTGATAGTTGTTATTTATATACTTCACAATTTTCAGGTAGTCCAGACACTACCTGCAAGGCTTCCTGGTCTGATGTGGACTTCGTCTGTTACTACTGATTTTTCTGAAGCATTTCTCAACAATAAACTAAAAAGCGGGCTGAACGGAATATGCCCTTTGTCACCATTCTTTCTTCTTTTACATTTTTTTATTTCTAGACTGTCACATGGATCGAGGAGGCTTGTATCATGCACTTGCCAAATCAGTTTCAGTGTAGGAATTGCAGTTTATATGGGATTACTATAAACTTTTACTACTCTAAAATTTTCGAAAAGTCGAAAATTTACGGAGTGTTTTTCTGAATTAACATCCTCTAATTATCTTATCAACTATCTCTAGATATGAAACGTTCACTTCAGCAACGTACCTAATCATTCTCTGATTTGGTAATGACGCATGAAGCTATCTTGATTTCTATAACTTTTTCCTTGAAAAAACTAATACAAAAAAAAATAATTTTTTGATTTCCTCTTGGTTTGAATGAAACAGTTATAACATATCCAGAGAAGGCAGCACAAATAACACTCACAATCATAAACTCATATGTCAGAAATTCCGATATGAATTAAAGAGTTAAACGGCATTTGTTTTCGTTAATATCCGATTCCGGCGAATAATAATTTGAACGGCTGCAATGTCCTGCTAAAATCACTTTAGTAAATCAGTCAAGTGGTTTATGAATATGAAGATATATCACGGGTTGCGCTGTCATTCTGGACTACTCGTCAGAGGCGGTACTTCACTAAGGTATCAGAAGCTGGGATGATAACAATAAAGAATACCAAATAATTGGAAAAAATCTTAGGAGCATATTATTATATCAAATATAGCGCAGTAAAAATAATTTCTTTCCGAATTTTTGAACGAATAAGATATTGAAGGTCTATTGAAGTTTACATTAAAATCGTCACTCTCATTTTTTTCCAAAATCAAAATTTGTCCGAAATCACTCATTGCCAAGAGACCAGTACTACGTAATCCTTCAAAACGAAATGAAGGGATCGTGTTATTATTCGGAAGATATCTTAGTTCTCCCATCAATAATTTGTTTGTTTTTCGGAATAGTCAATCCGTTATTGAGTTATCAGAGAGGGGTACACAGGGCACACGGAGATCGCAATGGTAGCGGAGAAAGACATCCCTCTATCCGCTATCAAAGTTATTTAGGCAGAGGGCAAAATCAGATGGAAAAGGATGATCTCAATAGAGATCCCGGAGAGGGAAAAGTGGGAAGATGAACGGGGAAAAGCTTGGTCTGTTTTAAGGACGGGTCCAAACTGGAGGAAGAAAAAGCCGGAGTAGTAGAGTTGACTTGGAAAAGGGAGAGAGAAGCTCTGCCTAGGCGCTAGGTTCCTTGACTATAGTTTCCCACGCAGAGGTGTATGCCATTCTGGAGGCAATCAGAATGGAAGAAGTGAGGCTTGTTTATGTCTGATCTGACAGTCATGCCACAAAAAGGGCTCTGAATGCAAACAGAACCAGGTCAAAGCTGGTTCAGGAGTGCAGGAACGCCCTGGAGGACCCTGCGACACAAAAGAAAATCACGATAGTGTGGGTCCCGGGCCATTCGGGGATCGAAGGCAAGGAGCGGGCGGCGGACCAGCTAGCCAAGCAAGGAGCCGGAAAACCCTACTACGGGCCCGAACCCGCACTCGGCATAACAAGGAGACTAGTAACAACGGCACTGAACGAGTGGACCGTTGAAAGAATAGGTAAGGAATGGAGAGGAAAAGACGGCTGCAGACAGTCAAAGCAGATGATATCGGGGCCCGACAGGGCAAGGACGGCCAAGATATTGATGGTGAGCCGCAAAGAACTCCGACTCTTAGTGGGAGTTCTGACAGGACACAGCGGCCTCAGGAGACATCTGACTCATAAGAGTCGGGACAGACCCACCATGTGCGAAATGTGGAGAGGAGGAAGACTTCTTTCAATTCCTTTGCGTATGTGGAATATACAGCAGGCTCAGACAAAACGTCTTCCGAGCCACCACTATCAAGGAAGATGAATTGCACTCTTTGTAATGGAAGGATATTTCGACCTTTATAAGAAGGTCGAAGGGATTAGAAAGATTCCGGGGTTTGCGAAAAGAGCCCACTAGGGCCTAGTCGCTGACGCTTCCGTCCCCCACCCTTTACCATTACTATTGGGTTATAATTGATAGCGAGAGAAACATGTGAGATCTGTGAAATTCAGAATATCATTATCTAAAACCCTCTTCGCCTTCTGGACCCGCCACTGTCAAGATCGCTTCGAACTCTATTTCTGACCCGGCGTATCATCGGGACCGTCACCTGCTAGTATGTGGACGTTCGACGACATATTGGCCCGAACGTCCCATCAAGTGATCTATGGAACGACGTTTGTACGTCGCAGATCGAAAGTCATAAAGATTACAGAAATAGACTGCTCGCTTTATCGAATACATCACTGTCGCGGCGTTTTTAATTTGGGACCGCTGAAGGATTTATCGGTTACATCATGTTGGTCATTTATTCTGAGCCAACTTTATCTACTTGCTGTTGTTACTCAGTCGGTGGAGTGACTCGCTTCATCGCCAGAATCGCCGTTCACGTTTGGAGAGAGGTCGTAAATAGCGGGATTAGAGACTTTCGTGAGGATTTCGCGTGATTCAGGTGAACCACGTCCGAAATATGCACGAAATGATTATTCTTGTGGGGATTATTGGGTTAATAGGTATTTTTTCTCTTTTCTATCGTTACAAAAAAATCTTCCATTGTATAATCAACATCAAGAAATCAGAAGACACTCTTTATTTGTTCTGTTTATATCAGCATTATCAGATCCTCTATGAACAGAACAAAAGAGCGGATCTCTCTCAAACAACCACTTCACTACCCATATGGCAGGCCAGGGGTTGAATCACTTTTAGATTATTTTTCCATCCTGCAAACATATAGAGTACACATATTATGGTCCAATTACAGGTTAACAGTACTATCTGAACCACCAAAAATCTTAAACCTGACCTCAGATCTCAAATGAATTAAGAAATCAAAACATACAGAACAAATACCGCTTCCCTTATTGAGTTTTTTCTTAGGAGAGGGTAGGAACATGTATGTTTCCTATTTTTTCAAACGCAGAGCAAAGGCCAAGTCTCTTTACTTTTTTCACAGGTCAATAAGAGATAGCACTTGAGGTTGCAGATTGAATGTGGCAGTTAAGTTATTTTGTATTATTTTATATTTAGCTTCATTCTCGAGTTGCGTACTGTACTTTTTCTACTACCACTATATGATTGTGCGGTAACTTCTGGTGATGTAGCACAAATTTCTTCTTTATCACGTATATTTTCAATGATCGAAGGGACAGCAAATCATGACAGCAAGTATGTAAAACAATTGCTCGTCGATTCATGGGTTAGAACTCGATTCAGTACCAATCTTTTGAATGTAGTCATGAGATCAAATTTATCAGGTTGAAAGTTGCATATCCCAATGTTTAAAAAACAAATCAGGCAGCGGCTGTCATCAATTCAGAATACACGTGTATTATAAATGAGCCATTATCTAACAGCTGTCAAATTCATAATGAACGGTTTAAAATAGTAGCAGTAGAAAGTAGTATTTTACATGTACCATAGGTGAAATCACAGCAAGCTCAGGATATAAAACCAAGTCTCCTGGTACATTTCGCCTAGAACTCTTCAATATGAATGTTGAATTGGTAATTCCACATGAAGAATGACCTATGTTGGAAATGCTGATGATACACACTGTATTTTATTTTTCATCACCTAGCTATATTATAATTTTTTTAGTTGCTATGGATTTTAGAAATATATGAATATTGTTATTGTCAATAGAATAATAAAAAGTTACAATTTCGCAGAAACTCTTCCATACTTATTTAAACCTATACAATCAATATATATAGTCCTTTACATTTTGGCGACCGTGACAGGACTCAGTATGGATAATGTAAAGAAGCTGCGAAACCAGATAAGGCAACATTTTTTGGATCTAAGCCAAGAAATTGAAAACTCGTTAGACAACAAAGAAGATGGTACCTTAGAAGTTCTCCTGCAAGAATTTGAAGATGTGGGTTCAAGGCTCTTTGAGTTAGATAGAAACGCCGAAGATCTATTATTTTCAAGCGATGCTGACGAAGACATTTTTGCAAGCGAATATAATGAGGTACGCAAGTTTAGAAGAGACTACATCAAGTACAAAGCAAAATGTGAAGCTTACATGAAATCAAATACTACGCTTCAAGATGAATCCAGACTAGTTAGTGAGAGGAACAAACGTAAATACAAGCTTCCTCAAATAGAACAGAGAAAGTTCGACGGCGGTGTTTCAAACTGGTTAGGTTTTTGGAACCAATTCAAGAAGATACACCAGGATGACGAGATTGATTCAGACGACAAATTCCAATACCTTATGCAGTCGATGGAGAAAGGCTCACCAGCGTATGAACTTGTTGGAAGTTTCCCGGCATGTGGTGCAAACTACCAGAAAGCAATTGACCAGTTGAAAACCAGATTCGCCAGAGATGAGTTCCTAATCGAGTTCTATGTAAGAGAGTTATTGAAATTAGTCCTCACACAAGCTACGGGGACCAACAAAGGTATGAAATTAAGAACTCTTTATGATAGGTTAGAGACCCAATTGAGGTCGTTAGAAACATTAGGGGTCACTAAGGAAAAGTATGCTTCCATGCTTTATCCGTTGGTAGAGTCAGCTATTCCTCATGATTTATTAAGGGTATGGGAAAGACATCGTCTTGATAAAATCACATCGATTTCAGTTTCTCAAAATTCAAGTAGTGCTGATACTGATCATTTATCATTGTTATTAGGTTTCTTGAAAATCGAGGTCGAATCAGAAGAAAGGATAAGTTTAGCCAAAACATTTGATATTCGAGATCAAACAAAATCATGTATCAGTAAGGATAAGAAAGTACATCAGGAGAGAAAGGATGAAATTTCAGATATAACCCAACCAAAAGAATCTGAATCATACACTGCAGCAGCTCTGTATACAACACATGGTGGACATAGATCAAAAGATGGTAAGACTATTCCAATGTGTTTATTTTGCAATAATCCTCATGCTAGTCAGGACTGTATGAAAGCCCAAAAGTTGTCTTTGGATGAACGAAAATCTTGTGTCATGAATAAAAAAGGGTGTTTCGTTTGTTTGAAGCTCAATCATACCTGTAGAAACTGCAAAGCTTTCATAAAGTGTCTTATTTGTACCAGAAGGCATTTTCCAATCATGTGCCCTCAGTTAGAGAAAAATAAATCACCAACAATTCCAAACAACCCTTCACAGGATGAGCCTCAAAATATAATGACTAGTAACCATACTGCACAAGTTTTATTGCAAACTCTTGTTATTCGGGTTCAGAGCGGAAATAATGAAAAGAAAGTAAGAGCTTTGTTGGATTCCGGATCACAAAAATCTTATATCTTGTCAAAATGTGCAAACGAACTGACAGCTGTCATGACAGGTGAGGTAAATGTTGTACAAGGCGTTTTTGGTGGTTTATCAATTCCTAAGGTTCATAAAATATATAGAGTGTGGTTGAAAAGTTTGAGCAATGACTTCGAATGCGAAGCAACAGTTTTAGGTCAACAAAAAATATGTGGATCTCTTCCAAGACTTACTGATCCATCTGTATTAGGTCAATTGAAAAGTAAAAACATAGAATTTGCCGATATAAACATCTCACCAAATGATGAAATTCAGATTCTTGTGGGTGCTGATATTTTAAGCAATCTATTAACAGGCAGAGTTGAGATTTTAGATAATGGGTTGTTAGCTATTGAAACATATCTGGGGTGGACAGTCATGGGGCAACATAATTACACTAATGATTTCAATGTTTTCTCTGGATTGAATGAGTTTTCGATTCCTGACTTGTGGAGTTTAGATTCTCTTGGCATCAAGGAAAATGCTGAAGCTAAAGGTGACGATTTACTTGCAGAAGAAACGCTTAATCACTTCAATAAGACAGTGACAGTAAATAAAGAAAATCGTTATGAAATATGTTTGCCTTGGATTGACGGTTATCCCATTCTTTTGAATAATTTGCAATGTGCAAAAGCTAGGTTAGTTTCAAATACAAAGAAATTACTTGATATAGGAAAATTTGAAGACTATAATGAAGTTTTATCAGAATGGGAAAATCTCGGTATAATTGAAGAAGTACATGAAAATAGAAGTAGAGTATCAGAAACATATTATCTGCCGCATCACGCAGTTCTCAAAGAATCTAGTAATAGTACTAAAGTAAGACCAGTATTTGATGGTTCTGCAAAAGACCCTCAAGGTAATTCGTTGAATAACTGTCTACAAAAGGGACCAAATTTGATGGAACTGATACCTCATTTGCTTTTGATGTTTAGGATAGGAAAGATAGGGGTAACAGCAGACATTGAAAAGGCTTTCCTCCAGATTAGTGTTTCACCAAAAGATAGGGACTGTTTGAAATTCTTATGGTGGAAAGATATTGATAAAGATGAAATAAAAACTTATAGACATTGCAGGGTAGTGTTTGGTCTCAAGCCTAGTCCATTCTTATTATCCGCCACTATCGGTTATCATTTGAATAAATCTCCAGATCACCTGAAATCAAATGCAGACAAGCTAAAATACTCTTTTTATGTTGATAACTGTGTTACGAGTGTAGACAGTTTGGAAGAGTTGGAAAATTTCATGAGAGATTCGAAATATCTTATGAAAACTGGATTTTTCAATTTGAGAGATTGGGTGTACAGTGGCATGAATTTAGAGAGTACAGAGCATAATTCAAACACAGTTCTGGACAGATTCATTTCAGTTTTAGGCATTTCATGGAATTTTGAAAAAGATGTGCTATTTATTGACACGAGGGGAATCGAATCAGCGGGAGTTCCATTCACAAAACGTGGTTTACTTTCTATTTCACAAAAAATTTTCGATCCAATTGGTATTCTTAGCCCAGTCACATTGATCCCTAAACTTTTACTTCATGAAACCTGGCAATTGAAGCTAGGTTGGGACGATGAATTGTCCTATACGGTAAAAAAGAAATTCGAGATTTGGTTGAGAGAAATTCATCTGATCGTTTGTTGCAAAATTCCCAGATCAGTATTTGAATTTTCTGAGAGTTCAAATGAATTGATTAACTCAACAATACACATTTTTTGTGATGCTAGTAAAAATGCTTTCGCAAGCTGTATTTTCCTGAGAACAAGTAACAATGATAATGTAACTATTCGATTATTGCAAGCAAAATCTAGATTGGCCCCGAAAAATATAACGTTACCCAGACTCGAATTATTAGCAACTTTAATAGGGGCGAGGTTATGTCAAGAGGTGAAAAAAGTGAATCAATTCAAAAATTTAAAATACTATTATTGGACCGATTCCATGGTGGTACTGACATGGATCAAGACAAAAAACAATTGGAACACGTTTGTAGGTAATCGTGTTACAGAAATCAGACAATGCACTAATGTAAATGATTGGAACCACGTCCCTGGCGTTTTGAATCCGGCTGATTTATTATCGAGGGGTTGTAACAGTAAAACTTTATTAGAGTCCAAATGGTGGGAAGGGCCCTCATGGTTGAGGAATGATGTAGATGATTGGCCCAAGAATGAAATTTTATGTCCATCAGATGAAAACGTGATTAAAGAAATGAAAAAAGGCTGTTCTAGTTCACTTTGCAGTACTATCAGATCAACAGTAGATTTCAATTATTTTTCAAAATTCTCGAAAATTGTTCGTATGATAGGATGGATTTTACGTTTTTATAATAATTCTAGAAAGAAAATTGAATCTATGAATGGGGAACTTACTTTTGACGAATTGAACCTTGCAGAAATTTTCTTAATAAAAAACATACAGTCAGAAAGTCGATTTTCGAATTTGAAAATGGAAATTTTTGAAGATGATCTGGGAGTATTGAGAATAAGAACAAGGTTGGTTTTCGGTGATGTAGATGAAGCTTTCAAATACCCTATATTGTTGCCTTATAAACACGTGATTGTAGAAAAACTTGTTCAAGAACAACATATCATCAATTCTCACGCTGGTGTACAGACTTTGGTCACAATATTGAGGGAACGGTTTTGGATATTGAAATGTAGAAAAATGACGAAAGAAATTGTTTCAAAATGTATACGCTGTAAAAGATTCAAAGCAAAATTTGTCGATACGCCATATGCACCACTGCCAAATACTAGACTGAACTGTGCGGCTGCATTCGAAGTAACAGGTATAGATTTAGCTGGTCCATTATATCTCAAAGATTGTAGTAAAGTTTGGATTGTCGTTTACACCTGTGCTGTATACAGAGCCGTACATTTAGAGTTGGTAAGTTCATTGTCTACTGATTCCTTTCTTCTGGCTTTGAGGAGATTTATATCTAGACGCGGAAGAATTTCTATAATTTATTCGGACAATGGTACAAATTTTATTGGTGCAAACAACTTACTTAAACAAATAAATTGGGGCGAAATTGTTAAATTTTCATCAGCTAAAAAGATCAGGTGGAATTTCAATCCACCAACCGCTGCTTGGTGGGGTGGTTGGTGGGAACGTATTGTTAGGCTTATAAAAGAACTTCTACGCCGGAATTTGGGAAAAGCTTGTGTGAATCATGAAGAATTACACACGCTTTTGTGTGAATGTGAACGAATCATCAATTCGCGACCATTGACATATATTTATGACGATTCTGATGATCTGACTCCATTAACTCCTTCATTATTCATGACAGATATTTCCAATAGCGAAACACCTGATTTAGATAATATCGATAGAAATCACTTGGTCAAACGATTCAGGTATATGCAAAAACTCCGTGAAAACATACGTGATCGGTTCAGGAAGGAATATTTGGCGGAGTTGGTCAATTCTGGTCAAAAGCGTAAAACTGGTAGTTTAAGTGTTGGTGATGTAGTTTACGTCGGGTCAGATAATAAGAAAAGACTTGACTGGCCTTTGGGAAGAATCTTGGAAATACACAAAGGAAAAGATGGAGAACCCAGAGTTGCTAGAGTGAAAGTCTCTCAGGGAGAGATTGTTCGGCCGTTTCAGAGATTATATCCTTTAGAAGTGAGCGAAAAGGAAGATACATCTCAACTAAGGAATTCGAAGGGAAATAGAAGACCTTCAGGACCAGTAGATGATGAGCAGAATTCTACAAAAAAAGAAGGCGAAGTCGAAAAAAATGAAAAAGGAGAGAAGTTGACTAAAACGCGTTATGGGCGTACTGTGAGAAGTCCTGCTCGCTATGGGATTCTTTGAATATCCATATTTTGGTCGGGGAGGATGTTGGAAATGCTGATGATACACACTGTATTTTATTTTTCATCAACTAGCTATATTATAATTTTTTTAGTTGCTATGGATTTTAGAAATATATGAATATTGTTATTGTCAATAGAATAATAAAAAGTTACAATTTCGCAGAAACTCTTCCATACTTATTTAAACCTATACAATCAATATATATATAGTCCTTTACAACCTAGATCATCAATTTTATCGCTTCATTCTATCGGCATATAGTCGATACACTACTATTGATTATGGGGTGATCTTTTTTATGGGATGACCATGACCAAAAGCTGATGTCTCTTGAACTGGTATGGAGGTATTCCATTCCCTTTTATTGTATATCACTTTTTTGAATTTGAGATGTTCCCAGTGGATAGCTGGGATAATGAAATTTTTATACTAGCATTTCTTGCGCCTTCTTCATATTGTCTACGAATATTCAATAAGTATACACAGGATTGTTACAGAAAAATTCTTTCGTTTTCGTTTCGAATCAACCGATCAACTGCCGTTGAACGAAATACATGTATCACAAAGGGGTTCACTAGTTTTTTATACGTCGTTCGTTTGATGAAAACCGAGTCTCAATGGTTAACGGTAATTCGAATAACCATGGAGCAATTAACAAACTCTGATTACTGAAGGTTTTCGGTTGATAACGATTTGTATTCACCATAAATACGAATCACATATAAACACACCGGTTGTGCTCTTCTTTTATTTTGAGCAGAAATAGCAAGAAGAAATTTTCTCAAAATATCATATATCGATTTTTCGTAGATTGTTGTGTTCTGAAACTAGACATTTTTACGTTACTGATTCACACAAATGGGAACCCTTCGTGACGTTTACAGATACAAAGGGCTTTCTTGGTACTTAGATCCGTGTCCCATCTCTATTTCCATCCAAATAGAGTTCACAGGAAGCTGATACGAGTACCTATGAGTACCTATGTCAACTTTCTTTCACATTATATTTTCTATTTCTGTTTTATAATATGGTTATTTTTATTTATTGTGAATCGACCGTTTATGACATTATAGTTTTAATTTTATTAGTCGTTTCTAAGGTGATATTGATCAGTTGATGTTGTCAATTTGATCCAAGCAAGTGCATCATAATTGACAAAATTATGGTTGAGTAAAAGGGCAGAAAATTGTTCCCCTTATGGAATTTCTAAGCTCTGCCTCTGTTTTGATACTTGTGTCCTTATATTATAATTTATTGTATTTCTGTTTTACTTGTCAATGCAATAAAACATTATTATTATAAAATATTAATTTCAGAAATAATGGTTGATGATAGTTGTGATTCGGAAGAAATGGAATTATTCCAAGATAGAGAAAAAGAACTGAAAAATTGGTCACAAAAAATAGCGTATGCAATCTCATGTGATGGCTATCAATATCAGTGTTTCTTATGTACGTGTGTCAATAGCCATCACTACATGATTTACGTGAGAAAATGGATTCAACACAACGAAATAGATGATAATGTCGAAAATATATACAATCTTGGTATCATAAGAGATACGATTATTAGAAAGCATCTGTTCATTGAAGCAGCGATGTACTCAAAAGAGTCAAACAAAATTAAGGAGAATTTTCTTCACACGTAAAGATTCGAAAAATGTAGAATCAAATTTCAATATAAAAGTAGATCACATTCAGGAAGAGGTATTGAATTTGATTTATAGGTTGTGTTGTGTAATCTGATGTTTTTTTATGTATGATAAACGTGACGGTAAGAATTATGATTGAAGTAAAAAAATTGTCGTCATAAATTTTGAATTTGCAAACCAGTAGGCTGTTGCACTCAGAGCGACAAATAGTCCTTCCTTTCTGAGAAAAGCTCCGAAGAAAACAAATATCAATTTATTTCTGGGATTTGATCTACTTGCAAACTAAGTGATTGTATTCACCTTCACTTATGTGTTTATACTTTTAACCAGAAAAAATATGTGTTCTTTTGTTTCGGCAAAATAATTTCAGGAAGAGTAGTATTTTGTTACCTGTCAGCATATCGAATATCAAATGTTTCACAAAAAAAATATCATTCAAGTACTCTGAATGAAAAAAATTCTCACTGGAATGTTTCTTCTAGTGAAATAGTGGAAAATATCAAATTTCAGTAATCAATATACGTTATAATATTTTCTAATTCGACTTTCTCCACCAGAAAACCCCAGGAATCCTTCACTATTGGCCTTACATCAAAGCTATTCGCGGAAACATAAATCCCAAACATACTGATAATAATTCTGTCGACACGTCCGGATCTCCTAAGTATCTGTAAAACGGAATGAAAACGGGATCGACTCAGTTTATGTTGATGTTTAAAACTGATGTGTGCGTTTCGGCGTGATGAGCTGCAGACCTCGCTACTGACGGCTGGAACGATCGCAATGACGAATTGATACAGCTGCTGAGAGATCTATGACCGACATCCAGTATCAACATTTCGAGAAGATATGGAAGTAGTTAATACAGTTGAGGTCATCGTCACACGATGGCTGTTGTGTAGCGCGGTAATTTTTTTCCTGCGACCAACGAGGAAAGTGACACATGTCGCACTCCCTACTACCATGGAAAGTGACCTTTATTCTCACTAGTGCGGAAAGTTACTTTCTGTCAATAAGCCGTCAAACCCGTGGATCCTGTAAGATTTACAGATGCAATTATTAGTTGCTCCTTCCTATTGTTATTATTCATTTAACAACTGGACTGATAGGTGACTAATTGTTCATAAAAAATAGAGAAAAGAAAGTGAAGTGTTGTATTATAAGTACTTACTCATTGTCACATTTTCAAATGGACCTTAATTATCTTCATTTCTTTATATCACTACGAAAGTTATTGCAAATTCATGTGCACTTTTTATAGAAACAATATTCAAACATAGTCTGACACACAAAAAATTGAGATCAGTCAGGCAACTCAATGCAAGTTTTTATACTTGCATTTGGACAAACATGCATCAGAAATAATTATTCCTAAAGTTAAATACAGCTTTCGGAAAAATAACATCAACTCATTGGATTGAAAGCATAAAAAGTAGAAAAAATATTGAATATTCGAACGACTTGAATAAAATTTAGCTTTTTTCATAGAATAAGTAGTGAAGCGGTTTCTCCTCCTACTGCCGCGCCGAGTTTGAGCACGGTGGTGTCGGCATTTTGTAAAAAATAACATAAAATCTGTACCTATAGATTTGTGTAAGTATTGTGTTGCTAGACACGGAGAGTTTCGCGCGGTCGAGCTGTCCCTAAGTAGAACAGCCGTCGTAACCTGTTATAGACCTAGTAGCTCAAGGAACTTTGGGTTATTTTTCAAACAAATCACTGCTATACTAGATGAATTAGTGGTCAAATACTCGAAAATAATACTAGTAGGGGACCTCAATATCAACATACTAGTCGATGATAATAAATCCATTTTTTGAAGAGACATACTAGAGTCTCATGGACTAAAACCAACTATTTTTGCTCCCACTCGAATAACTATTTTCGTCATCCACTTGCATCGATAACATTATCACTAATTTGAATGAGAATAATTAATAATTTTCAATCGACGAACCATGCCTATCTGACCCTAAGTCTCAAATGCTCACCATATACTCTGACTTTGAAAAACACGAAAAAAAAGATCTCAATACACGAACTGGACCGAGTTCGTTGATCCGTCTTGTCCAGATAAAATTTCCGATTATTTGACAATTCTTTACAACGCAACGCCCTAATCACACAAAATTGTCCTGTGAAAAAGGTCTACGACAATTGCAATCTTAAAGTGAAATTTTTGATGATAACTTGAGAAAAATGAGAGACTTTCTCTCGATATTAGAAACAATCTCGGATAGTTCGAATGATATTTTCTTCAGAAACTTCTATAATAATTTCAAATTGAGATGCAATCAAGAGATTAAAAAAGGCAAAACTGAAGCTTATAATCAGTTGATATTGAAATCTGACAATTTTGCTAAAACATGCTGGAATTTGATATACACGAAAAGCAATAGAGATAAAAAAAAGGTAACGAAAGATGTGACTTCAACTCCTGACGAGTTCAATGATTTTTTATCAATATTTCAAGCGATATTATAAGTACACTACCTGATTGCGATCAGAATGCAATCAATTTTTTTGACCCACTGAAATCACCGAAAGATTTTTATTTCCGCCAACCCATAACTGAAAGTGAATTCTCGAAGCAATTCTAAAACTGAAAAATTCATCTTGCCCTGATATTTACGAAATGACGAGCAAAATAATAAAAAGTATTTGTTTTTTTTTCTTCTAGAACCTTTGACTATTCTCTTCAATCATTGTATCTCCAATGGAGAATTCCCGGATGAATCCAAGCTAACTAAAGTGATACCTTTATTTAAAAAAGGTGACAAGAATACCAATGACAACTACCGTCCAATATCGATAATACCAATTTTTGGTTAAATTTTTGAAATTATTCTAAAAATCCGCTTAAATTCGTTCTTTACTTTGCACAAAACGCTACATGTAGGTCAGTTCGCTGTTCAAGCAATACAAAGACTTGTGGCTGATATAGTCGAATTTTTTGAGGCGGGTCAACATACGGAGGTGTCAATATGTGACTTAAACAAGGCATTCGACTGTGTTTCTCACACAGTACTATTGGACAAACTACAATTTTACGGTATACGCGATACTGCATGGAAATTATTCGAATCGTACTTGAATGGTAGGAGACAAGCTGTTCCTATAGACAACAGCTGTTCTGCAATCAAGAACATTCATTTTGGAGTACCTCAAGGTTCTATCCTTGGTCCACTTTTATTCATTGTCTTTATCAATGAGATATGTGTCCAATCGAATGTATTTGTTATGCAGATCATTGCTCTCTTTATGCCTCTGGCAAGAAACTTGATCACTTGGAAGAAAATTCACATGATTTTTTAAGAAAAGCTGGAACGTGGTTTGATTCTAATTTCTTGAAACTCAATAAAAACAAAACTCAAAATTTTGTTTTTTCGACCAACAATACAATTGCCATCAATTCAGAAGTTGAACTACTTGGAATTGTTATGGATGACAAATTAAAATGGACAGCGCATATTGAGCACCTAAGTAAAAAATTAAACTCAACTCTCTTCATATTACGGAAACTGAGCAGATTTGCTAACCTGGCAGTTTTGAAAACAACCTACTTTGGCTTATTTCATTCTCACATTATTAACAGTGTAACTCTATGGGGAAACGCTGTAGACTCTGTGAAAATTTTTAGACTCCACAAATGAGCTTTACGAATAATATCTAAAGCCGATTATAGTGACAATTGTCGTCCCATATTTGAAAATCTAGAGATACTTACCTTACCGTGTATTTACAACCTCAATTGTTTGCTGGATATTCATAGAAATAAAGAAAAACATCAAAAAAATAATTCATATCACAATTATACCACAAGAATTTGTAACTTGATTCGACCAACGAGACATCGTTTATTGACTTCTGAACGCAATACTTCAGACGTGGTGTTATAATGAATTACCAGTGCATATTAAGGAACTACCTACCCATAAGTTCAAGATACTGATCCGTAAATATTTGATGTCACACTGCTTCTACTCGGCGGGGGAGTATTTGGAGGCCGATGTGAGTTCATGCCATTGGGGAGTACTCTTCACCCAATTTCATTTTAAATAAATAGAAAAATTCTAAATTTTAAATTGTAGTAATTGTAGTCTCGTTTTCAATGTATATTTTGTTTAATTTCTATTGTATTATGCTATGTCCTGGACCTACCACAAATAGATTATTATTCTGTAATGTGGCTGAATAAATAAATATATCAAATAATCCCCATTCATTGGAACATTGGGATGATACCATCATATTAAACTGAACTTGTCTTGGTTGTGTTGCTCTTATGGCCAGTATTATATAGGATCCAGTTAGGCTCAGTCAGTTTTAGCTTTTGTACATAATTTTATCTCAAATTGGCAGTGAACGAAGAAGATTCACAGTCTAACAAACAATTGAATTAACTAGAGTTCAACGGCAACCTTGTATTACGTGTCTTTATCAGAACAGAAGTTTCGTTAACAGCAGTAAATATATTACATACCACGGCGAGACAAAAGCTCAACTTCTCTTGAGGTTTATGTACTAGTTCAATTTCGATCATTCAAAATAATATAATAAAATGAAAATGTTATAAATACAAGCAAGGGTAAATTCAAAAAATTTCTTGTTTCGAGTAGATGTTGGAAATAGACGATTTACATTAAGCTCCCAACATTGCCATTTTTGTGAATGTCATTTGTCAACGTAGAGGTTAATAGTATATAACACACCGAGGTGGGAAGTGATTCATTCCTGTCTTGAGATCAGTTAGTTAACCGAGATGCAAAGCGTCGAGGTTAGGTATGATTTCGTGACAGGAATGAAATTTCCTACCGAGGTTTGCATACTATTTCATTTACATCCATCATATTTCGATTAAAATTAATAGATCTCTGTTTCGTTCTGAACATATATAAAATATTACATTTACCAAATTACCAGGTATGCGGTTTCCTCAGAATAATCAAATATATATATATATATATATATATATATATATATATATATATATATGTTGTTGTTGAGTTCGGGTTGAACCGCGTCTAGAGTTTTGTTCTCGACGTTTCGGCTCCGATTTTGGAGCCATTTTCAAGAGGTGAATGTGACTTCACGCTGAGGTCTCAATCTGCCTACTCCTCAGGTGTTGTCACAGGGGGGCAAGGGTTTGTGACTTGACGCCGGGGCCTCAATCTGCCTACTCCCCAGGTCTCGTCACGAGTTCTTTCTAAGGTCTCAATCTGCCTACTCCTTAGATCGAACTGAGGTATCGAGGGATGTTGGGTAGGATTTATAGCAGCGGGTGTTACTAAAGGACCGTCGGATGTCTTGGTGGGGACTGGGCATCTGGAAATTAGGGGTTTCCATGCAGTTGGAAGTCTCTGGCCGTCGTCACGTTTATTTAAGCAGGAAGGTCGCTTCTCGATTTCGATGGCCTCGCGAATTATACGAGCTTGTAGTGTTTTTGCTGTGGCGATGGTCTTAGTGTTCGCGAAGTCTATATTGTGTCCTGTCTCTTGATGATGTTTGGACAGAGCTGAAGATGGGTCTGATTTTCGGACAGCAAGTTGATGTTCGTATACTCTACTTGTCACACGTCTGTTGGTCTGGCCTACATACTTTCTATGGCAATCGGAACATGGTATTTCATATATACCCTGTGATTCGTTGACAATTTTGTCCTTGGGGGAGCGGAGGAATGTGTGTGTATATATATGTATATATATATATATATATATATATTGTTACCATGACTACGGGGTAATTGTCACCAATATAAATAAATGTCAGATGAATTCAATAAATGACAGATAAAGTCTTGAATAGATGAAATGAGGGCGGGAAGTGAGGGCGGGAAGTAGTGGTCTGTAATGTGACACTTCCCAACCTTCAATGACGTTAGTAATGACAGCATTACATATACTGTTGTAAATAAAATGTTTTACGATTCACCTTCGTTTCAATGACTGCATTCAGCTTGGCAATGGTATTGCATGAGCAATGCTTTTGATCAACTGAAATGCGTTATTTTCGTCAATGAGGGTTATGTATAATGATAATGACATTTGTTGGTAGTTTCATGAAATACTTCATCTATTTGTAATTCCTACTTGAAACACAAATTATACCTGCATTGATCTTGCTAATATTAATTTCTTGTACACTTCATGAAATCATTCCTGATGATTGTGAATGAACAGGTTTTCCACTTTTGAGTGCATATGTGATGGTTACTTCCAGAACAATTGGTATTATCACTATTCTATCTGGTCTACGATAAAAAAATAATGACTGATAACAGCCTTGAACCTCTAGTAATACACACTCGTATCGCTCAAGGGCAAATCGAAAACGGCAGTATCCTACTCCCGTCTCCACCGTCACCGGGTGTTTCGTCGGACAACTGAATTTTCAACGAATTGAGACTGGCTATCACTCCAGAGATGCCGTATTTCCTCCAGTGCCTCTTCAAATCCGCAAAAGTGAATAGCTCCTGGGGATTGCTGCCCAGCCTCGACAGAAACGTCGAGAACTGCTCGTAGTAGTGTTCCGATATCTCGTCGAATTTTTCAATTTCCTTTGGGGATGCAGAAGCATAAATGAAGTATGAGAGATCGAAGACCGGAGATCGTACACCTGCTAGTTGCCAGTCGATTATTTTGATGTCATCCTGAAATGATGAAAAATGTGTTTACACTGACTTTTTTTATTAGATTACTGCATCAACCAGCAAGGTTATTAGTGGTGGTAAGGATGTGATATTTCACATTTTCAAATCTGGTTTCGAAGACCAATACATTTCAAATAACACAACAGAGAGTCTTTGTCTTTGGCATCCAAGACGCTGGAATATTTATGGGCTGATCCATATATTGTCCTTTCGTCGTGGTAGTTTAGGTATTCCATGATGTTGTGTTCAACTGTGAGAACAACATTGCATATGGAACATTTCTTGGATGCTTCTTTCTTGATTAGGTGTGCATGTGTATAACGGGTGTGACCAATACGTAGACGAGTGAGGATGATTTGCTGTCTTCTGCTAAGGGACCATAGATAATAGCTAATAGCTGGATTTGGGTTGATTTTCAAAAACATTCTATTTCTGACCTCTAATCAGATTACAATAAATCTGGTACTGAGGCCTTAGCTTTTAGTGCATAGTAACAGAAAATAATTAATAATAAATCAAGTTGAGGTTTATACTGATCGATCATCATGAGACATTTTCTGAGGTTAGGGTACACAACTTTCTCACATACTTCATGAATTGTCTTCGGAAAAGAATTAGATCTACATATTGTTATGATATTTCCTCGAGTTCGTTTATTTAAACTCCAAACCACACCCAACAACTTTCATTAAAACCCTTTGTCACAATACAAAACAATCACTTAAACTGCTCAGCTAAATTATCTAATGATCTTTATCAAAACTCTCTAAACTTCTGCACTTAGCAATACCAAAGCCCTCTCTACTAGAAACTTTGAAAAACTCTACCGTCGCTATGAAGTAGCTCCATATTTATACTTGCGTACGTCTATGGAGAATCTTCCAGATTATTTTTTTTAATAGAACAGCTGAGCTTTGGAACCCCCTGCCGAAAGAGGTCTTTCCTGAGGCTTACAAACTTCAAAAATTCAAAGTGTTAATTCGTATCTCCTGTCTCTTGATTCAAAGAATTCAAAGTTTTCCTGAGTTGAAGAAGGTGCATGGAAAATTGTAGTAAAACAATGTTCATATTGAATGAAAAAAACGATGAAAGTTGTATACGGCACTGTGAAATAGAAAAAGTTACAAACTGTAAAAAATACGTTTCGTCGGCAGAGATAGTGGAGAGATCAAAATGAAAATCAAACTTTCACGAAATAATAATGAATTCAGGAATTTTGTCAATTTTCAAACGAAAAAGATGGAGCTCTTCGAATAAGCTGCTTTAGGACCCACACTGAAGTAGTAGACTGGTGATTTATTGCTTTATCATTCCATTGGAGCTTAGCAGGTTCACATCTTCTGTGTATTTCATACATCCTGCTTCATTTATTTACATTATTTTTGAATTTCAGTATTTGTTGATAATGAAGGTGGGTGTGTGGTTTTCATTTCAAATATTCATGCAACATTTTCCAATAATAACAAAAAATTGTCTTATTGAAATAATACAAGACAAAACAACTTTTTGTTCATCTCGTACAAATGAATCAAATTATTTCGGATGTTACTGAATATGATATTGAAGACCTTTCAGATGAATATTGTAAGACTCATATCTTTATTTGGGAAAATTATCGATCAGGTTACCTCTTCAAGATATAAATTCAAAAATTATAATTCAAAAATTCACTGTTTGTGTTGGAAGTTATATCACCATTAAAAAAATTATGTGGTTACATATCATTTCAGTTGCGAGAACTCTCAGACCCTAGGAATTTGTAACATGCTCAAACTGCTCACACATAAACAAGTCATGCTTGAATTCGTCAGTATAACTTGTGCTAATTCCTTGAACGTCTGTTTCATGTACTAATCCTTCGATAGTAATGAATTAACATTATTATTATCACTACTTTCACAGTGTATATAAAGAAATCTCCAAGAGAACTCTCATGGGCAATTCTATTGATACTCTCCTAATTATAGCGTCAAGAGCTCTTATTGGCCATTCGAACAATGGCAGAATAGTGAATATTCCATAGAATATTGAATAATTACATTGAACTCAAGACAAAACAAAAACACCCTTTGGATAATCAATACAAATGTTGTTATCACGAGTACACATCACACTATTTCTTGCCATATAGTGATAAACTGTTCCTAGCACTCATTTCACTTTACCTGACAGGCAGTAGATTCAAGAAAATGTTACCCTTTTCTCCACAAATAGGAATCTATATACATCTATATTCACCCCAGTATCGAAAAACCGCGAGCCAACACGCAAAAACTACAACCAAAAATTTCATCACATAACCATTTCAGAACCTACTAAGCTACCCAGACCAAAATGAAGCCCCAATAAGTTTCGGCACAGAATGTGAAAGTATAAGAGGTTCACCGGAACCTTGTACGCGAAAAGACAATTATCGTTCCAGCAATCGACATAACATAATATGGTGGGTTGCAAATTTTCAACACTTATGATATCGACTAATGTTTTCATAGGAGAACTCGAGAAAGTTTTGGACAATTTTTTGAGCAAAATTTCATCTCATTTTCTTAAAAAATTTCAAAGAAATCAGTCAAGTAATATTTCAAGCGGTTCCCCACTTCAATTTTCATGAATTAAGGATCTACAAGAAAGTATATCAGGTCTTCAAATTATTTCGATACCTTCTTCAGGTGGTTCATATTCATAGATTGTTTTCTATTGTTTAGTTTATATTCTTTTTCAATTCAAGTTTTTTATGACGATACATTTTTTGATGTTTGAATCGATTATTATTACTTTGGAAATGACGACAATTCCTCCTTGATTGCTCCTTTCGTAGAAAACTTTTGAATGCTAGAATTATCTTATTAGATATATATTTTGATTTCCACAAAGGAAATGTTATTAATACCCTCTACATGATCTTTGTCATGTCTCAAACATGCAAGTGAAACTAGCTCGAGAACTCGTTTTTCAAAAATTACGAAATATTGTGGGGATTTTGAAAAATTAATAAGCCCACCATCAGTAGGTGCTGATCAAATATTTCTTTCACGAATCTTTTCAATTCCAAATCACCCCATATTTGTTGGAGAGTTCGACGTAGGAACCATTTCAATCTTATGATTTCTGATACAACAAACACGCCCTTGAAAGACTTATCAATTGTATTTCTCCTTCGTCTGTGGGTATACTCATCATTAAAATATTTATTGAAACATAAGTTCATATCTATTGGAACAACATCACTTTCAAATATCAAAGCATGTAGTTGGCTGGTTTCCGGAAACGAAAACAGCAGCCTCTTGGCGGAGATTAGAAGCTAAGATCTCATTAGCGGAATGACAGATGAAGATCAGCAGCTAATAGCGAATCCAAACCAGTGTTGCCAGTTGCAACTGCGAATAACTGAAATATATACATGGCACAATACAGTTATATATTTGATAAATGTTTTTATTTCGATGCGATCATGATAGTCATTAGTCGAATTTTTATTTCTAGAGTAGTGAACAATTACACTTTACCTTTCACTTATTACATTCCACAAATATTTTGAGATTATTCACGTTTTTACGGACTGAAATAAAGCACTTTTGGAGACATGGATGAGAGTAATAGTTTTTTCTGTGTTTCAGACGAAACGGATGTATTTCATTGGAAGGCAGTGCTTTTTTGCGTGTTATTGCGTTTTATTTAATGAAATGCCCTCCAGATCAGAAAAGTTGAAATGCACGTCTCTCGTTTCAGGCTTCAAAGTGAATCACGATTAATAACATGAAAATTAGGAGATTTTAAGTGATTTCTTCCATTTTCAGGTAGAACTTTCAGCAGTCACATCTCGAGAAGTAGTGACTAAATAGGCTTATGTTCAGGGACTATTTTGTTGGTATTTCAAATATTTTTGACTTCCAATAAATTTGGTATATTTCTGAAAATATTTCACCTTGCGAAAATAAACTCGATGCCATAGGAAATGGTGTCCACTTGTATGTCTTGTCTTACTTGTATGTAGTGATAACTGGGTTTATTTTTTAAATGTGCTTGTTACTTGTTACGTTTTTTTTTTGATTGATTTTATAAGTGTTCTACATTTTGTACAATTATAGGTATACATGTATACTCTGTTTTTTTTTTGTGAATTAGTATTTTTTGCTAAATAAAGACCTAATAATAATAAATCAGAATTCCTGAAGTTTGCATCACGATTCTAGCGTGTGCTTTGCGCCAGGTCAGGAAATCATCCTTTTCATTATAACTTCCTGAAAACACCATATTAAGATGTTTTTTAAGGGCAACGAAAGTGGGCTTTTTTTATGGTGCGCCAGTGTCATTAGCTACTCACTTTCATTTTATAATGAAATGATCGGTTAATGACAGTTCTCTAGAAATCGCAAATTGTTTGTATATGTCCTTTAGCAACGAGAGAAATAACGCTTGTTTTGTGACAATATTCGAATATTTCTAGGGACAAAATAATTCATTCTCAACAATCTGTAGTTCTCAGGTAGATTCAATGAAAAATAACGTTCATTACCCGTCCACAAACGCCTTTTTCGCGTTTGCAAGACTTCCCGTGTTCGGCTGCATGGAAAAAGGCAATTTTTTCGACTCCTTTTGAAAAAAATTAGCATCTCATGCGAGTAATGCACATTACTTTTTCTATAACCGTAACAGATAATAGCGAAATTACTTAACAAACAACATATTGTTATTCAAAATATCCGTTCAGGTACAATTCTATAAGTGAATAGAGCTGGTATTGCTCGAAATTTGATATTCCATGGGAGACCTGATTTATTGTGTGATAATCACTACAACTGCAACACAATGAGGTCATTGTTTTATCAGACAAGGACATGAAATTGGAGACATACACATGGGGTCATTTTTTAACAGGTTATGAAATGAAATTGAAGAGATACCTCATTATTCTATCATGAACAGTTATGATAGAGCAGTTTTGTGTTATTGGCAAAGAAAAATTACCTTTTTCCGCAGGTGATGAATGCGCAAAAAGTACCGATATCGAAACTTATGAATAACTATAAACTTGTTGCCGTCGCCAACCGCTCTCACTCTGGCAACGTCGCAAGAGATGTTTTGTGGCTGCTCAGCAGAGATGGCCATGCCGAAGCAGAAGAGGAATTACCGACCTGTCACACCATTCCACATCGCCTCATTGTCTAAGTACGGGAGAAAATGAGATATGAATAAAGAAAATCTGCAAATAAAAGACCTGTCAATTTCCGAAGATTTTTCATCAAGCACCATCTGAACGTTGATGTTTCGGTAATGAACAAAAACTTGGTAATGATGAAGGACGGCGCCTTGCGCGCAGATAAGCAGTTGATTAACCGCAGATGGGTTTTGGGAAACGTGAGTTCGGGTTTTCTTGGCGTGACGACAATCACGGATTATGTTCTGGAGGAGGGAAATTCGTCAGAGAGTTTGCGAAGAACAGAGAAAACTTATTGGTGCAGATATGGGGTCTGTAGATCGAATGCAGCTACAAACTCGGATGTACGGTAGGTTTTGTGGGTCTCCCTCCTATTTGAATAGCAATTAGACTTACTGAAAAATCAGTAAGTTGCCCGGAAGTTCCGGCGCTCAGCATGGGTAGCCGACCTTTGCCCGCATAAGTATCTGCTTTATGGTTACACTCGTGGCATTGATTGATAAGAGAAAATATAAATCAAAATTTGGTTACTCCTGAAAGAAGGATAATAATACATGACAATCGACCAAAAATGGACGCTGGTTGGAAACCCATTGACATCGTGGGTTTTTTGATCATTGCTAACAAGAGATTTGAATAACACTTCTTATTTGAATGATCGTTAATTTGTTATCAACAAGAGGGTTGTCAAGTTATAACAAAGACGTTTAACCTACGAATTTAATTATTTCGAATGAACAAAAAAAACAAAAAAAAACTTTTGGAGCATCTTTTCAAGAAAAACGCACTCATTTCTGATAAATAATCATCAAATGTCGGAAAAGGACCGAAATATACTTTTTGCAAACAATTATATTCCCGTTTCATCTAATATTTTTTACCATTCTTGTGCGCAGAATCGTTCAAGAGAGTTCAACTTGAACGTAATATTTTGTGATTAGCGCACCTCTTGATTTCTCTTGTGGATTTTGATATAGAATATTGTTACGAAATGTCCTTGCGCCGGCTCTGTCGCTTATAAACGCGGAAGAATATAGGGGGTCGGAGAGCAAACGTCATTTTTCCAGGAACTCGTCATTCGCGTGGATAATTCAATTCACATCATCGAGGCCTTTCTCGAAAATTTTCCATAGGCGTACGCAGGTATATAAGGAGATCCTTCATCGCGGAAGAGACAGTTTATTCACAGAGAGAGTTTAGCAGAGTCATTGAGAGCTAAGTGGAGCGAGTTTATCAGATAGTGAATCAGAGTTTCTAGCTTAGTGGAGAGAGCTATGTTATTGGTTAGTGCAGAATTCGAAGTTTTAGTTCCGAGCGTTGGAAAGTTAGCAGAGCAACTTAAGTGATTGTTATGTGTTGTGATAGAGAGTTGTAATGAAAGTAGTTCAGTGTTGTTTGGAATTTTAATGAAGGAACCCAAGGATATATCATAACAATATTGCAAAAATATTGCAATTTTTCGACACAGTTGATAATACAAAAATGACGTAATGCATCTAAATAAAAAATCGGAAGATATTCAAAGTACACTCCTGAAAACGCGCCTGTTTCAAAGTTTTCATGGAAAAATCAACAACATAAAAAACGTAGAGAACAATACATACCACAAATTAATTTTTGTTCTATCTTTGTCTTGGAAGTCCGAACCAATACCAATACCGACAAGGAACGTTTTGATATCTCATTATCATTTAATACTTCAATATACTACTTCAGCTTGACTCATTTAGAAAATAACTGGTTATAAATTATCAAAAAATGGATTCTTCTCGAATTATGACATTAGACCTGTTCAACCAATAAATGGCCAGAATTTTTTTTTCCAACGTTTTTAAATTTATATTATATTTGTTTCCCTGATATAATTTCGTCACATATTTTTTTCAAACTGAACTGAGTAGACCAAAGTGCGTTTCAGTTTCTCAAAATTTCACTTAGCATCTAACTTCTATTCTTCATTTGAATTTGAAGCAAAAAGAGTCGGATACATGAAGTCTGCTTTCGAAGGGGACACATTTTAAAAAAAATTTTGAAGAGATATATCATATGAAAATCTTTCACAATTTCAGTTACCCTATTCATTGAATGTTACTCGAACATTCAATGCAAAATCGGCGTACAGGACATCAAGCCGATGATAATTTTGGTACTGATGATAAATAAAGATCAATTTTGGGATTTGAGACTCAGAATATAATATTAAACAAACATTTCCGAATTACTTCAATTCAACTAAAGCAAGATTTAAATGTTGGAGTGTTTCATTACAATCAATTTTCCCTTTCATGTTTGCTTTCTTTGTTGAAAAATAAAATGCAGATAATTGTAGAAAAATAATTCAGGCGAAGGTTCATTTCAGTCCTGTCACTAATTCAGTTTGCTTTCTTTGAAAACTATTACAATTCCACCATAAAATATAGTTTAATCCATTTCAAAGTGTTGGAACTTTTAACTTTCATTTTACAAAAGAATAATTTTCCTAGACTTACTGCTCGCTTGTTTGGGGGCATTCCTTTCAAATGATTCGTATGTTGTCAAGTTAGTTAGGAAGCTCGTCGGTACCTGATTCGTCTGTAGTGTGGAACCCCAACCGCAGGACCCCGTCAGAACAAAATTTCAGGAATGAATTCAAACGAAATCTATGATACTGTACGGTAGCAAATCGATCACATTTTCAACTCTTATTGAAGTAACGTTTCAATGAATCAATTCAACAACTTATTAACTTTTTTCACAAAATACCGTTACAAATATCAAAGATTGAAAGATACCACTAATTGTGAATGTTTTGATTCCTAATACCCGAAACTTATTTTGTATTTTTTATCAATACCAAAATTATTGGGTTGATGTTTTCAACTCAGTTTTTGCATTCATTATTTAAGGTAAATTCAATTCAATTTCAATAAATAGGGTATCATTGGAAATATAATACGTAATGTTATCACTGGACTCCATTTTTCATTTGAAATTTCAGGGTTGTGCCTCCCCTCGCTAGGAGGTTGAATACATATAATACATATGGTCTATAATATTTCCAAAATGTGTCCCCCCAACAATCAAACTTTAAGATGAATCCCTTCGACCTGTGTTCTCGGAATTCAATCATATTATTATACATTCAAGTCATTTGCCATTTGCTTTTGGAAATTATCTGTTGGGCGCACACCTCAAAAACTCAAAACTTCTAATAACATGGCATATAACCCCCGATTGAAACAACAAGGAAGGTATGAGCTGATATCATTGTGTAACAAGAATGTTAAACATATTTGGTAGAAGCGGATATATGATTTGCGGTAAATTATGACTGTTGTTCATTTTTCACTTAGAACTCAAAGAAAGTTCATTATTTCATTCTGACTTTCTGCTGTTTCGATTTAACTTTTTTTGTTCGTAGCGATTACTCAGATAAATAAATAGCATTTAAGTTTGTCAACAATAATGAGAATCATCAATTTACATATTACCACTATGCTTTTTTTTAATGATCGAATTCCCAGGATATCTTTAAACTCCTGCCATATTCCTGTACGAGAGTATCGACAGGAAGCTGTGTGATGACTATTGTCTCTTGTACTGCTTTGATTGAAGAGAGTGCAGAGATTATAGTGACAAGGTGTTGCATGACGAATAAATACTCTTTTTCAGATATTATATTCATTTTCCAGAAAAAAATTTACGCTGAACATGGATTTTCCTGATTTTATGAAATATAAGCGATACTATAAGAAACTGAAGCTGTATGAATCTTCGATGGAAAAAATATTCGAATATTTCAGATGATAGGTAACGCTTGATTCAATCTCTTCCGGAACCCCAAAAAAGGAAATATATTCTGAAGGGATTGTTTTTTGCCTATGGCGTAGAAAAAACTTTAAGCACATTTGAATACTTTTAATATATAATTGGAAACTTTTCACAGGGATCCTGACAATCGCACTTGATATCAGTTAGGTGTTGGAGTAACTGATCTTCATGAAAAGTTTTTATACACAGGGAAAAATTCAATTTAACTAAACCGAAATATCATCATGCGCATAGAATTATGAATCAATTTATTTTCAGGTTGGTACCCGATACAATATTAACGCAAACACTTGTACATCATCTAGTTTCGGATCGAATCATTGATATTCCATAATGTTACTTTATTTATGAGGTTTCTTTTGAAGTCTCTCATGGAGGTCTTGAATTTTAGAAATAATTCACTCCCAGATAAATAATGTTTTTCATTTTCATTATTTTGATATGGTTCTCATGGCTCGTAACTGGATTGTTGCATTTATACATAAACATCAACCTTTTGAATCATCAGATCCCATTCCCAACATAATAATTAACTTTGTAGAGACGGTTCTTGTAAAAGTCTTCAACAACTCATTCTGCTCAGACAGTTTACACTCCCGAGAACTTCGCAAGTAAGTAACTCAGGTACCACCTAACCAAATATTTGCAGTATATTCCTGAGACAAAATGGCGGGGGGTTGTCACACAAATTAAAACTTTGAAACGAGGCTGTTCTCCGAACATATGTTGGTCAGATATTTATTACAGATGAACCGTGTTCCTCGCAGAATAAAAACTCATTTCTCAATCATATTTCAGTGATTTTATTGTTTCGGTCGGATGTAAAGTGGGATACTTGATTGTGTGCGGAATATAAAGTAACTTATTTATTGCGGTGCAATTTATAAGACGCATTTATTATGGCACTGCGTGGTGGTACATCTCATATCCAAACAGCTTCGGCTATCTTTCCTCCTCTTCTTTTTAATCGACTGATCAACTTTAGCGGACAAAATAAACCGTATATTTTAAGATTGATGCATAATTTATCAGCCATAAAACGGTTATTTTATGGTTTTGCTGTCAATTCGGTATCGTTGCCGTTTTGAAGGGAATGTTTGTTATTTGCTCTTAATGAGCCGGTATGGAGGTGTTACAATATCGGGTACTAAATCTTCGAAAACATTTATTCCGAAAGAATTTTCATGAATGGAATGAGCAGTGAGAAGATGTTCACCGGGAATATTCTAGGGAATTATCTTGACAAAGTGAAGACTGTAGTTTTGTGGATAGAGGGATGGTATTCATGGCTATATGAGAGTCCGACGTTGTTGTACCTGCGGTCGAACCCCATGTAGGTCTGGTTTGAAAAGAATTAATTAAGGGATTTTTTCGATGGGCTAGCAGTGGTTTCCAGGAACTAGGAAGCCTCGTTTGTTGAGGCATTGAGAACGTTTTTCAATTTCTATTGCTTCGCAAATTATTCTGGAGTGGAGTGTTTTTACTGTGGCAATGGTCTTCGTGTTGTTGAAGTCAATTTTTTGTCCGGTTCCGTAGTAATGTTTGAAGAGAGTCGAGGTCATGCCCTAATTGCATACTGTTAGTTCGTGCTCGTAGAACCTTTTCTATACTCGTCGGTTCGTCTGTCCTTATGTATGTTCTCGGGCAGTCGTGACAAGGAATTTCATATATTCACTGTTAATCGTTGGGTATTATATCTTTAGGTGAGCGCAGGAAAGAGGATATTTGATTGTTTGCTGTGGAAACCACATTTTGGAATTATTTTCAGATGTACAGGGTGTTGCATTTTTTAGATAGAGCAAATAATATATTTTTTCTAGATGGAACAGGGATTTTTGTTTCTTTCAGTACAATGGTCTCATAGTTCCCCACCCTGCGCTACATTTTTTTTCTATCACAATGCGCTGTCGCCGAGTTACAAATTTTTATAGGAAATTCGGAAGTGAATCCGGCTCCGAATGCTGTTATTGAGTTATTTTATGGAATATCTGAGAGATATTCAGTGAGTTGGCTCAGAGAACACGAAACTAGCATGTAATGGTCTGAGAATCATTTATTTTCATACAGGGTGCCTGAAATGTTACCTTAATTTTCGTCAAATCCAGTTTATGCTATTTTTCAAAATGGAACACCCTGTATATTAGTCCGTCTTCGCATTCTGAATCAAATTACCCATGTGGGAATGATAACATGTTATAGTTTATTTCTAGGCGTTCTTTTATTATTTGCAATTCACTTATCTGGTAGCTTTTCATCCAGCTTTCCGAAAAGTGTGCTGGTGGTTTCAACTGCAGCCACATTTCACTTTTGGTGTGATTAGGTAGGTGTTCTGGTAACCTAGAAAAGTCTCTTATCCTTTCGGTTTCCTTCCGACAAAATATGATCCAACAACGAATCATCCACAATACCACCCCATACATTAAGACAACATTTGTGTTGATCCTTATTATATACTCGATGTAAATTTTCGGTATGGTAGATGTTCCTATTGATGATTCCATTCCTGTGGAAGATACTTTCGTCGGTGAACATGATGCTCCTCAGGAATCTTTCATTTTCCGTTATTATATTTTGCATCGTCCGACAATAAATACTATTGTCTCCTCGAAAAATCTTTTTCCATCACCTCCTGGAGTAGTTGCACCTGGTAAGGGTAAATTTTTTTATTTTAAACACTTTTGGCAACTGGAGATTGATGGAGATTGATTTTTCTGAATCTCTGCTGATTTCCTTTACACCTAATTCAGGATTTTCTACCACTGCAAGACCACAGCTAATGGGTTTTTCTCAGTCAATACTCTTGCCTGTTTTTTCGAATCGTTCCTTTAATAATTCGAAGCATTTCACCTGTGAATGCCATCTGTCAGGAGATATTTTGCAAATAACATACAGGAAGCCAACAAACAATATCCTTCACCTGCACCCATTGTATACACCATAAAACATAAAAACTCTTCGTATAGTTCATGATAAATTATCAAAGATTTCAAGCAAATCACAAGTCAAACCATCAAGAAATATCACAAGATACTAAATTCTTCTGCTGATGAATTGATATTCAAACCCGCAGAGGTAACTCAAAGTTAATTATTTTGGAGAAACATTTCCAATAAAGCCCAATTATTTCTTGAAATCAATAAATAATTAACTATTTCCTAACTCTAAATTTTATTCTGATTAGAATGATTGATTCAAAACGTCTAAATTGAGAATATATATAAATATCAGTTCGTCAAAAAGGTTGAAAACATTTTGAAATTCTTTTTTCTTTGATATATAAGGTGAAATATCTGAAAAAGTCGCATAAACTTCTACTGAAATTGATGAAAATGAAAGTAACATTTGAAACACCGTGTATAAAAATATATGTTTCTCAGACCATTTCATGCCATTTTGGTGTTCTCTGAGCCACCTAACCTAAACAACTCGATAACAGCTGTTCCATTCAGAGCCGGCTTCACATTCGGATTTTACGAAATAAATGTTACTTGGCAACGGCGCATTATGGTAGAAAAATTTTTAGCGCTGAGTAGTTAACTATTAGATTATTGTATCGATTGAAAAAAAGGTTATTCCGCAAAAAAATATAAATCATTTGCTCTCATGGAAAAATGCAACACCCTGTACTTCTGAAACTGATTTCAAAATTTACCATTATGATATCATGTATCTTTTATCACGTTTGGGTTACATTGAAAACTATCTTGGCATACAAGTTAAGAAAGATGAAAATGGAATATATTCTATAAGCCAGAGAAAGTACATAGCCAAACTACTCAAGAAATTCAAGATGGAAAATTCCAAAGGGGTCATTATTCCCTTGGATCTTGGATATTACAAAAACAGAACATCCAGAGAAGAAGGATTTCACAATGAAGACATTTACCGAAGTGCGATAGGTGCACTCCTCTACCTTTCAGTGAACACTAGACTAGACATCTGCGTTGCTACCTCAATCCTTGGAAGACATTTTAGTGACCCTTATACCTACGATTGGTCAGAAGTTAAACGTATAATGAAATATTTGAATGGAACCATCAATATGGAAATCACGAACTCTTTTCGTATTTTCCCACATTATCCATTGATGAAGCGAATACGCACTATTGGGACACCCCAAACAACATAGGTACAGTTCAGGTCAAAAAATATCAAGTTCGTTTCAAAAGGAAGGAAGTACAGCATTTGTTTCATTGAGAAAAGTGGTTCAGGAAGGCAAAACTCTCTATCTGTTTTCCGTTTCAATACATAATCGAGATAGCCACGATAAAATCATGAAATAGAGATTAGAACTTCAATGAAAGGAGTAAAATAAAACAATTACGAACACTCTATTGATGGGTGCGTGCATATAATCACACTTCATTTTCTCCACGAAAATAACGAATTTTCTGATCACCTTAAATTCAGTTAGGCAAACATTCACCCATTTTTTTGGTTTATTTTTCTTTCAGGAAACCATCAACTCCATTTTTTCCACAAAGATATTCATTTGAATCTTCAAATTTTGTAATATTTTTCACAAACGCATACTTGTTCCCATTTCCCCATATTTACTCGCAATGGTATCAATATTTTGAACACAATTTTTGTAAATCATTTCAGAGTTTTAACATAAGAACAAGTAGGAAATTTGCCTGGTTGAACACAGCTCAGAGCTTACGGTTACTTTCTTAAAAATTAAACACCTTGATTTGGACAACAGAGAGATTTGGTCTTGGTTTGATCTGATCAAATTGGCCGATAGTTGACTGAATTCCATGATGATGTAATTAACATAGTGAAACACGTGTAGCAGGTTTGTTAACTGTTTATTGGAAATCACACAAAATATAATTGTAAAAAGGTATTCCAGACAGTGGTTATTCAAAATTTAGCAAAAAATAATGAAAATTTCAAAAGAAGGCTATAACTTGGATTTGAGCATAACTCTCATTCATAATCACTTTTGTTGAAATTGCATTTGTACTCAATCTTTTCACTTGTAGCAATTCAGACACACACGTATTGAAATTATGTTACTCTTTTTTCGTTGTCATTGTATTATTTCAATATATCGAATAATCGAAATACATCTTTTAGGAAAAAATAAATTCTGTTGTTTGATATCCACGATTCATGAATTATAACCTATACACCCATTCCACAAATTCCAATTGTTCACCAAAAAAAGTTTTATGGCAAAAGAACAATCAGTTTTTTGCCATTGTTAATTCTGAACGTTATCTTCTAGTCACCAAAATGTGACTCTGCTAGTCACCACTTGTGTACAAGCGACAGGTCTTCATAAGCAAAGTTTTCATTCAATATCATTTTAGAGAATATAACATTGGTTTTGGTTCTCTACGGAAGAATTCTATCTCAGCTTCGAAGCTTTCCCCACGCAATCGTCTTGAATTCACCATTGCATAATTCAACACACCAATTAAAATGTGTTCGCTACAATTTATCCAAGAAGATATACAGCCAGTTTTCTTTGGAATGCTGCAGGAGAGGAAAACTCCAATCTGACCTTGCCCTTTAAATATTAACTGATTTCCCGGCAATACTTCACACCATCCCCTAACTTAAAATTAAAAATGAACCGCAGCATCCCCTAAAAGTTGCTTCATTGTTCTATTATAGCTGTCTTTCGTGATTGTTGAAGGCCAGTGGTAGTACAGGAAATGGAACTGAGAGACTAGGAAACGAACCTATTGAAAAAATATAGTGAACACAAAAACTGAGATGAGAGGATGTCCAAGGTCTGATTTTTAGGCCGTGATGTGTAGGTCATAAGTATTCGAAAGCATATATTAAATTTTGCGCTACGTTTTTATATTCTTACTAATATTGCTGAATAGTTTGTTGGTGTGACCAGTATGATGGCTAAACAATATCTCTGAGCCTAGATGAAGGTTCATTCGTGTTCTAAATGAATACCAGTTTTGAAGGAGTCCGAAAAAGTTTATCAAAAATTGTCGAATGAAATTCATTACAGAACAACTTTCCGACTGCTTTTGTTTCGGAATTCCATTTTTGGAGTATTCGAACTCCTAGAAATTGGAAGGGAAAGCTTTAAATTCTTATAATATCTATTCTTATAGCAAATCGGTATTTTTTCCCCCGATAAGTAACTGCAATATTATGAAGAACCAAAATTGACTGACTATTTTGTCAGTTGTTTATCGTTTTTTTAGGGATTTGGAGAATAAATTAGAAAAATATACCAAAAATAAATATACTTGTTCTATACGTTTCGGAAGCTAGTCTGCCAAATTTAACAAGCATTTAGGAAATACCTGTCAAGATTCTTACCGGCCTGACGCTATACCGTTGCTGAAGGGCTGTATCTGCACTTCAACTGCACCAATACCTTTTCATTTGTCATGTAATACCCTGAAATCTTTATATTGTTCTTCAGCCAGATCAGCACTTGAATATGCCTCAGTTGCATGTTTTTCATATAACAGATGTGACATTGAAAAAATGGAAATGGAGGAAATTCGAATCATTAAGTATATCCTTCAAACTGAAGACATATTCCAACTTCAATCGTCAAAATAATGTGAATGATCTTAACTTAAATGAACTTACCACCCGGCGCTTTCAACATGCCATTCATTTACAAACTACTGTCAGGAGAAGTCGACTGTCCTTATCTCTTAGAAATTATTAACTCCAATGTAAACTCTTACGATACAAGAAATCCTCCTCTTTTCTGCATAAAAATCATGGCACTAACTATGGTTACAACACACCGAGGTCCAGATGCATGAGATAGTTTAATAAGTATAATGTCGATCCCTTTGTTTACTCATTGAGTGAATTGAAAAAATCTCTTAGTGGCATAAGTTTGAGCTAATATAATCATTGTCTTATAATATGTAACTTCTAGTACAGTAGTTCACTGTTATATTTTTGATTATATTGTTTCTAATGGTGAATCCGTATATAAATGAATGAATAAATGTGACACTGGTTTGACTAATTCATCAATAGCCATACCAAGTGTTGATTTCGATACAACCTACTTCGAAATGAATTTCCTCATACCAACTTCTCTTTTCAGAAGAGGCATCGAACATTGTTCAATACTCAATTAACAAGTAGAATTATTTTCATGTCCACTTGACAAAATGCAAGGAGCCTTTTTGAGTTGATGATTTCACATTACACATCATCACCTTTTTCAGAAAGAGATTTGTGTAGTTTATCATAAATCCCTACTGACATATCCTCAGAGTACGTAAATTGCTCACACAGTAAGAATTTGAAGATTGAACAGGATCATGTTTGATGATATCAGAACTATCAGCCACCGATCAGGATTTTGTGCAAAAATTCCATTGCACTTGTACAAAAGTTCAACATTTTGCAATGAAAAAAGTAGGAAGGTGATCCTTTTTCAATGATCATACAGAAATAAAAACTTTTCAGGTTATGTAGGAGTCGGGTGACCCAAGTTCGAATACACAAAAGTGGTGCGGATTCCACAAATTCAACTCAGGTCCGTGTACCCCTTGCTAGCACAAGCTCTGAAACGGCTTCTGAAGGTTTTTCTAGAAACGTGGAATATTCGTTTGAGGACATTCTACAGATTTTTTTTCCACAAATTTTTACTACTGACTTGAATCATCAATAGAGAGCTCTTCAGATGAAGAGGTATCGATTATAGTGAATATTTCCCTCATATATAAAATGTCCCATAAGAGCAATGCAATTATCGAAAACTTACAGCGGTAATTGCATTGTTTCGAAAACTCACAGCGGTAATTGCATTGTATCAAGTCACCATAACAACACATTTGAAAGCGTATCGCTAGACCTCAGTAAACAACACAAATAAATGTCAGATAGACTTCAAAAATAGAAAAACATTTCGCGTTCTGGTGAGTGCTGGTGAGTGCTCCATAGGAAAGTATAAATGAACAGAAAATAACATTTCCTTGAGAATTTCTTTATTCGTGAAATATTCCAATGAATCACATTCGTGCATAAAAATGATCGGATAATTTTGCATTCAAGCGTGATATCTTATACAAATTGCATTCGGTTATTTTCATATTTTGTAAAATAGCCCTCGTCCTTCGGACTCGGGCACTTTCGCCAAAATGTGAAAATAAACTTGCAATTTTTAGATATCACGCTTTCTTGCAATATTATCGGTAATGTTTATGCACTCGTGCAATTAAAATCGAAGAGGTATCAATTATAGTGAATATTTCCATATCCGTATGTTGAAAATCCCATATGAGGCGGGACATTTTCGATCAATTACAGCAATTATCATTTTCACTTGTCGAGATGTGACGTTTTTGGCATTTCAACCAATAGTAGCAGGTTATTCTATGGTTATTCTAGCCAATCATTAGGTATTATACTGATAAAACTGCCTGGTCCTTTCGATTAAACGTTGTTTACCTTTGAACTGTCAAAACTATTCGGACTTTACGGTTTACCGCGTCGATTCTATTGAACTGGCTCATATTTATATAAATTATCATGAATAGAGAGTTACCTTATTACTAATAGTCATTCACTTTTCACTTCTTCAGCATAATAATGACATAACACATTTCAATGAACACTCAAACACGTAAATAGCTCATAACCCAAACTTTATGACAGATATAGCGAACGACCGATTCAAATATTTAAGGTTTCCTTAACTCAAATGAAAATGGCGTACAATTAGTTTTCATTAAATACAATTAATTTTTTGTTGTATGAGAAGAAACCGTTGTATGAAGATTTTGATACAACGACATAACGAATGATTTTATGTTCCTTCTGGCGCGATTTTCATTTCATAAGAAATTTTCAATTATCAACCTTGTACAATGAGAGGTGTGACGCCATCTCTTGGTATTGTCGGCAAGCATTATCATATTCACTGCGTAAGCATCATATCTTTTCTGGATCATAGAGGGCATACATCGTTGTTTGACATGTCAAATTTGTAAAATTTTCACCTATTCTCCTTTCCTTCTTATGTGAATGAAATACTGATCAATTGAATTGTTCTTCCTTCTATTTGTTCAAAAAATAATCTCTCCAAATACAACTCGTTTTTCAAATTTAATATTTTCATTTTCGAAACACTCAAACTTTTTTATTTTGAGGCAAAAGCATTCAAACAAACCGAATTGGATGAAATCACTCGTCCTACGGACTCGTGATTTTATCAATCGGTTTGTTTTCATACTTTTGCCAAATAAAAAAGTTTTTGTGGCAAATGAAAATTTATCGATTAAATTTGAAGGACTCGTGGTATCACCTTTGATAAATTCCTGGCGGGACATTTTCGGGCTGGTAAATACCCAGTAGGTATCGAAAAATACCCGCTCGGCCCGTGTTATCTATAGTAACGATTGTTAAAATGTACATTTGTCATCTTGATAGGCATAAATACTGAATTTTAAACGTCGTTGTTTCAACTCCGGAAATATTCTACCGAATTACACTCAAAATTGCATCAAAATAAACCTGATAATTTTCCATTCAAGCATGTTGTCAGTAAAAAAACTGCATTCGGTTATTTTCATATTTTGCTAAAAGAGCCCTCCTTCGGAGTCGGGCTCTTTCGACAAAATAGGAAAATAAACTCATGCAGTTTGTAGACAACATGCTTTCATTGAAAATTAACGGTAATTTTGAAGCACTTGTGTAATTATCGGGAGTAATTACACAAGTGCTTCAAAATTACCGTTAATTTTCAATTTGCTTTCTAGTGATCGATTCGATATATATAAAAAGAGAAACACACGAAAGCTCTCAAACTATACAAATAAAATGAATAGAATGCATTCGCTTTTTATAGGATAAAAGTTATCAATATCTGAACCACATGAATATTTCCCAGCTTTATGCCAATACAAAGAGATTCTCGATAAATTCACCTCCACACGTCTGAGACACTGACTTATGGTTCAATCCATTCCGGGTTATGCTTGATTCGAGGCAACCTCGTAAATCCTCGCGAATTTCAGCCAGGTCTCAACTTGATACAAAGTGTATGTATCTAGTCGTGACAGATCAGCCAATATTTCCCAGATTGGTATGCAAAGCAGGCTAGAAATCACTCGTGAAGAAGTACAGCTGTTATTGGATTTCATGAATAGGCCCGTTTGTTTTTCTGTTTCGGTAATAAAGTAGATGTTTTCATTGAACACGACTCTCTTGAGACGAACGAGAGATCAAAATCATATTTCGTTGGTGACATGTGAAAAATTGCTCTTTTATGCGAGCGTGTGGGAAGATTTTTTCAAGTTATGTCGACATCGCCTTTAGAACTCGAGAAGCCAGAATAATTTTATAGGATTTATCCGAACAACACTGACGTTGTTGGGATTTATTACAGGAAGTGCGTGTACTATGATTTTCACCAATTTTGATGGTACTACCAAACAAGATTGGTATAGTGAGCAGTCACTCATATGTGCAGAAAGTCGTGTAGTAGATCCTGATATTAAATGTCCCCAAATATAGACTCAAATGAAAACTTCCAAATAATCAGCATGACAAGGATGACCAGATCAGGGCGATTTCAGTCTTATTGGATATCTTTAGTATCACATAGAAACCACGGAAATGTGAATGCAAATGAGGATTTTCGAATGGTTTTTTCATGCGTTATATGGTGTCGATCATTTTTCATAAACCACTTCGAAAATAACGTTATTTTGGTAGGTCTTTGTTTCTCTTATAGCTATGAATCCAGGTGTTCATTAGTAATGTATGGCAATAGACGATTCTCAAATCACGACTCTTTATTTCATTTACTACCCTGACACGAAACCTGTTCCATGCACTTCAAACTTTTCACAGAGATTTTTAAATCATAAAGAGAAATATCATGGATGAATAGTTATCTCAGCTAGGAAAATTAATTCATTAATATTTTTGTGGGTGAAATACTGTTCAAGTTATTAATTTCAATCGTTCTGCAATTGGGTTCTAAGAACCAGTTATCTCACTTCTGGGAAACGAGAAAGTATACAGGGTGTTAGGTGAACATGAGACAAGAATTGAAGAGCTCATTCCTTGGACTACTTTACTTGGAATATACGCCATTGAGTTTATGAAATACAAAAAACTTGAAAGACTTGCAAATTCGGATGATTGCTGGGTGCAACTCAAGTAGAAATAATAATGATAATAATCTTTATTGATCACAAGTACACCTTGGTGTCGGGATAAGTCACACGTATAAATAAAGTTGTATGTGAGTACGAGATGAGATATAAGAACTTATACATAGAAAGGTATAAATAAAATAAAATAAATAAACATCCATAGATGATTAATGAAATATACACAATTGAATAATTCATTTCAACTCACACATTATAACTCTCATTCACAATAGATAAAGACAAACAATTTTGAAAATTAAGACTCAAAAAAGAGTAACATTATTAATGTCGTAGTGGGCGTCTTGGAGAAATTTAATTTTCAATTGTTTTTTGAACGTTTCCAGATCAGCATCTCTCAAAGGTAATGGAAGTTTGTTGAACAATTTTATGCCTAGTTGGTTACGATTTGTACTGGTCAATCTGTGTTTAGGAATAAGAAGATTTTGCCTGTTTCTGGTACCATAGTTATGGTTATATCCGACTTCTTGAAACTGTGTGATATTTTTCCTCACATATAGTAGATTAACATATAATACAGCCGATGGCAAAGTGAGTATTCCAAGTTCAATGAACCAGGGTTTGCAACTCTCTACCCGAGTTATTCCTACAATGGCTCTGATTGCCCGTTTTTGTAGCATGAATATATTCTTCATGTAACAGGAATGTCCCCAGTTCAGTAGTCCATAAGTCATTACATTATGGAACAATGAATGGTATGTTAAGAGTGTAGCTTCTTTACCTATATTCAGTCTCACATGTCTTATTGTATAAATTGTGCTCGATAATCTACTCGCAAGTCCTTCTGTGTGTGTTCTCCAAGAGAGAGTTATCTAAAATAATCTAAATGAATGCCTAGGAATTTAACTGATTGTGAATCACATTTTCTGTTTGTGAATATCATCGACGATGTTTTATCTTTGTTGAGACTCAATTTATTAGCACCGAACCAGTATGAAGTCGTTTCAATAATATTCTTGACAGTTTCATCAGCTTCTTTTTCATCTATTCTCATAAAGAAGGTGGTGTCATCCGCAAAGAGAATGGTATTTGTATTCATAGACGATGGTAAATCATTGATATATATTAAGAACAGTAGGGGGCCTAGAACACTACCTTGCGGGACTCCATAAGCTATTGAGAGTTGGCTACTATATTCATCATTGTGAAACCCCATTCGTTTAAGACCTGACAGATAAGATGATATGATATCGATAGCAATACCCCTCGATCCATAGTGTTCAAATTTCTCTATCAGGATATTTTTTGAGACGCAGTCGAATGCCTTACTTAAATCGACAGAAACTGCCAGAGTTGACTGTTTTTGTTCAAAACCCTGTACTATAAAATTAGCCAGATCCATAACCGCTTTTGCTGTATTCTTTCCCTTCCTGAATGACCCTGCATGGTAAGTTTGAAAGGACATGGTGGTCGATGATGAGAAGACTGGGGGAAATTACTTCGAACATTCATTGTAGATTGAGCAACTTTGAATGTACTTTGTGATAACGGAATGGTGTTCCTTTCGAAATTTTTTTTCACCATGTAACCTCGAAAAAAAGGGTTTTATCAGAAATCATCAGAAGACAAAATATTTTCGGATTAGGTCGATGAATCAACTATTGAATTTTTTCCGCATGTTTACCTGACCCCCTTCAAAGAAATCGGATTTTATTTTGGGCATAATCAAATATTTCCCAGTTCCGGAACCATTACTGATGATAATATTGAACTGTAGTTCAGAAAATGAAGCTAAAAAATGATAAAACCTCGAAATTTTTCCGTCCAGCACCGATTTGTACAAAAATCAGGGATTATGCTCATTACACCCTCTAGTTCATTTTCTATATTGTGCCGTTGTACGCTTTTTGTTTTTTAGGGGTGGAAACTACCCCTAATTTTCAAAAGTTATAAAATAACATTGAAAACCTAAATATGAGTAAAAATAGTTGAATAATGATTTCATGTTTTGGGATACAATTTCATAATCTTTCAACCTACCATTGTTATAAACTACCCTTGAAAACATTGAAATTTTTATAATATGTCTTCGAACTTCAGAATACACTGGCGAGAAATCAATTGAATATACACTCACACACGCGAGCAGATGTTTCTTCTTCTCTTTCTTTCAATATGTATGGAAAAAGTAGACCATATAACGTATAACGGCCAAATGTACCGGTTATGTAGATTACTACGCTCCGAAGCGGGTAATTCAAATTTTTCAAAAAAAAATTGATCGGTTTTTTAAGCATAGCTTCTTCATTTTAAGTGATAGAGAATTTTTTCGAAAACGATTTTGTAGAGCTTCTGAGAGCTATAAGACTATGTGAATGAATTCACTTAAGATCCCGTAACCTTTAAATGGGGATAGTTTGAAGCGCTTGACTAAGGTGATGTTCGATGGTAAATGTAGGTGTCAAACGGCTATATCTCGCCAAATATTCACTTTACAAAAAATCTACATACAGGGAAATTGTTGTCATCAAAAAAGCTACAATTCAGTGTTATATCGTTTTTTTCGTATCTTTAGTATTTTGAAAGATATTTTTAAGAAAAGGGTTAAAAACACGGAATTGAAAAATATCGTTTTCTCTTTAAACTCCAATTTTTCTAAAATTAGGCATTTCAAACTAGTTAAACT
This sequence comes from Zygogramma bicolorata, assembly GCA_032362365.1. Lineage (NCBI taxonomy): Eukaryota > Metazoa > Arthropoda > Insecta > Coleoptera > Chrysomelidae > Zygogramma > Zygogramma bicolorata. The sequence goes on from JAVJAQ010000596.1 coordinate 233,365, forward strand.
TCGTGGGTGTTTCAATAGTACATATTTAAAGAGATTCACAAAAGGGTGGCAATCAATTTTAGTTAGGGGGTACTTTTCACAGATATTTTTCGTAGAAAACAGCGGGTACCTATCTTATTTTGATTATAAGTCAATTTTCATGCTAAGAAGAAATTTTTTCATTCGTTCCAAAGCTCTAATTGAATACTTTGAAAATGATATTTTGAGCTTTCTTCGAAAAATGCAAATTTTTCTTGTTATTTCGCTTTAAATCTTCCAATTTATACATTTGACGAAAACAGCTAAGCATTAATTTGCTCTATCTCGGTTCATTTGTGTCGTAGAAAAATTATAATGGAAGCATTGTTTTTGTTTTTTAAAAAGCTACAACTTGCCTCCCCACCCTTTTTTTGATAAAATGCATAGTTTCAGCGTTATTTGCAAAAACCATTTAAAAAGTCGATTTTTTAGTCAAAAAACTGTTACTTTCAACTTCGATTAACTCAAAAAATATTAATTTAAACGATAAAAACGAATAAATATTTTTTCTCAGAATTACTTTTCCGTTGATTCCCACAGTTAAAATGTAATAAAAATTTCCACCCACGTGATGGGGTGGCAACCACCCCCAAGGCTCTAGCGTACACCACCATGATATATAAAATGATCCTTGAGCTATTCCCTACCTTCTGTGAAAATATCAGGTAAATCCATGGTGGACGAAAAATTGCGAGCCAAAATGCCCCATTTTCTGAACTACTGGTGTTGAAATATCCTAATGAGCAGATTATTCTGAGAATATTTATGAACATTCAGGTCCCATGCATTATACCGACGACTAGATTTGGTTGTCATGAAACCGAAACGTAATCAATTGATGGCAGACTAGCCACAAACTGATTTTTCCTGAAATGTTTAGTGTACCTAGTATTCCATAATTTATTCATTTTCCCACTAAGGAGCTCAAGTGATGAATTTTCTCTGAGCGAAACAAGATTTTGTATGAAGTAAAAAATATTCAAGATGCCAAAAAAAGAAATATTGAAAAACTTACCAGCTGGAACTCTTTTCAACATGGTTCAGTTACCTCACTCAATACCAGGCACCTTTTTACTAGTATCGTTTTGTGTAAAATGAAACAATTGTTAGTTATTTATATACCTTATGTTAGAGGTATTGGTGCATTTTTTGTTGATAGGGAATTCAATGAACGATGAGACTGGAACCTTTGGTGTAAACGTTGAAACTTTGTTGTTAAAAATAAAAGCCCTACTCATGGCCATATTGAAGTACCGTGATTATATTGTAATGTGCAACACGTGAAGCTGTTCTATGAAACTGTCTAGTGAAAATTACATAACCAAGTGTTCCTGTAATTCATTGAGAAGAGATAACTTATTTCATTTTTTCTTTCCTGTCCCATAAGAGATTTTTTCAATCGAATTCTCAGTGGACGCAATGGCGAATGAATTCACTCTCCGATATATTTTCCAGAAACTTGATACACAGTAATGCATATGACCAATCTGGTAATTCAAAAATTACCAATGAACATCAATAAAAGGGATTATTGCCTTTGTTACGACCTCGCTGTTTCATCCAAACCCCATTTCAAATCCTCCATTCCCATGTTGACGCTAATGGAACAGATTCAAAAACATAAATGAAAAACCCGAATGAACACTATCAGTATAACTCAGAAAAGTCTGGGATCGGATATGCTATTGCAAACAAATTAATCATAAATTATAGTTATTGCCAACACTTACGTCACCCTTATAATTATAAATTTACTTTTATAGCTTGAGTTGTATCAGAAATTTGTAGAAATAGCTTCGTCTTTTATGCAAATCCACGGTCGCTTCGTCTTGTTTTATTAGTCAACTTCATTTGGTTGACACAGTGAAAGAGAAAAGTTTATATTTATGGTCATTTCGCTTCGCGAAACTCGCTAAATGTGGAGAGTTTGTTTTTGTGATGGTATTGACGTTTCTAGGGCAGAACATTGTTGGGGTGAAATATAATCAGTTTGAAGTTTATTTTTTGAGGGTATCCACATATTAGAAATCATGTGATCCAGAGCACAATTTTCACTTGTAATACCACTAGGGCTTGAATAATTTCTGAAAATTTTTTTTGATATTAGGAATATTTTGAAAATTATTTCTCGCTTTCGGCTCGGGGTAATTTTCATTTTTCAGAATAATTCCAAGTACGCTGAGTATGAATTTTAACAAAAAAAATCTAGTAGTGTCAGTAACGTGATTAGACAAAGTCGATACCTTGTTTTTCTTTTCTGTTATTTTCGTAACCTTCGAGATATTTTGCGCTATTCATAAAGAATATATATGATTTCTTTTGTATTTTCTTGAATATATACTGTTCATAAAAAATAGGATGTATACAATGGAATACCCAGATAATATTTCAGTTCATTTATTATTCATCACTAAATCTATATCATTGATATTCTGAGTTTCATACATGTGTTTCGTTGTTAGGATCATTCCTTTAGTTTCTCAAACATCATATTTGAGTTTGTTCATCAATAATTATTCATGTACGTCTTTTAAAGCTGAGTTAATTTTTTCAATTGCTCCATCTCAACTGCTATCACTACATGCTCACAGGGTGTCGTCGAGAAAAACGTCGATGAATTAACAATAAATGAATAATAGTTCAACATTATTTAATTATGAAATGAAATGTAGCGGTCCTATTACAATTCCCTGGGGAACTTCAACAACAATATTCATTTCTTGTGACCCATTTCCATTGAAACGTACTCTTCACCTTCGGTTACTAAGAGAGTTATTCAGTCATTTATATAACCTACCCTCCATTCCACAGTTTTATAATTTTGTTAATAATATTTGTCGATCAATGGTCTCAAAAGCTCTTCTTGAATCCAACAATATTCCTTCCGAATACTCGTTTGGTTTATTAACATTTCATTTTTTACAAGTGGCCACTTAATGGGTCATATATAGCTAACAATAAGATTTTTTCCAATGGAAGCATTGTCTTAATTCAGAAGTATTAATGGTATTCAGTATCATCTGTATAGGGTTGATGGTACTCATTTACTCAATCGTCTTCTTTTGAATTTTGATTTGTGTTTTCGTTTGATATCATTGATGTTTGATAGAGGACTGAAAAAAAGTGATTCAGTCTCACTTATCCACAATTCATGATCATATAATCGAGGGATAAATTCCAAAAGAATTGATGATCATACAACATGAATTTATGGAGCAGAGAATAATTCGAAGAATCGGTAATCTCACTTCGAGAATGCACTTCCCAAAGAACAACCAAAAAAATGTTCATGTAAATACGTTTTGGCAATATTGACTTATACATTATCAATAATAGTGAAATTAATTTTTATGAGCCTGTTAGTTGTCTTCCTTTTGTTTTTGCTTTGTATCTATGATGGAAATCGTTGGTGTTTGATAGACGACTGAAAAAAGTGACTCGGTCTCACTTATCCACAATTCATGCTCATATAATTAAGGGGATGGATTTCAAGAGAAGCGATGATCATACAACATGAATTGATGGAGCAAAGAATGATTCGAGAAATCGTTAATCTCGCCTCTATAACCGTATGCACTTCTCAAAAAACAACCCGAAAAATATTCATGTAAATCCGTTATGGTAATATTAAGTACTATTTGAACGTCCTTTTTTGTGGTGGATCAATATTTGTTTCGTAGTTTTCTGGGTTTGTAACCTACCACAATATAATAAAACAGTTCCTTCTGGATAGTACAATTAGTCAGCAACTTCTCGTATAACTCAAATTTTGTCTATCAAAAAAAGAAAATATATATATATATAATAATAATATATATATATATATATATATATATATATATATATATATATATATATATATATGTATATATATATATATATATATACATAATGTATCTATTATATTCTATATATAATATAAAATCACAAGTGAAAATAGAAATAACAAGAAATAAAAAGGATAAATGAAAATATATATATATATATATATATATATATATATATATATATATATATATATAAATATATAAATACTCATCGTTGACGTTTCGGAAACTGACTTCTCTTCCGTTCTCAAAACTTATACGCGATTTTCTGTTTAAATGCAAAAATCTCTTATTGGCAATCTTCGTAATTGACGTTCGTCAAATATGTCAAATCAGACATAACACTTTGTCCTCCAGGAGGGGCAGCCATCTGCCATCCATATCAAGCGAACTCATAATAGATATGCATTCTTCACCAGACAGAACGATGAAAGCAGATTCCTTCAATTTTCGTTTCCTGCCATTGCTCTCTTTCGTCATAATTTTAGTGTCATTCCATTCTGCTGTGTGATCTCCATCGGCAGTAAGAATGTGTTCTGATAATCAAGAACCACCTATCTGTCTGTTTCTGATGTACATCTTGTGTTCTTTCTTTCGCATTTCCAATGGTCGAGGCGTTTTACCGATATATTGATGATCATACAACATTAATTGATGGAGCAAAGATTGATTCGAGGAATCGGTAATCTCACCTCGAGAACCGAGAACAACCCGAACTGTGTTCATGTAAATCCGTAATGGCGATGTGACGCTGCCGATGTTTATGTACGCGCGTGTAAAAAGGTATGCTACCAACTAGCCTCTCGAAAACGGTCTTGGCCGGTGCACTATTGCATTGTATTCGCTGCGAGCGCCGTAAATCAGGCGAACAATAGGACCTGCGAGGAGTGGCGAGAGAAGAGCCCGCTGATGCCTGCCACTGGCTCCTGCAAAAGTCCGCGCCGCGCTCCTGCTGTCCGCGTCTCGCGATGGATGCTGACAAGACGCATGAAATAGGGGAGAGCGGCGCGAGAAAAATGTCCTGCGAATGCGACTCGCATGCCTGGTTCGTTCTTGTATTCTTCTTCGGACGCACGACGGTTTAGAAATGCAACTTACTGAGGTAATGGCGGAATAATTTCCTTGAATAGAAGAAAAATAAAAAAGTTTTTTTCCCAAGAGCTTAATATAAACAGGATGATTTTCTTCACTTGCACTCCACTTACACTTTGCATTTAATCCAGGTAAGACTTGTCAAAATCCACCTAGTATATTTTGCCAATACAGGTCAACCAACTTCAGTATGAATAAAATGTTGATATGAGATTTTGAATTTTGCTGACAACACTCTCAGGAGACTATTACGTAACAATGTGTCATTACAAAGTCGAGTATCTCGACGCTAGGAATTACGATCAGTAATAATCTCTCATAGGAAAACCATGTGGGATCGATCGCTAAAGGTGCTTCCCAGAAACTTGGATTTCCATTTCGTTAGAAGAAATACCTCACTTCCCACCAGCTTCTAATGATCTACAAGGCTCAGATACGACCTGCCTTGGAATATAGTTGTTATGTATTGGGCTTGGCACCAAAATTGATTCTGTTCAGGAAAAGGCAATCCGTCTTGTTGGTGATTCTTCACTGACAGGCTCACCCACTTCGTTGGAGCATTGTAGAAGGGTCGGAGACTTGTCTCTATTCTATATAGATTTTTTCGCTCTTGGTGCTCTTCTGAATTGTTATCAATCGTTCCATCCTTGGCAGTATATCAACACAAATCATCCGACGAGTACAAAATTCCCACCCCTTAGTTGTGAGCTTGGAGACCTGACGAACTTCTCTTGCTCAGGGATATTTTTACAATTGGATCTCCTTGCCGAGAGAAATTTTCCCTGAGGCTCACAAACTTCAAAAATTCAAGGTGAATGTTAATTCGTATCTCCTGTCTCTTAATTCACTCGAAGTTCTTTAAACATTACAGGGCTTTCCTTTCTTGTGAATCTGCATGTGAAGAAAATATTTCATTTATAGTATAATCGACTGTTTTGAAATCGATATACAATCACTGTTCTGTTTCTTCAATATTATTTCAATTACTATTCATCTATTTATTTGATATATTCTATTTATGGTGGGTACTCATTCAGTGGTTGCACACATTCTGTTAGTCGAAAAAGAGTTTATATTTTAATTCCGTCTTTATCAGAAAGAATTTTTTCGAGTTGTTCTTGTTCCCACTTTTCATCGTACAAGTCAAGCAAAGATCTTACTTTCGACTTCTTCTAGGATTAAACTTTTGAGTTCACCCTGAGAAATTGTTGTCCACTTATCTCCACTACTCTGTTGATGAGTTTCTTGACTACTGATTGATTTGTTTTGATCGTATTTACTAATGTGTTTATATGTATATTTATATTTACCTAATTTCAAGTGTAGCATATGAAGTGCCATTTGTACAATGTACCTCATTCATGGTCTGATGAATACCACTACTAATACTACTACTGATACTATAAAAAACAAGTTTGAGTTATTTGGAGAATATTTGTATAGACAACAAATTTTGAAGTTGATTTGTTTCAGAAAAATGGGTGTAATTTCGTTACAAATCTATTTTTTCTACAAGAGTCGTTTAGATTAAATTGGCAATTAGCGACTAAAAAATTGCAATGTCGTGGATGACAATATGATTGATGTGCCGGTAACGTCTCGTTTCTGACTTAAAAATGTATAATCGACAAATTTGATGATTGTTTGAAGAATAAACACTGTTAGTTTCGGTTTAAGCATATTTGACTTTTGAATTATGTGATATTGTACTCAAGAAACTTTTTTCGAGTAATATTTCTTCTGGATCTAAGACTTTAGCGAAGATCCAAACACTGTCTCCATTCCGGTGAGCATGGGAATAACAATAATAATGACATTTGCCTACCAAAAACCTATTCTCCTCACTACCTCTCAGTTGCAGGTATTCCGAAGTATTTTGACTACATTTTGAATGAAAACATGACGTGGCCCAGGTATTTGAGATTGAGTTGCACGGATTTGTCAGATTTTTATGGCCCAACAACTTTTTCATTAACAAATCAGAAAGATTCAAACCAGAGCTACAATCCAGATCTGTTGAAGCACTTCCAAATCGTATTCGGGAATCGAGATTCCGTATGGCATAGAATGAAACCCATAAAGAAAGGCACAGTAGCAAGAAATCCGCGGATCAGGATAGAATAAAATAAATAAAGTCGGCGAAGTATCGAAATGAGCAGACACAGCATCCACTAGGCATGCACCGGTACAGACCGAATAACTCAGAGTCGTTTAGATTAAATCTGTTCGCTAACAGAGAAGGGAGCAGAGCTAGCGGGGTGCGAGCGTTTGTTATTTACTCTCGTTTCGTTCGCTACTTGTTTTACCAAATTACCGGGAAGACGAGCCACCGATACCAGCTACCGAACGTGACGCTGTAGAAAAGCTGCGATCGCAAGACAACACTAGTCGCTGCAGTATCTCTGTCGATTGTTTCTCGAGAGAATAACGCGTTTTTTATACGAAGGTTTGAACCTCTTTTGTTCTAAATTGTTCTAAAATTGTTTGTTCCGTTAACCAGCTAACGAAGGTCAACCCTTCCCAACTAACATTTTGGGACAGTTATTCCACATGCCGGGAAGAAATGTCTAAAAAAGGATAATACTGGTAGTACAGGCCTTGAATATTTAACTTCAAAGTATAAATAATTTATAAGTAGCAACCTTGGTTAATTACAGGAAAGTAATCACCAGTAAATCTCCTTCAAATTCCATAAGCCACTTTAGAGCAAGAAACATGTGAGAAATTACCTATTTTCTCCTTGAAAAATGACCCAACCGTCGCAAGGATTGGGGCGGTTTGAATTCTGGTATTATTTAGGGTATAATCTACGAAGCAAATATCATCATAACCCAATGAATGTTTTGGTATTCTCTCTTGGTGAATATTTACCTAAATGTGACTAGATATAAGCCGTTACGGTCAGGAAATATAAAGGTTACTAAACAGGTCTCATAGTTCAATTATTAACTTGATTTCATACCGTAAGAAGAAGAATATTGACTTATAGGTACATTTCAGAAATTACACCATATTTAATCAGAATATCTGTTTTACCCATCAATAAATATCGATAATATATTGAATTTCAGTTTATTCTGACGATTTATTTCCAAATAATGGCTGCATATGACATTTTAAAACCATAACTTTGCTAAAAGAGTGATTTTTGGAGAAGAAATTTAAACATGTGCAATCAGTCTAAATTATTTTAGTATTGAATCACATAGGTATTTAAAGAGGCCCGTGAATTTTATGGAGGTAAGAACCATCATTTTACAGAAAATTTTGCGCCGCAAGGAGAATATTGTTGAGGAGAGAGCATGTAGCTACCGTATGACAATAATTTTTATATTCCCATACTTATTGTCAGCATTTCATGTAGACCAAAGCTGATTCGTTGTGGCAACCAAATCATGAGAAGTTGAGATAGAGATATAATATGTATCCACACAAGTTGGATATGAATTCCACCAATCATAGAGAAAATACTTAGTCACCAGGGTGTTGTTTAAACGTCACAATTCTGAGATGTATACCAAATTAGGAAAATTTTTCGAAAAAACATTTTCGAAAATGAATGATTCCAGCGAATTATCTTTAAAAGAAACGAAAATTAATCGCGAAAATGGATGTCAAAAATAATTGTGATATCTCGATTTTCCCTTATATAATGAACATGAAATATATATTCTAATGATTGAATTCAATATATGTTGTGCTTTGAGTAGGCATTACAAAAGTACCAAATGTGTTACAAATATTCTCTTGAGAACCCAAATAAACTGGAAAATAAAATCCATCTATCACAAAATGATAACATTCAAACATTTATTTGATTTGTGTTTTGCAATTACTACTTAGAACACAAAATTCATTTGAAACACCCCTACAAAGATTTGTGTCTAATCTATTGTATAATATTTTTTCGATGAATTACAGACTTTACGCTTCGACATGTAATATAATATTTCACAAACAAATGCAAAACATGCGAATTTTTCAAGTTGGAAAATGTTTTAACGACATAGGGTTATCTCATAGCTCATTCGAAAGGACCGAAGAATCGAAGAACAAACAGTATTCCTGAAAGTTTTATTTGTTGTGAAGCATATTACGCAGTGAGTTATTTCAGTTCGGATGGATATTAGTTTTCCTACTAGCGTAAGGAAAAGTCCACTTTTCTGCACTTTTGCGGAAAACTGAATCAGTTGAGCTTTTGGGTAGTATACTGATATTTGTATATTCAAAATATATATTTGTATGGTTGTAGTTCACAAAATGACTGAAAAATGAATGAATCTGCTATAAATATTTAATAAAAAAAAAAGTGTAAAGCCTCATCAGAGAATGTCAAATGATAATAAAAATCTGATAGTTTTCATTTGTCACTTCGAATTACCGTAGCAATAAAAAAATCTGTCAGTCAAAACACTACCTTGTCAAAGCCAATTTTATGATCTCTCCCAGCCAAGATGCTGACAAAGTAGTGCAAAATCGAAATGTGACTTCATTGGAAAACATTCATAATCAATTTGTTGGTATGTATTTAATTATAAATGTTTCCATATATCAACTTTTGGGTTTTTTCCGTAAGCTATTGGAAAAAATAGTGCACCTAACAGGTGCGTTGAGTGACTTTTTCGCAAGCGATTTCTGACGATGAAGTATGTGATACATATCGCGAAAAGTGTATCATTTTTCTCGAGAAAAAAATATATATCGAGGCTGGAAGCTGCCGTAAGATATTTCTCGAAATAATTTTTTTGTCATCCGACTTTTGTATTGTATGCTATTCACTATCACTCGGAATAATTTCCTGAAGAGAACAAGAAATGATTTTCAGCAAACTGTATTCCAATACATTTAGTGTTTCGGGTAGACGTGGACCAACTATTTTATGAAGCTTTCAACAATCGTCACTATTGTCATCAAAGATAAATATGTCATTTACCTACCTAGAGGTTGAAAATATTCACATGTATTCATATTATGGTTTCGATCTAATGAATGCGGTTGTCATATGGCTTGGTGAACGTGTAAAAATGCAATGTGTTACCGTAAAAATCAGTAAGAGGCCCCAGATAATTTCTGCTCCCAAGACAATTATCTGACCCTTGCCCGCACATGGCTCTGCCTTATGAGCGCGCTCGTAAGTGAGTAAGCGAAGGAGAAACTGTCTTTTCAGACATGAAGCAGAAATCCCAGGAAGTTCCAGATTTCCCAGGCTGCACATGCGCATTTGCAATATGTGCCCATCTCATAACTGTCATGAATTGTGTACATAGAAGTACATGTCGACAACTCATTGAACTGGGAAAAGGATATCATTTTTTTTTGTAAAAACTTGCCTCTGCTTGTTTTGCTCTGTATAGGTTAAGACACAAATAAGTCGGGTCTACTATCGTATTACTATGCACATTGTTACTCTCAATTGAAATATGGAATTATTTTCTGAAGATCCTCTAGTTTTGTACAAAGAGATTTTATTTTAACAGAAGAGAGCTGTAAGAAATATTGCGTCTCTGAAATTTAAGCAGTCGTGTAATGACAAATTTAGAGAACTTCAATACATTCATGCCTAATAATTTTAATCACAAGTAATTTCAACACGAAATTGTAATGATTTGTTAATCTCATCACACTCTCGTGCATTCAATGAAAAGAGCCCGAGATATTTGGGAATTATCATATATAACAAGCTCCCTTATGAATTGAAAATAATTACAAACCTAAAATTGTTTAAACACGCTCTGAAAGATATGCTATTAAACAGCTCATTTTATTCTGTGCAAGAGTACCTAGGTTTTACCTTTTAGTGTTTCGACTCCCTTGTTTTGTTTATATTCTGTTTTATTTATATCGTATGATTGAAAGACTTTGTTCTCAATACTTATCTGACAAGTCATATCATGTGAATGATCTCATGGATAATACAGCTGCTATGATTAATACTTTTACTTGGATAACCCAATAAAATGCTTATTCGTTCACTCAACTCGCCTTTATTTTAGAAAACTGAGACTTCTGTTATTGAGAAAGATTAAGAATCACTGTGTAAGCTGTTTTCCCTATTGATTGTCCCAGGGTATGGGTATTGATATGATATGAGAGCAATTCCAATAAAACGTGGTGAAATGTGCATTAAACTACTAGGAAATATCAGAAGCTCATGCGCATTTGAATCTCCCAGTGAAGCAATGTTCCACCAACACTCAAACGAAAAATGAACAGATATTGTTCATTTTGCAAGTAATTCCTGGAAACAAAAAACGCCAATATCTCTCCATGTAAACGGTTCTTTTTCACAATTTCCGCTAAAGTATTTTCATCTCAACGACTACGAATCCCGAATGATTGGTTGAATCCTCTGTATATTGATTTCAACAATAAATCCTGAGTTATTACAGATTTATCACCTCCTTCGGCCAACTGAGTCATCCTGATTTCCTTCTATATTGGAGAGATAAATCATCAAATCCTGAAGAGGCACATAAGACAATTATCTGACCCTTGCCCGCACATGGCTCTGCCTTATGAGCGCGCTCGTAAGTGTGTAAGCGAAGGAGAAACTGTCTTTTCAGACATGAAGCAGAAATCCCAGGAAGTTCCAGATTTCCCAGGCTGCACATGCGCATTTGCAATATGTGCCCATCTCATAACTGTCATGAATTGTGTACATAGAAGTACATGTCGACAACTCATTGAACTGGGAAAAGGATATCAATTTTTTTTGTAAAAACTTGCCTCTGCTTGTTTTGCTCTGTATAGGTTAAGACACAAATAAGTCGGGTCTACTATCGTATTACTATGCACATTGTTACTCTCAATTGAAATATGGAATTATTTTCTGGGGATCCTCTAGTTTTGTACAAAGAGATTTTATTTTACAGAAGAGAGCTGTAAGAAATATTGCGTCTATGAAATTTAAGCAGTCGTGTAATGACAAATTTAGAGAACTTCAATACATTCATGCCTAATAATTTTGATCACAAGTAATTTCAACACGAAATTGTAATGATTTGTTAATCTCATCACACTCTCGTGCATTCAATGAAAAAAGCCCGAGATATTTGGGAATTATCATATATAACAAGCTCCCTTATGAATTGAAAATAATTACAAACCTAAAATTGTTTAAACACGCTCTGAAAGATATGCTATTAAACAGCTCATTTTATTCTGTGCAAGAGTACCTAGGTTTTACCTTTTAGTGTTTCGACTCCCTTGTTTTGTTTATATTCTGTTTTATTTATATAGTATAATTGAAAGACTTTGTTCTCAATACTTATCTGACAAGTCATATCATGTGAATGATCTCATGGATAATACAGCTGCTATGATTATTACTTTTACTTGGATAACCCAATAAAATGCTTATTCGTTCACTCAACTCGCCTTTATTTTAGAAAACTGAGACTTTTGTTATTGAGAAAGATTAAGAATCACTGTGTAAGCTGTTTTCCCTATTGATTGTCCCAGGGTATGGGTATTGATATGATATGAGAGCAATTCCAATAAAACGTGGTGAAATGTGCATTAAACTACTAGGAAATATCAGAAGCTCATGCGCATTTGAATCTCCCAGTGAAGCAATGTTCCACCAACACTCAAACGAAAAATGAACAGATATTGTTCATTTTGCAAGTAATTCCTGGAAACAAAAAACGCCAATATCTCTCCATGTAAACGGTTCTTTTTCACAATTTCCGCTAAAGTATTTTCATCTCAACGACTACGAATCCCGAATGATTGGTTGAATCCTCTGTATATTGATTTCAACAATAAATCCTGAGTTATTACAGATTTATCACCTTCTTCGGCCAACTGAGTCATCCTGATTTCCTTCTATATTGGAGAGATAAATCATCAAATCCTGAAGAGGCACATAAAACTATGTCTCCTCAGTTTGAAACATTTCAGATATAAAAGTTCCCGCAATAAACGTGTCCAGTTTCCCAAGTAGAGGACGATCATTCTTGGGAAGTACGCCTGTTGAAATTTTTTGAGAAGTTCGGAAACCTCATGATAGGCTATTTAATTTATTTACTACAGGCGTTTTAGAAAACGGCTGTTTCGTATTTTATTGGTGCTCGTTACATTTCTGAAGGTACGTAATCAGTTTGATAGCTACTCAAATATTAAGTGATTTGAAGATTGTCACCAATGGGGCTTTTCTTATCAGATATATTGAAAATTTCACTATTATTTATTGTGTATCATTTTAATTGTCAAATGCTTTTTTGGTCAGAACAAAATTGAAAATTCGATAATGAATTTTCAAAAATATTCTCTGAAAATTCATTAACTACTTTATTTCTGCTATGGGTTTTGATAAATATTTGAATTCTAGCAGTGATTTTTAGGTCGGTAGGTCACTCGTCAATTATTGACATTTTACTGGAGATATCGAAAAAATAAGAAGCTGAAGAAGCAGTTCAATTTCAATTACATATACATAGTTTGATGATGGAATTCTCATTTAGGATACTTTGGTCTATTTGCGAAATCATTTCGAGGCTTCTGATCAAATTTATGTGGCATGAAAATTACTACTTTGACACACTGTCAATTCAGTACTGTATGAACAGCAGCCACAAATGAATATAAGTTCCATGATAAATATTGAAGGAATTGAAAATTCTAATTCTATCATCAAACTCGTTGGAATAAGATTCGTAACCACGTTTTTAATTTTTTTCTCGATATATCTAACGCGAAGTGAATTTGTGAATAATTAACCCTGTTTTTCAATTCGTAGTTTGGAGTTAAGAAATGTGATACGTTAACCAATAGATCTTTTCAAAATTTTACATCTGTATTCTGTCCAATAGCGAAAATTCAGTGTTATCTTCATATTGAGTGCGACACACTTGAATAAATAACATTGATTTAAAGGCATTGAAAATATTGTTATTAGTTTCGTTCGTTCAGATCAAGTGAATTTACTTTATGAATTTGAAAAGTAATCCAAATCTCAGGGAGTTAACAAGCAACAAGTGTTTTTTGGATTTCGCATGATATTGGGAGCATGACTATGAGTTCTCATCTAGGGTATATTATTGCGATAGTTTGGTGTCGAGTCAAGATCAATAAGATTTTTTGCATTTCAATATTGTGAAAACAAAAACAGAGATGAGAACTTGAATGTTCTTCTAAATGATATCCATCTCGCCTCCTTGAGTTTTTGTAAAATTGTCGGTTTCATGCTAAATCTGATGCACATTGAGAGAAAGTATAAAGGATTTTCTGCATGAGGTATCATGAGCAGGTGATGATTCACCCCATATTCTGAATCATTATTCAATTCGTTCGGAACTGAGTCTCTCCGAAGTATGGAATCGAAAGTCCTTGTGTGTCAATAATATATTCCACGGATCTGATTTGAAAGGATGATTACTGAGAATATTTGTTGACATCCTACAGTAAAATAAAATACGTTGTTCCGTACTCATACCCAGAAACATAGGGTTGTCATAGTGTTAACGTTGATCTTCAAATCAAGCGATGGAATTTCTCTTGTAAATGCATGGTATTCATGTAAGTTGGAAATTATAGTAAAAGTTTGATTAATTACTTCATTTAATTTTTGACAAATGAAATTTGCATGGGATTGCTTAATAGATAAAAGACAAAATAGGTTATGACATAATAAATGAGATATAAAACATATTACATTGTAGTATGTATACATATGAGTTTACAATACAAACATATTGTTCTTAAATTGTTCGTTTTCGTTAACCAGCTGACGAACGTCAACCCTCAGAAGTCGAAACTTGTGCGAGCAATGGATCAACGAGGCCTTACCTTTTAACGTGCGATTACCCAGCACGGTGGCCCTGCGAGGATTCGAACCCCAGCCTTCTGCTTCACAGGCAGATATGCTAACCACTACACTACCGAGACACTATTATATTAGATATTGGTGCAAAACTCAGTGGTCACATTACAAACAATTATTACAATTCATGAATTAGTCAACGGAATGAAAAACATTATTAATTAGGATCATTTTCAGGCAGTACTCAAACACTTCTACTATTCTACAGGATTCCAATGCCAATAGCACCTCATTGAAGAGTTTCTGACCGATCATTGCAGGTGAATGTGTTAAAACATGAATTTTCAGAAAGAGGATAGATAAATCGCTATTTTGTCTCGTGTTGATGCTATGTTCTTCTCTAGTGGTCTCGAATTTTTTAAGTTCGTGAAAGCAAGCTTCGTAAATATATATAAGGAAGGCGATGTCATACTCTTGAATTTCTTGAATTAGGCTCTGCAGCCAGTCACACGAGTAATTCCTGTTAAACAACGTATCATTCTTTTTTTTTGATATGAATACTTCATCAATATCCGAAGTGAAGATGTTGATACACAAAATGATCCACAGAAAATGAATGTTCGTTTTCTCTCCCCTAGAATTGAGAGGAAAAACCTTAAATTTTTCATAGTATCTGTTTTTTTGAGGCAAATCGATATATTTGCCTCGATAAGTAACTGCAATATTGAAAAGATGTAAAATTCAGGGAATATTTTGTCAGTTACAGATATTATAAGAACTTAAAGCTTTTCCCTTTCATTCTAGAGGTGAGAGATCCAAAAAAATGGATTCCAAAACCCACTCTTGTGTTTCGTATAGTAGTTTTCACAATAAATGGTATTGACTGAAGGATTATAATAAAACCAATTAGACCCTTAAGTTGTAAAATCCGAGATACACATCATAAATGTAAAAGGACCGGATTCAGGTAATTTTGTTTCCCAGAGAGGGATTGTAGAGGATTACAGCTTACACTTCTTTTTCATTTTAGTCTTTGTATTTCATTGGAAGTGTTCACTTGTGTTACGGCGTGCAATAATTTTATAACATTTATTTGTTATTACAGACATTAATAGCAAAGATTTTATACCCCAACGTACAGAATAGGCAGTATGTGGCGTCCGTGAATAAAAAGTAATAGTGCTTCTTCCAGTGGTTCGTTAAAGAAGAATCACTTATCTTGTGACGCGAAAATCATCATAAAAAATGTGTATAGTTCCTTACTTCAGCAAGGATATAACGCGGGTGCTGCAGCAAAAGTAACCAGTAATTTGACGAAGGTCCCTCTTACTTCAGTTAGACGAATTGTTGAAAATTCCATGGAATCAAACCTTTCTGTGAAATCAATTGCGCCAATTATAATTAATTTAGATGAGGATAGCGATAGCGACACTACACTAAATATAGAATAGAATTGTAACATTTAAATAAATTACTTGTATATCTCCTACATTATGCAAAATTCAAATTTCTTGAGTTCGGCCCTGTAGCACATTTGCATCTTTTACCAGATGATTTTCTACACAATAGGATTGAATCGGGTAGTTTATTGCAGTTAATAAGCCAATACCATTTACTGTGAAAAATACTATAACCAGTTACCTATCTGATAGACCCGATCATATTTTTATGAAGCGTGTTTTATGCGGTTGTTATTCGACGTTCCATGCCCCAAGCGGCGCTACTACCGGCTTTCCACTCTCTTTCCACCCTTTTCGGGGCTCACGGGGCGCACGGGGAGACGTCTAAAGCGGCCGACCAAGTTAGATGTCAATTCCTTCGACATTAGTTCAAAGAAACGACAGAACACTGGGGAAATATGTTTACGAAAGTGTTGAAGGAATGAAACTCCGCGTTAACATCGCGTTATTGTGGCTCAGGAGAAATTCAAATGCTAACGCCGTTCAATATTTATCATAGCGCGACCGGTTTTTTTGCTTTCTGGTGTCGTTTTATCGTGTCGAAACCGCATGCATAAATATAGGAGGTCGGTTGAGTGGAGCCAAGGAGAATTGCCCATTGAAATTCTGGCGGAAGCCGAAGAAAAAATAAAGATTTCAATTGGGATTTGACATATTATCCCTGTTGACTAACGAGATGTCTCTCATATTTTTTTCACACCCGTATTATAATAATACACTTATAGGCCCATTGTCTCTATATTCAGAAGAAAAATATTTATTTGAAGTAGGTAACCCTAATATACATCATATAAATACATTACAAACATTATAGCTATTGTAACTAATTATAAAGAATGAAAATGTAGATATAGCTCACTACCAATGATTCCCAGTTTAAAAAACCACAACAGTAACACACTTTATATCAAAAATACATGGCAATACGGCAAAATAAAAGGGATAATATATTAATTCACAATACAACGATGAATGAAAATATATGAAAATATCAACAAACTATCAATGTTATCTCAAAAATATCACCACAAAAGTACAAATTTGTTTTATGTTTTGGATTTATTTTAATAACTGTTTTTTGTAAATACTCAATATTGGGCTAGATTTAACCACGTTTGAAAACTTATTGAATGCATCAAAACCTTTGAAGAATGAAGAGTTCATGACACTTCTTCTATTTGTTCAGCATACAAGCAAATTAGTATTATTTCTTGTGGAATGATTGTGCATTTCTGAATTTGAACTAATGAATTCGCAAAAATATGAAGGTGACAAGTTATTCAGGATTTTATATATGAATATCATAGTTAAGTAATACAACCTTAAAAAAATTGGTAGCCACCGCAAAGTTAGTAGCATGATTCTTATTTCCGTGAATCTATCCCCTCTTAGAACAATGCGCATACCGCGATTTTGAAGTTTTTGTAATTGTGAAGTTTGATTTAGATTGAAAAGGAACATAATAGAGGTACAGTGATAGACTAACAATAATGAAATAAATGTAAATACTCCTTACAAATACAGATCAGTGGGACACACAATGCAAATATAAATGAAATATTCATAGTTATTTATTATTTATCGAGTATAGAAAAAATTGCGTATGCAACTCTCATGTAATGGTTATTGATACACTCGCATAAGCGTAATGCTCGTGTATTGCATAATATGCTAGTATATGATACTCATTTCAATTTATTTTCTTCATTTCTTTCCAGCTTTCACCGGCTAAGCGTTGCGAAGCCTTGAAACAAGTGGAAAGTGTTCACAGTGATATCCCGTTTCCGTCTTGAATCCTGTTTCTCTTTGTATTAGTTCTTCGAAGGTTCGTTCTACGACAATTATTATTAGCGAAGTAGGATATTTGGCCAATGTCTATGTAGAAAGCATTCGAAGAGTTTTTCTGCAACCATCTATACTCAAAGCCGCTCAAAGCCATATAATTATGGAAAAGTTTGAATCTAGATGACAAAAACATAGTTTCACAGTCAATATTTTCATCACTAGGAAAAACTGATGGGAAAATTGAAAAATAGGCAACCAATGACAATTACAGCAATATTTCGCTTCTTACTAGTAGTTAAAAAATTTGATATTTCAAGCAACGATAGATTTTAACGATGAGATCCCACTGTTAATCAGTTCTAGCCTAGTAATGTTTGGTAACTACAATGATCGAATCCACTTCCTATCAATTGATAATTTTGAATAAGTACTGAAAATGGTTTATTGATGAATATTTCGTGGAATTGATATTTGAGAAATGGTGTTATATTTGGATATACTCTTGAGGAAGAAAACTATTCTTCCACTAGAAGATTTTAGTAGGCTTAATTAATTACTTACCTGACAATAATTTCACTTCCAATTATATGTTGACATTTCTTGTTATTTAAATATCAAAATGGTTTCAAATTGATATTTTGTTCTCAGATCGATGCATACAGCTGAGATTATTTCAGGAAATAATCTTCACGAATATCACTCAGCCTAAATGTTCTCAGATGAATGTTCATTTTTCCAAATTCAAATTCGGCATATAAAGAGCATCTGCCTGCGAAAAAGCAGATAGACCTTCGGAATTATATTGCATATTGTAATGATTTATATGTGGGATAAGCACACATCTAGCGGCCATTCTTGTAGGTCCGGGCGTGCTAATGACCATGGCCGCCTGGATCGCGGTCGACGCCACCCCCTCCCACCCCCGAGCGTCCCTTACAAACCCCCACCCCCTGACATAATCGGCGCTCGCCTCTGATATTAACAATAACACTTAGTATTTAAATTATGACTTTGAATTGCTCCATAAATAATCAGGCATTAGAAGATTTGCATCCGCTTGCGAAAGGACTAATCATGTTTGAATATTATTGCCTGCCGCTGTCTGGATATTGCCGGCCATGTTTCGCCTCCTTATGTAAGGGAAAAAGGACGTTTCCGTGGGGTTCGGTTATTTATTTTCGACGAAATTGTTTTCGGTTTTTGTGATTCGTAATGATAATGATTCATACGATTGCTTGGACGTGGGTGACGTTTTTGTTGAATGGTGGGAGCTTGAACTTCCATGGTCCATTCACTCTATTGAAACCAATCGAAACAAACTTTCTGAATGAAAATACTGACGGATATGACGAAGAGAGCAGCTGGTTAGTGATTTTTGACTAAAACGATAATATATTTTTCTATAATATGCAAATATGGGGTTGTTCTAGCAATGTCAGCGGGATATTCACCTCTCGAAATTGGATTATTAGATTGATCTTTAGCCTCGAGCTAACTGATTTTTATAAAGAGTTCTTCAGGAAATATAGGATCATGACGCTAGGTTGTGTATATATTCTGAAGCTCATCATGGTGTTTCTAAGTCATATACATATGTATAGTAACGTTGCTCAAAGTCATACCTACAACACGAGGACAGGAAATTCTGTTCCTATTCCCAACCGTTATCTATCCCTTCTTGAGAACATTCCGTCAAATATAGGAATACATTTTTCCCATATCACTCGGGAGAAACTAATTGAGACTGAAGCAATATTTGCAGAGTGCTTCCGTTTATAGTGTCACTGAGTCTCCCAACTCAGACTGATGAACTTTCAACTTCTAGATATATCATCAATTTGTGACAGAAAGTAATTGGAAATAGTCTACTATATATTCCAACGAACTCTAAAATAAACATCAGAATTTTCAAAAAGAAAATAATGGAAAAATGTTGAGAATTGATTTCGAATGCAATGTCAGCCATCAGCCGAACACATTTTTTTTACAGAAAGTATGAGCTGTGGATTCCAGAAGTTCCATATGAATTGATATTCACACTATGTGTCGTGCATATCGAAAGAGTTTTCATTTAGGTTCAGTTCTGGTAAAGGTAATTCATGAACAATATAAACATATTTGAGTGAGTGGTGCCCTTTGAATTTTGCGATAATCATAAGATTATGGGGGATATTAGATGGAAAAATATTTATCTCCGTAATGAATACCTTTGTGTTTCTTTTCAATTTTATATAAAACACTTACATTGAAACAAACTGGGATCGTGTCCAGATTGATATTAATATCATACGGTTTGTTCTCGAATAAAAACAAAAAATGTATGGCGAAGAAATTATGGTTATATCACCCCACAAAACAACAACCTAGTAGCAAACAACAGATTGATGTCTATCTATTCAGTCTCCATTTCTTTTCAAATACTACCCTGTGTCTTGATAATGCAATATAATAAAAATTGAAGATATCATCATCAGGAACACTTGTTGTACCAGAGATGTCAACTGAACTGATTATCTGCATCGCATACATCGCTTCCAGCGAAGACAACCACATCAAACCTGTGTTAGGCAAGACTCTTGATTATTGATTAACGAAAAAAACCGTTTTATTTCAACCATAGAAGAATTGTTCAATCATTTTGAGAAAACAAGCAATCTCAGTGTATGATTCAGGAAAGAAGCATGTTGAAATGTAATATGTAAAAAAATCGTTGTCAATTGACCTCCTATTTGATACTGTTTGCACTGTTATGATAATATTCGAAAATTATACCTGAATGATAGCTTGCTGTCCTAGAAAATGACGGTTAGGTACTTTGTAACATGGTTGGAGTTAAGTTTATCCAGAGCTGCGAAGATTCAATAGTGAACTTCTATAAAAAAAATATTTTTGTGAACAATTTCCGTCGAATACAGGTAAAATAATTATTGTACAAATACATCATATGTTCCATTTTGCTTGTCATTCAATTAGCAATGAAGATATCTTAAATAATTATTGTATGAAATGAATGGAATAAATCGATGAACGAAAAAAGAGCTGTTGAAAATGTTTGCAAAAGGAATGGATGAAATTTCAAAGTCAACTATTCATAAGGAAAACCCTCTCTTCAAGCAAATCTAAGAATCCATAGATTTGAATGAGAATGAACAAAATTATATGAACTAAACGAATTAAATGGAATGATGAATTCAATGAAATGAATCGAAACATATGATGCAAGTTAATGTGAACATTTGAGATGTTTCAAGCCTACCCATAACGTTTCGATTATTATACTATCCATCACTATAACACAGAAATTGTGGGATTGAGGATACGCACATCTGAAGAGAGATTATATTCCCTTTTCCTTAGTTCACACTTTGTTTCCTGTAAATCGGAATAGTTTTCTGCAATATTCCCAAGTTCATGTAGGAACATTTCCGAATGTTTAATGTATGAGTCAGATCATTTAAAAAACAGTGATATGTAGGAGTGAATCTAGAGGATATTCATATTGTATTGTTTCAGAAATCACTCTCAGAAAATTCATCTTGATCCCAAAATTCCGTTAATGAATTTTGCAGCGTATGGTTTGCCTATCCAGTTGTGTGCTTTGTTGAGAAGTTTTTTGTCTGATAGGTATCTGTATATAGTTGTTGACAGAGTATCGTCAGGTGTTCCGCAAGGTTCAGTTCTGGCGCCTTCTTTATTTCTACTTCTTAACAATGCTTTGCTAGAGGAAACATTTTGTTCAATGCATAGTTTTGTGAACGACAGTACTCTTCATATTAATTTCTCATGCAGAGTCCCCATACCAGCACGACTTACAAAAATTCAGAGAAGCAATAGCGTGAATGAAATCAACGATGACTTGTTGAAAATAATAAAATAGGGTAGCATCAACTAAGTGGATTTCAATGCTGGGAAAACCCAGGCATGTATCTTCTTAAAGAAAGCCGATCTATCTCTATCCAGTATTCAGATGTCAGGAGTAACTATTCCTATCAAGTATCTAGATGATAGGAATTACGATGAGTATTAATCTCTCATAGGAAAACTATGTGAGGTTGATCGCTAAGGGCGCATCCCAGAAGTTGTGATTCCTATTTCGTGCGAAGATATACTTCACTTCTCGTCAGCTTCTAATGATATACAAATCATAGAAACGCCCAGTCATATAATAATTTTTCTCTTGTACCCAAACATTCATTGAAGCTTCTTGATTCTATTTAGAGAAAGGCAATCCATTTTGGTGGTGATTCTTCGATCACAGACTCGTTCACTTCGCTGAAACATAGAAGGGTAAAAGACTACATATGTTTTCACAGCCGGTGCTCTTTCGAATTGTGGTCAATCATATCACCCTTGGCAGTATCTACACGGATGACCCGACGAGTACAGGATTCCGACCTTTTGTGGTGAGATTGGAGACCTGTCGAACCTCTCTTGCTCAGGGATCTTTTTTCAATAGAACGGCTGAACTTTGGAATTCCTTGTCGAGAGAGGTTCTTCCTGAGGCTTACAGAACTTTAAAAATTCATTTTGAATGTTTATTCGTATCTCCTGTCCATCAATTCACGCGGTGTTCATTGAACATTAAAGGGATTTCCTTTCGTGTGGATCTGTATATACAAAAAAAGAGGAACAATTTTTTTCATTCGGTTGAACAATGAAAATTAAAAATAAGGAGATATGGATATCGATGAACTTCTGTTGCTTGGTTATAGCCCCCTCGACGAAAAAAAAAAAACACACAGATAACAGATTTATGTCTTAATATCGCAAGGTTTTCGGGCTTGAGGGCCGTGTATTGAAATTTTTAATTCCGGAGCTTTCGGCTACATCTGCGGCAGCCATCTTCAGCGGCGTAGTCGTAGGTCAACTCTCCTGTGCGAGTCTACTATGACTGGTGTTGAAATAGATTTATGTCTGATATTGTCTTCAACAGAATATAAGTGAGTGAGCCGATTCGATTATCTGCATCGCATACATCGCTTCCAGCGAAAGCAAACACATCAAACATATATCCATCCCATGCCCGCACATCAATGTGTCAGGCAAGACTCTATTGCGCGTAAATATTGACGCTATTAATCAGTCACCGCGCGCCCATGATGGACAACTTGACTTTTCACAAATAATCTTCGGAGCTGAAAGCCTGTTTGGATGTCTGTTGAGCCACTTGGGACTCATTCCATCGACGAGATCATAAATAAGTCACGGGAAAGCGAATTTATTGGAAATAATCGACTTTCTAAATAAATCTGGGCGTTTTATAAATACCATAAAATATAATTCATTTAAACGATTCCATAAAATATGGTTATTTACGATGACGGATTCTATAATTTACGAATTTCAATCTCGATTCTTTCCCTCAATATTTACATTCGGATTGATGGAGCACAGACAAATTTCCATCCGGTTGAATGGAAACAGGCGTGATTGGCGGGCTGTTGTTTTATTAGGCGATGAAGCGATGTTGACTAGATTTTTTACACAGAAATGCTAGTGCGATCAAGAGGTTACTGATACCTCCTGTTTCATAAAGGAACTGAATACAAAAATTTCATTTGTAACAGACCAGCCATCGGTACATTTCTAGAGGAGATTTGACAATAACTGTTCATGCCACTTGTTGGAGGAACTCGCATATATTCTGATTGCAATCTAATATGGGTAGCATGCGTTGGAGGTGACAACATTTTATATCGAATTTGGTATAATATACTTTGATCCTCTTTGAATAGTGGAATCATCACAAAATTTCCTTTATGCTCCTCCTCATCAAGCCTCACGTTTTTGACAAGTGTGTCAACTTTTATTCAGTCTTTGATTTTCATAGAAAGGCAAAACATAATAATGATTGAAGGTAGTCTAGGCTAACCAGAAGATAAGGGAAAGGCAATAGAAACAAACCATCCTCCATTCCATGACGTATCTAGAAATTTATGAAAAATATTAACTACGCTTATAAAAACTGTGAAAAATATTATACTTGTCTATTTTAGAACGAGAAAAAAACAAAAATCTCTAACACAAGATCTGAGTTTTTGAAAAAAATCTGATCCCGTTTTCGAAACGTTAACAAAGCTATGTATTTTTTTTCTATTAGTTCTTGTACTTTTGTGATAGGCGAATTTGCGTTATTCGAGAAGTTCCTGCCTGATAAAACGTAAAAACACTTGTATAGATTCCAAAATTAATTCTTTATTCATTCTGCTTCAGCTTTTGCCGAAAAAAAAACGACAGGGTAAAATGTTATTAGGTTGATTCATTACAACTATCCCATAAATCGAAGAACAACTGAAAATTGCTATGATATTCTCGAGTAAGATCGAAGATCATAACTCTTCGATATTGTTAAGAATGCAAGATGATATTGAAACGTTTGGTGTGAAATAAGACTTTTTCTAGAGATCAATTACCCAATGTGAACAGTAGTTACTGTTCATAAAAACTCAATAGAAACAGAAGTAGAAAATTATATGTTTCATCCAAAAGGTATTGAAAAAATACCTAATTAAAATATTCTGTATTCAGCACTCTTATTGCAAAAACCTGATATTTGCTGACTCTTTTATTTGTATAGGAGGAACAAGAAAATACATGTTTTCATTGAGACGAAGTGGATATTTACCATTTCTTTCGAATGGTTTCACCTGCCATTATAATGTCTTTACTTGCAAACTGACATTCTTCAAGAATCCAATATTCAATATCAATTCTCATCCTTTTCAACTTGATTCTCATATTCAATTTGAAAGGATACCACTTCCTATAAAAATTTCTACTGGAAATTATGGCGAATGCGCCAATATTAAAATAAATGAATGTCGTATATTCTGTCCAGTTGACAATATTTGAAGAATCCAATTATTCGTTTGATGAGAAAACAAAGGCTGTGGTATATATCAGTTTTTGGTTGAAAATGTGTGTTTCAACGAATACCAACTTGTGTCAATGAAACGCATATTACATATCAAGACAGAAAGTTTTTCGTTCGGCCCCGTTGAGCAATCCATAGGGAGAAAAAATTGTTAAAGTTCATTTGTTTTTTTACGTACTTATGTAGTTCACAAGGCACGTATGTGGTTTCGTAGTAGAAGCGGCTTAGCGACTGGAAATTGGATAGAAATGAAATAAGATATTTCACCTTCTCTGAGTGCAAACAATATAAAATATCCCTCACTTCATCTTCAACAGAAAGTTTCAATATATTTCATAGGATTTTTGATTGCATGAATATTGAAAGAAAATTGGTTTTTACCACCGGTTGTTGATACATCGCAAGTTTTTCGGGCTTGGGGGCTGTGTCCTGAAATTTCGAGTTCCGGAGCTTGCGGTTGCGATTGCGGCAGCCATCTTCAGCGGCGTGGTCTTAGTTGAACTCCTTTCTGTGAGTCATCTACTATGACAAAAGTTCTGGAACTCAAAATTCCAGGACACGACCCTGTAGCCCGATAAACTTGCGATGTGTTTGAATATCATTTGAGTATTCGATTTTTCACACAGATTCTAGCAATTTTCGGAGGGGCCATTTTATAACAAAAATATCACAGTTTCCGAAACACAGTGACAATAGGTACACGACACACATGTTTTTATATTCAAAAGCTTCCCCAAGCATGATAAATAAATTACTATTCTATAATACTTAATACTTAAACCAAGGTATTTCCGACGATCTCTGTAACAAGAGACACTCAAGCCGCAATTCATTGGTCCTGGTAATGTTTGAACCCTAAATTGTTAATTGCATATAATGGTTATTTCTAAGAATGGGCTAGATTCAATCAATTGAACGGAATACAACGGTAGATTGATTATTCTGTTTCAACTCTGCTCCTATCGTAATTGAGATCACAGCAAAGCCATATCGAATGCAAGTGATGATATAAGCCTATAGTTCAGGCAGATAGGTCTTGAGATGAATCCAGAACCGAAATAGAGACGGACATAAATGGAATGTGTGGTGTAAGGATCCCTAAAGCCTTCTGCTCGAGCTTCGGAAAGGAACTGAACAAAGGTATCGTGGTATAAAGAGATCTTATGATCCTTCAAACACCGAAGTCATATCTTACTTCATTATCAAAGACAGACAATCGAAACTGACAAAGTTACATTGATTATTCTGTTTCAACTTTGCTTTTATCGTAATTGAGATCACAGCAAAGCCATATCGGGTGCAAGTGATGATATAAGCAGATAGTTCAGGGAGATAGTTCTTGAAATGAAACCAGAACCGAAATAGAGACGGATATTAATGGATGTGAGCTATTCAATTCAATCGATTATTCAATTAATATTCCAAATGTCTGTTAATTTCCAAACTTTCAAGGTGGATAAGTTTCCCACTTTTCACCTGAAAATGCTCTTTGATGTGGTGGGAGTTTTTTATTCCATTTTGAAAACTTGTTCTATTTCTTTTGTCACGTCTGCTGAATGATTTTCCCTCTTGCCCTATATAAATTGAAGTTGTATATTTCGATATTAATTATCCATAATATGGTGTTTAGTTTGGTGAATTTATGAAATGAAATGAATAACATAACATAACTGCTTTCTGGTGGTTTTCTGAGTCTCAGCTAAAAAACTTGTTTCCGATGTGTATATCAATTTAATGGCGTTTCTCAATTTTCCCGGAATTACATTGAAACAGACAATGACCCCATATTCTATACTTTTCTCAACAATATCAGTAAACCGGACGAAAAATGTCACGTCAAAATCACCTCCGAGCCGAACCGCGAGTAATCTGCACTTGATTTAGTTGAATGAGCACAGGAGTAGCGTCGTCCTATTCCGGTGAAGATATCGGATGGCGGGATCCAATCTGCACTCCAGACTTGAACGAGTATATTCCGGAGCACCGGAACAAGAACGGCCACCGGCATCCATGCCGGCCGTCACTTACCGAATAACCAGCCAATTTTCCTCGTCAGCGCGTCCTTACCTCATAATCGCCTTCGATTCTGACGAAATTTAATAAGCAAATGCCCTTCTTGGATTCTCACTGGCAGGTGTGGAATGGAAAGGTCGGTTGTCCGAGTAGCACACATACGGGGTATTGTGAATAAGTGGGTGACAATCTTAAGATATGATCCTTTGAGTAATCCTTAGATGAAAAGTTCACCAGAACAAACGCTTTGTAGTGATTCATTCTCAAGATACAGGGTTTCGACATTTGCTAAATGAATACTTTCATCTGAATGTCTTGATGATTCTTGAACCGATTCTGCTGAATTTTAGCATTGCTATTTGGTGTAGAGGTAGAGCTAGAGACCCAACAAGAAAAAACCATTTTTCCGTAGTTTCCTGGGTTTTTAACCTACCACAATTTAGAAAAATAAAAAAAAATATTGGAAGTTATTCAAGTGTAGAAGGGCAGCTTTTTAATCTACCCCGAAAAGTAGATAGAATAAGTCCAATTAGTAGTCCGTAATTCTGACACAAACTCAGCATTATTCCTACATCATTTAGAAACAGGCCACAAAATAGATTTCAAAAACACCAAAACCGTTGTCACAGCCAAAACCCTCCAAACCAGAATTACCCGTGAAGCAATTGAAATCGGAAAACGCCCCAACTGTCTCAATAAACGCGACGATTCTCAAAGACTCCCTAATACCTGGAAACCACTCTTGGTCCGACATACTTCTATTTACTCCGACTTGGGAACTAATCCGTTCGAACCTCCCACCAACCTTCAATCCTCGATCTCCAGTGATGATAGCCAGCTAGTAAGACAACTCAGACCTAGACGCAAGGTCACACAGTCTTGAAAATGGCTCCGAAATGGTAGCCGAAACGTAGACAAGTAAATCTTTCCAGACGCGGATCAACCGGAAGTTCCAGCCAGCATATATATATATATATATATATATATATATATATATATATATATATATATATATATATATAAATATATATATATATATATATATATTCGGATAGGTTTCCGCGGTCAGTTGTATGAGTTCGTGTTGAACCGCGTCTGAAGTTTTCTGCCTACTCCCCATATATATATATATATATATATATATATATTGAAGAGAATTTGCTGATCTATTGAATTTGTTCTATCCAGATGGAACTGTTTTTCAACAGCAACTTTTCGGGGTAGATTAAAAAGCTGCCCTTCTACACTTGTATAGATTCCAATATTCATTCTTATTTTCTCAGATTGTGGTAGGTTAGAAACCCAAAAACTACGGAAAAAACATTGATCCACCACAAAATGATAACGTTTAAACAGTAATTAAAATCATCATGTTCAATGGCGTCTCAGAAAACACTTTTCCATACCAGCATTTTTTTCGAATCTTTCACTGTTTTTGATGAAAAAATTCAAATCACTTTATTTCGTGTCTCTGGACAAAATTATGAAATAATTTTCCACAGGATGTTCATGTGAGAAACCCTAAAAAACAAAAATACTCGAGCTGATATGGTAACAGTCAATCTGAGAATTTCAGAGATGACTTTCGTGTAATTTTAATCGTTCAATATAAGAGAAAATAGCAATGTTTCATGTACACGAACAACAATAAAGAAAATTAATAATTTATTTTTTGCCTGCATAAGTTTTTAGTACAAAATCTCGGACTGAAAAATATTGATATGGAAAAAAGGCCACAAATATTTTTTTTGTATCAGGGATATGAAATAAAATAATTCTAATGTTTTTTTCTCAGAAATAGATCAAGATAGGAAAAAATTTGTATGAGATAAAAATATTGTAGTTTCAGTGACTCAGTGTGAAAAAAATTTAAAAATTGCAAGAGCTAAGTGGCGAACATATTTTTCGTCGAAAATATTGGTAAATGTGCCTTTCGGGACGCCACTGTACAAATAATTCCAATATATTCAAGGCTGAATTAGCCACTCAGTCCCCAATAACACTGCCAAATTTTACGAAAGTCAGCTGACGATTATCGAAGTATTTAGGAAATAAATGTTTTAACCAATGTTGATACCATCCACGAATCTGGAAAACGAAACATTACTGGACCTATGTTCATAGAAACTTTTCGTCTAAGAGTCACTCGAACAATCACTTTTTTAAGTTTGGCCACGTACTCAAACAATTTTGTGTATCAGTATTGCTTTTGGAATTTTGGATATAAATCGAAGTGACGTCTCGAATGTAAAAAAAGAAAAATCGATAATGTTTACAAACCTCTGTTAATAGATACGTGCTTGAAGAAGCTATTGTAATAGCGAAACACGTGTCGCGGTTTTGTAAACCCATTGTAGGTGAAAATCATACAGGAAACTGTATTATATTTTTGGAGATACGTGTATATCATTCATTGAAATAGAGAACTGGGAGTAATATCTCCTTCCGAAGGTTCAAATTGTATATTTTGAATAGCTACATGAAACTATTTCGAAGAATCGAGATTAATCCATATTCATAAACTGCAAATACTCACTGTGTCCCTACTTAGTATTAATAATGATACGCATAACACAAGTACTTCTGAGCCTCTTGGTGGTTTATGAGCTTTGTTATCTTTGAATTTTTGAGAAATTGCACTGACAGTTAACATACTTGACTTCAAACCTGTTGCAACACGATAAAAATGAATATCTGACTATAGATCATAAATATTATTCACTGCGTTGTATTCAATTTAGCGCCCTAAAATCCTCAAGGGAAGTGAAGGGACATTATTATCCCGCTCTCTCTCAAAATAACTAATCTAAGATGTCACCAACTCTTGACAGCGATAGTTTTCAACAGTTTTGGATTTTTTATGAAGAGCCTGAGAGTGATACTTTCTATAAAAGCATTGAAACATACGGTTTTTGATCGAAATTATCTAATTTGTAGTATCAAGAAGACCTCAACACAGAACTGTCACATCTAAATGTGTTGCCAACCATACACCAAAGAATAACAGTCGCCAAATTTGAAATCCAAAATAAACGTTCCAATGCATTTCCATCAATGGATAGCTACCAGTGTAGTCACTATAGACTATCACTTTCACAACAAAATATTTCATTCTGAAGCTCAACGGACCAGAATCGTTGCAGTTTGCTCCTGGACCACAAAGAACTAGAAAACATTCACGGTTTCCTAGAAGTTATGGTATGGTTTTCCACGATCATTCCAACCGTTTTTCCTGCTCGAAACCGTCATATCGGGCGACCACCACCACCAACATAATGCTGCTGCTCCACTTCTGTGACACATATAATGTAATGGTGATTGCGGAAATTAAATGCATACGCCATGACCTCATGGCAGAACGTCGCTGTGAGTTGCCATCTGCCAATCAAGCTCTACATCGCTCTGAATTATGTGTCATTCGAATACGACGAAACAGTAACTGCCTCTTCTGTTGCATTATGCAAATGATCCTTCATTAAGCGGAATGCTTATAATTGGCGGTTACTTTAATTTTATAGTTATAGGGTTTCGCGATCATTTTGCATACTTGCCATAATTAATTTCTTCTCAGAAGTTGAGTATTGGAAAAAGTCAAACTGGCTCGGTCGTAAATTCACAGATGACATGGAGATATCTGGGTTGTATATCACTGTCGGGCAGCGGATGGGTTAGTATCCCACGACCATCGATTGAATATTGATACGAGACCCATTTGGATTTTTAAATTGATGTTCGCCATTAGAATCTACGAGCGATCGCCAGATGTGCCACACCTGTGTTTGGAATAATTCTGTCATCACATTCGAATGAAAAAAAAATTAATGTGCATCGCAGTCAATTCATGTACATTAGATGACCAAAGAAAGATGGGTGAAACAACAAGACCTCTGGAAATTCGGTACAGTGAACACAAGTTGGATTGATTTAACGTACAAAACACCGAGCACCATTTTGTAAAATCCTGGTTTGTTGGGATAACGTTCAAATATTCCAATTCAAACCATCGTACAAATTTCCAATCTCTAACAGGACATACTTCTCCATCCATCGACGACAGATCAACATTCGTTGCTTGAATTCAATAAATCTTTCATTTTGAAAGGAAGAACCACACCCGATATATGTTTCTATATGTAGCTGCTACGTTTCTTCAATTCGTGCTATCAACAAAAAATCATATCAGTGCCAGATATTATCTAGCGAACAAACAAAATATAAAATCTGGTGAAAATACACTCCGCTTCAGGTACGCTTGAGATAAATGTTTAAAGTTGAGTATCTGAACTTGAAATTTCATTCTGTGGTTCATTATCTGGAAACAAGAAATTTGGGAATGAAGGACTTGTTTCCCTTTTTGCATGACTTGGTTCCTCATTGAAAACTAAGTTTTCACGGAGTTAACTTTTCAAGTGCCTTGATTCCTTTTCAGATAATGATAATAAAGTAGATCAAAATGAAATCCTATCAAACTTCATAAATCAATTAGATACTTTTTATAATAGACTATATTTGAGTTCATTATACCCCTATTTACTTCACGAAATAAAAACCAACAATTCATTTCATATCCATGAGCTTGAATTCGATCGAAACAAAACTGTGATTTGATTGGTTTTTTGTTCTTTAACATTATCCAGTTGTTATCAGGAATAGGCAGATTGGTAGTGCTTAATCTGACTACCGATTGAGATCACATAATTGCATAAAATGACACTCATGATGTCGAAAAAAAGCAATGACGGGAAAATTCGAATTGAAGGAACCTGCTCTTATCGTGTGGAGGAATGTTACAGTTCTGATATGAATCGCACCTTGTTACCCATCGCAATATTATGTCAAATCTAGGGTCTTTGGCATATTTTCAGGAACAAACAGAGGAAAAATATTTGTGAATAAGATTTGAGAACGGGAGAGAATTTGGTTTTCAAAAAGTTTACAGAGATGATTATTTCAATAGATGCTAGTTTTTGTATTTCCATTTGAAAAACAAATTATAACTATACAAGAAGTTTCGAAGAATAGACAGTAGTTCATTTAGCATGAACTTTTTCTTTAACAACAAAGCAACTTTACCAATATCACTCCTCTATTTTTACAGATCGTGGTATGTTAACAATCCATAAAAAAAAAGAAGAATAATTCCAATCACCACAAAATAATTACTTTCAAACAGTGATTATTGAAAGGAACTATTCTATGAGACTTCTTCTGACAAAGGTCAGAGTGAAATTACTCCTCCTGGAAGAAGGTCGACTTCATGAGTTATTTTATCCTGAAATTGCCAACTTAGCTCGCGGAAATAGCTTCAAGTGTTTCAATTTTGGTATTGGACTGATTGGAGAAGTCCTCAAGGATAAAAAAATGGGAGTGGAAGTCGACAATATCGAATAATTGAAAATTTTAAAAATATGAAAATATAAAAATCCCAAGAGAACAAACAGAATCGTGGAATGATGAAATAGTAAATTGAGGTATCGGATATTGAGGACAATGGGGGATGTGAACAAAAGTGAGCATGAGTTCAAACCATAGATCCGTCCTTGTCATATGTCAACAACCCGCATAAGTTTGTCCCAAAAAATTTGAGTGTGAGCATTTGCTCCAACTTTATTCACTTTCCTCTAAAACACAAGGCTGTTTCCATCAGATACTTTGATTTTCTCTACTAGTACAGCTCGAAATCATTATGAGTTATTTCTACCGTGATAAAAATGAGAATTGAGAATGTTAAATGAGATCACTATCCTTCTAGTTGTCATGGAAGTGAGAGAAAATTTATTGTCATATACTTCCCGTTTTTCAGGTTGCCAAGGTGACTTCAAAATGTGCGCGTTGTCAGAAGTTGGATTCAAAACACACTTAGGTGTTCTTCAAATCAATGCCAGCAATGCAAGCAATGATTGAATTATTCCACTGATGGATACTAAATACGTGATTTGAGTTGATGCCATAAGTTACTTATGTACTTGAGATATGCTGTGAAAAAAGAGCTACTTGTTCCTGAAATCATACAGATAAGTCTATACAAAGAAGAACAATTGGCTGTATAAAATTGGCGTCGGCTGAATATACAATTTATTGGATAATCAAGGAATAATAAGAGAAATGCATATGGATTCATCTTCAAATACAAAGGAAATATTATGAAAATGATTATGTATAATTATGCACGAATAGTAACTACGAGTAATACTAATTTTGAGAAGATTCCTCCTCTAAATGTTATTATATCACAACATTCTATTTTACGGAATCTTAGATCTTTGACTTAAGAGATATCAAAAAAATTCGATTTCAAGAGTCAGTTATTTGCCTCTATAGGAGCAGAATTTTAAATTTCAATTTCGACTGAAGAACATAAGTTTTTCGAATTGTGCTCCATTTTTCGGATAGAGCATTAATTTTCAAAAAAAATTAAAAGTAATAACATTAGTAGTCAATTTACATTACTAGTAATCGCGTTTTCAGCAAAACAACAACTAATTGAAACAAAATATCATATTTAATTATTATTATTATTGATATTAGTAATAATATAGTGACATATATATTGATGACTTCATTTCGGTCAAGAAAGAAGTTGTTTATAGTTTTTGTTAATGACTTCAGACGATATAGAACTTCTTCATACCGTATGCTCTGACATAATGATTGATCATAGTGTTAGTTCAAGATTACTGAATATGTTGTGTATTGAAGATGGAAGCAACTGATATTGTTCTCTATTTGACACACATGATATCAATTGAATCATACCTTCAACAATATTTACAAATAACGATATAATCTATTCCTTGCGCAGGAAATATTCTCAATCAATTTATAGCGGTCCGACCTAGGAAGTGAATTCCATCCTAGGGTGGGAGGATCAGAAATGTCACATACAAATTACATATTGTCAGCCAGCAGTTTCATTACTGTTTAATTGAATTCATACTTTAGTGGCTGCCCCTTCACCTTTATGTTTTCTCGTGATGAGTTTTCCTTCTCACGTTCCCATTATTAGGTTTTCCACTACAGCAACATTTTCATTAACTCAAAGACAACGGTAAAATTATTGTTATAATACGAGAATATATTTTGATATGTTCTCTTATTTTGTTGTTGAATCAGGGAAAAGTTGGGTAAAACGGGATACTTAGTGTTCTAGGCCTCATAGTTTTTTTATGAAGCAATACTGAGAACTATTTTCTGGCGACAGATTCAGTTATAAATGGGCTTCTGATTGTTATGTATTCAACGAAATATCGGAAGAAGTAACTTTTTATTGACAAACTCATTCATTACATGACAATGACAATTCTATCAATAACAACACATATTCAAATGTTACAACAGACAGAGTGTTAACAATATTCAATACACTACATTTTCCCTCCGATTACAAGTCTAATCTTCTCGGCCTAAAAACATGTCTACCTGATCTAGTAACATACACAGGTGATTGTGATGATTGTCCAATGTTCGGTAATTGGTCATCAGAATCTGTATACAATTGTGAACTAGAACTGGTATTTACTGTCACGCTACTGTTGGATTCTGGCTCTAAACGGGAGGTTAATGATACCTCATCTGAATTTTGTGTGTTTTCTATGTTTGTATTTGGTGGTGGGTTGGAATTTTCAAAAGTATTGCTCGAAGAGGAAAATACATGAGGTTTGGATAGAAGTTGATTAGGATTCTTACGTATAGAGTCAGCGTGTACTAATCTTGTCACTTCTCCTATCTTTACCAAATATGTAGAGATACTTTTCACACCTGTAATAATACCTATTTCCCATTTGTGGTTTTTGAAATTCTTCACGTAAACGTTATCATTTACTTTGAAACACTTCGAATTCATTTGTTTCACTGAAGGTGAATGCTCTTTCACTAAAGGGGGTTTCAACAAATCAAATCTTGTCCTTGGACGCATTTTGAATAAAAATTCGGATGGCGAAATTCCAGTAGTACTAGAAGGTGTATTCCGTAACGAGAATAAAAAATTAACAAGTTTGTTACGCAACATTTCCACAGTAACATGTTCACCCCAATCATGAAACAAAGATTTTTCCAAACCTTTTTTTACCGTTTGAACCCCTCTTTCAGCAAGTCCATTACTTTGGGGATGGTAAGGTGGTGTTTTGGAAAGTTTTATGCCATTCGAAAGACAGAAATTAAAAAATTCATCCGATGAAAATGGTGGACCATTATCGGAAACTATTTCATTTGGTAGACCAAACACAGAAAAAATTTCTTTCAGAACAAAAACTGTTTCCTTTGCGGTAGTTCCCTTATTCATTAGTTTAACGTCAGTCCATTTACTCTTACTATCAACAAGGATGAGAAATGTGAAACCATTTTTGTGAAAGAAATCAATATTAATTCTATAAAAGTTATACGGTGCAGGTGGCCAAGATGAAAGAGGTGCTGTGTTTGTGAAGTTTTTATTTTGTTGACAAATTTGACATTCTCCAATGAATTTCTCTATGTCTTCATTGAGACCAGGCCACCAACAATATGACCTCACTAACATTTTGGTTCGAACAACACCTGTATGTTCTTCGTGAAACAACTTCAAAATATTTTTTTGTAAAGATTTTGGTATAATAACTTTAGAACCCCACATCAAACAATTGTTTTCCAAGGAAAGTTCATATCTCTTACTGAAGTATGGTTTGATGTTATCATCCATGTTTTTTGGCCACACACCTGCATTAGTCAATTCGATAACTTTCGTTAAAACAGCGTCCTCCTCTGAGGCCTTGGCAATATCTTTATAGCTTAAAGGGTATTCATTGGATACATTGAATGAATATAAACTGTCACAAATTTTAGTTTCCCCATTTACCGGTAATCGTGAGAGAGCATCAGCGTTTGCCAATAATGTGCCTTTCCGATATTCAATTTCATAATCATATGCAGAAAGTATCAATGCCCAACGTGTGATTCTAGATGCTGCTGTTATCGGAATATTTCTTTTCCTACCAAATATAAACTGTAAAGGTTGATGATCAGTTATCAAAATAAATTTTCTGCCAAAAATATATTTATGGAATCGTCGAACACCAAATAATAGGGCCAATGACTCCCGTTCTATATTAGAATATTTTTGTTCAGTTGGTGAAAGAGTGCTTGAAGCAAAAAGAACAGGACGCTCAACATCGTTTATTTTATGGCTTAGGACAGCTCCTACACCATAACTACTCGAATCACAACTAATGTAAATAGGCAACTTGGGATCATAATGAGTGAGAACTTGATTTGAAGTAATCAACTGTTTACTTTCTTCAAAAATTTTATCATGCAATTTTTCCCAAACAAATTTTATCCCCGTGCGACACAAATCATAAAGAGGTTTCAATTTGGACGATAACATAGGCACAAATTTGCCATAAAAATTCAATAATCCTAAATAAGATTTTAATTGTGTCAAATTACTTGGGCGTGGTGCATTTTGTATACAATCAATTTTTTCATTAGTGGGATGTATGCCACATTCGTCAATAATATGTCCCAAAAACTCTACCTGAGTTTCAAAAAACTTACATTTTGATGGATTTATTCTTACATTAAATTCATTTAAACGTGCCATAACATTTAAAAGATTTTTATGACATGAAGAAAAAGTAGGTCCATAAATTAAAATATCATCTAGATAACAACTAGTACCAGGTAATTCTGCTAATATAGAATCCATTACGGATTGAAATATTCCTGGAGCCGAGCTGATTCCAAATGTCAAACGATTGTATCTGAATAGCCCCATATGGGTATTAATCGTAAGCATTTCTTGCGACTTTTTGCCCATTCGCAATTGCTGGTATGCCCCTTTTAGATCGATTACACAAAAATACTTACTCCCAGACAACTTTGCAAAAATATCCTCCGGAAGAGGTAAAACACAATGATTAGTTTCAATAGCTTTGTTCAAGGTTTTTTTGAAATCAACGCATATACGGATATCCGTTGAATTCTTTTTTGGAACGACCACGATGGGACTTGCCCAATTACTACAACTTATTTTTGTCAATACGCCAGAATCTACCATTTTTTTTATTTCAGCCTCAACAGTAGGCTTTAACGAATAGGGAATGCTATAAGCTCTGTGAAAAATTGGTTTCACATCATCTTTCAAACACAATTCAATAGTAAAATCCTTGATAAATGAATTTTCTTTACTCTCGAACACATTTCGAAACTTTGACTTGATTTCATTAATCGCTCGACTTTTAATTTCCTCAATATTAGGTGAAAAAGATGTATGTGAATCACTAATACCCTGTTCTATATCATATATATTCAACCATGAAAGATTCGAATCCAGTGAACATTTGTTGCAAAGTGTATTTCTCCATTCAGGATTGAGGACATTTAACCAGTTTCGACCTAGTAAAGGCATGAATTTGCGCTGACTTTTTATCACCACCAATGGCAAAAAATAATTTTTATTTTTGAATAAACATCTTACTTGTACTTGCCCTAAAACTTCAATGTTTTGTCCTGTAACAACCTTCAAATTGAAGGTTACTAGATCAAGTTTCAGATGAAGAAAATTAGACCTGTAATCTTCTACATGAATGACAGATTTAGATGCACCAGAATCCACTTCCATTTGAAGCAATTTTCCCTCGACTTCTAGTTTTATCTCTAGTGGCTTTTCTTCCTCATTCCTCAACACACCAATGAAACCCAAATCCAAAAAAAATCCGTTTCTACATGCGCATCAGGAACTTGAACAACGTGCTCATCAGGAACTTGAACATTTTCCATTTTGTTGACTTTGAATCTACTACAGGCAGGTGATGTATGCCCTTTAATTCCACAACGAAAACACATCCACGTTTTTGCTGGGCATGCCTGTGGATCATGTCGCTTCATGCATCGGAAACAAGGTTTGCAAAATTTATTTTCCTGTGCGACCTTCTTAGATTTTTCCATTTGATTATCATTGACTGCAGATTTACGCAAGAACTGTAACTTGTCCACTCTCAAATCCATAGCTCCCTGCACCAATTTACTCTGCGATTCTGCTGCCTCTAGACTCAAAGCAGTTTTACAAGCATCTGCAAAAGTCATCGACTCGTTTTCGCCCAACAACTTCTGTTGTATTGACAAACTGTGTACTCCACATACTAATCTGTCACGAAGAGCTTGATCCAAAAAATTGTCAAACTTGCAATGACGAGACAGCTCCTTAATGGTACTTATATACTCAGAAAGCGATTCACAAACAGCTTGCTTTCTGTTATTGAACTTGTAACGTTCCACTATGACACTTTTTGCTGGCACATATTTCTTCAGCAAAACTCCTACCAATTCTTTGTAAGTTTTCTTCTCCGGAGACAAAGGATATAATTCAACTTTGAGAACTTCATAAGTTTTCGCAGATAGAAGTGTTATCAGATTCGGAACTTTGAGATCATCCTCGATCTTATTGACAAGGAAATACTGTTGTAATCTTTCCTCCCATGATTCGAATGATTCCATATTTTCATCAAATTCTCTGAACTTGGCCATCTTTGGTTTTACAGTAAACGAAATAACTGGGATATATCCCATCCTCGTCGCCAATTTGTTATGTATTCAACGAAATATCGGAAGAAGTAACTTTTTATTGACAAACTCATTCATTACATGACAATGACAATTCTATCAATAACAACACATATTCAAATGTTACAACAGACAGAGTGTTAACAATATTCAATACACTACACTGATAAATACAATTTTTCATGCAATCTATAGAAATCACGTGAGAAAAAAATATTGAAAAAGTAGCAAGCCTCTCGTTTTTGCGACCTAATAGGATAAAACGGGATAGTCAAGCTAGTATAGGTTCCATAGGTTCCATAACGTTTAGTCCTCAAGAATGAAGAAAAATTATTATCATTCTCAAAAATATAAAAAAGTACTCTTCAAATCTTTTCTGTCTCAGTGATGTCAACAAACCATTTTACTTTTGTCAACATGACAGCCATCACGGGGAAAGGAATGCTTTCCAAAAAAAATAATATTGAAATATGTTACTGAAAGAATTCAAAGGTGGAAACTTCGTCTTCCCCTGCTCCCGCACAAGCTACATGGGCCTAACCTTCGGGTTCCAGATACATCATCTTGTTCTACCCAACCAGTAGTCCTGTTTTACCAACTGTGCATTGCTGAAACATGTGAAGAAGAAAAACATATGAACAAATTTGAATAAAAAATAAAACAAATTTTTGAAACCCGTTGTGCATTACTATAGAAAACAAACACAGTATTCTCTAAATCTATCCAGCATCAATTGATTTTGCCTGGAAACTGAAACCACTGTTTGAAAGCACGCAACATATTTAAGTTCAAACTCACAATTCGACACATCCACCTGTTACGCCATCTAGAGTGGAATTAGGGTTAGTAAATGATTTGGTGGGCATTGTTAGGCACCGAGAGAGTCTGTTTCATATGTCTGTTCTGGTCATACCTGATAGCATTGTTTATAGAAATATAGTTGTCAATGCCTGTGTTGAAAGGATTTGAAGCGTTTTTGTTACGCCATCTACAGTATAATGTTGATATTTCCCTTCCCTTGACAATGCACCCTTCTCTGAAGGGTAAAATTTCTATTTTCGGTTTGACTGAAATGTCGAAAGGAAGGTAATAAGCTTCAAAATAGAGTTGAAGATAGAATTTCATGAAGTGAATGAAAGTTTAGCCACTAAAACAATCTTCAATACATGAATGGTCTCCGACATTGATAAAAAATAACACTTTTTTTTCTGAATTGTTTGTACGACGTCCGTAAAAGAAACGAAAGAAAAGACATGACTTGGAAACGAAATCACTATAGTGTTATCTACCCGTAGTATCCATCCCTTCAAATGATATTTCCATATGGTTGACTAACTATATCTCTATAAACAATGCTGATAGATCGAACCTTTTCTTTTGATTCAAAATAGGGTATCCTGTTTTACCAGACCGTCTTGTTTTATCCAACCTTCACTACTTTCTTGCGAAAACCTGTACAATTACCTTATGAATTCGTGATCATACCTCATTCTTCAAAGATACACTTTTCGATTATAATTTTCTTAATAAAATTTTCAGCCATCCACAATAAGATTCTCAAAATAGTAAGAATGAATAAAATCGGAGATATGATGAAACTTATAATTTTGCTGAAAACACTCCACATGCGATATCTGTTAGTCCGCTACGTGAAACAAAATTTGTGTTGTGTATTTTTCTGAAGCATACAAAACTTATCACCATTTCCTACTGACAAAACAAAATGAAATTACGAATTGTAGAAATGTATACCACTCCATATCACGACAAAATGAGATAAATATTTTTTCATTTGAATTTTGAATTACATCAAATCTTTTTCATGTCATTTTGCTATCATCTGTTGAATCCGTAGAAAAAGTATAGTGTATAACTCAGATGGAATGTTTATTTCCCACTCGTATGATTGTACTTGTG
The DNA here is from genome assembly GCA_032362365.1 of Zygogramma bicolorata. Lineage (NCBI taxonomy): Eukaryota > Metazoa > Arthropoda > Insecta > Coleoptera > Chrysomelidae > Zygogramma > Zygogramma bicolorata. Next base: position 273,649 of record JAVJAQ010000596.1, read on the forward strand.
GTAAATGACTATCAATTAATCAATATACTATTTTTTACGAAATGTTGAACTGAAATGAATGAGAACCCATCGATGATGAATTATTTTTATCGACGATCATTTTCTATCTGAGAATCTGGTTCAGAAATAAACCGAACCAGAAAAACTCATTACTTTTTCACCGAGAGGGCAGCGAAGGGTGAAACCAAAAAAGAGAGAAAACTGATACGAATGTTGAACGTTGTGCACCTCCCATCAAGTCGGCCGACATAAATCCCGAGAATGTCAAAAGTGGAGTCCGCCCAATCGCGGCGAACATAAATTACTCGTAATGCTATTTATAAATCTTAGTCCAGCGCGACTCCTACTATTTATACCGGCCATCCTCCATCCCATACCAACAGTATTGGTCGTATTTATGCCGATGCACCAAGAAAGATCATATCTCGGCTGCTCGATTTGCAATATCTTATTCCGCTTGACAGCTGATGGATGCCGCGGGCTGTGTTCGGCTTTACCAGGAACGGAGAACGCTTGCGGTTCGTATCTAGATGATATTCTTTGGTCTCTGTTCCAACACAAAGCGTTTCCATCAACCAGATAAGATGTATCACTCGGTATTTTTTGTACGGTTTCTACAATCAACCTCTCATCTAGAATGCTCTTTTTTCTGTAGATTTCATGAGGCTCTGATGTCATTTCGAAAATTTTTGACAATTAGGTGGAGGGACCTCGACAGTATATAAAGCAATGTTCCCTCGAGAATTTCGATGAAGACGAATTGTGGAGGATGGAAAATTGAATGGTGGAAATTCAAGAAATAAAAATATTGTAAATTCATTGTAATGTGTGTTGCGTTAATTAACCTGTTTCGTATATTATCAGAGCCGTTTTACGTTAAAATAGTATGCAATAAACAAACAGATATCACAAACAATGTTTTTGGAAAATTCATATTCTCTCAGATAATTTCAGTACATAGAGTTGTTCAGTATGACCCCAAAGCAGTCTTGCTGAATGCCATAGTAAGTATACAACGCGGGCTTGTTGATACGTTCTGTTGTTTGTTCAGTGGATGGTATTAATGAATATCTTCAGTTATGTTGTTGAACATTTTTTCGAACAAAATTCGAGTTGTGAAACAAATTCTATCAGAAAATATCAATACTTTCATATAGGACAACATTGCTTTCATTGTCAGTGTCTAGTATAACATACACATCGATGAACTTATGGAAATGAGAAATATTCGAAAAAACTGATAAGCTGAAAATGAATAATTGGTGTGTCGTTTTCACACTGGGACTCTACTTTCCCTCAAACAAATCAGCGGTACCATCTTTCATTTCTGAGGATGATTGACTATCCTTAATTCCATACCAACATTATTTGCCAAATTTTTTGCGAGATTCCAAGAAAGCTTATATCTCTCCTGATATGTTTGCAATATATACCGGACACAAAGAATGTATAAAGATGATTCTTTTTGTCAACACAAACCGTTTCATTTA
>JAVJAQ010000596.1:277808-309309 GCA_032362365.1 Zygogramma bicolorata
AGAACTATAATTCCTTTTGTACTTGTATAGATTTCAATATTAATTTTTTTTAGATTGTGGTAGGTAAAGAACCCAAAAACGCTAGAAGAAATAATACAAAGCTCTGTTATATCGAAAACGTGTGAATACAAGTGTAGAGAAAAAATAGGATATTCTAAGGTGGCTATTTACTGTTTTCACTTTATATAAAAGACGACCGATCTGGCCTACTTGATCAAGAATTGATGACGTAGACCGTAGTAATAACTCAAAAAATTCGCCAGGTATCGTCACTCTCGCAGTTGAGATGGCAGTCATGTGCACGTCCTGTGTTGCCAAGTGGCTATGTCGTTGCGAATTTTGGTATATTTGCTGAAAAAATTAGTTGATTGTTGATATTTTCATTTGAGCAATATAATATTGTGATCCCAATTCAAAAGCTCGGTTCAGAAGTAGTATCACAATTCAGCCGAATATTATTCACGTTAATGCGTGTGAGCGAATAGGAGTGAGAATTGTGATCAAATTTTATGGATATGCGATGTGAGAAAATGCCATTTTTTCTGGTGGGTGAAATCATTATTATTTTTTATAATCTTCTGGGTTGAACTGATAATATCTAAAACACATATCACTGCATTTATAGAATATTCAGAACACGTGCACACTCAAGAATGTTGTTGCCAGCAAACTTCTCCTGTGTTTTTTTTATGATCACTACGAAATTTTTAAATGGTTATTGAATATACTAGAACGTGAGATTATTCTTGAAGGTAGGTCTTCGAAGATGAAGTTTGTTTTCATCAAATGTCAGATTGATCTCGCGTTCTATTCTCTGTTCAAACCAAAAGTGATCTGAATTGGCAACAACGTGTTCCATGGATCGAGTGATCTCGAAAATTTTCAGGAATTTCAACCACAAGCGCTCCCTTAAGGCGTAATTTTGAATAACTACACCCTGTCTATAGGTTTGTCTGAAACAATATCGCAACACTGAAAGCACTAGTATATAGCCATCTTAGGATATTCGATTTCAGTGGAATTGCTCCTATTCAAAATAATTTCCCGAAATGCCTTATTGTATGAATCAGTTTCGATTGCAATTTATTGATTTTTTAATATCACATATGAATTGTTGATGTACAAGGTGGAGTTTGAATTGAATAATTGTCTTTTTCTCGTAAGGTTGAGTGAAATAGTGTAGTTGGACAACTTGTTTTTCATTTCGGTCTCCCGCGACTGGATTGTATTGATATTAGTTACATTTGATACATGATCATTTGAGTTGTCTCATTAGAATTAGGAGATAGTTGTGCACATCATTATGATCATGGCAGTCACTGTAACAATCAAATTATTCATTTGAATTGGTGGAAGCATTCATGCAAAGTTATTGGTTCAATTTGATTTTATGATTGAGACAGTGGCAGTTATCATAACTTGTGATGAAACTGCATAACTAGGCCCTACTAGTCACATACAGGGAGAAGCGCTTTTTCGTTGTAATACTGTGCTGTGGTTGCCTAGACTTAAACTTTCCCATAATTTTTTTGCATTTTAGGAAAAATTCGATAATATAATTTGTTTAAGTTCTATGCGATAGTAGGTAGCTAAAACTTTCAATTTTTTTCCCAGCAAAATATTATCGAAGGGATATTATTGAAGACATTATATTATATTTCATCTATATTTCAAAACCTAATTCAATCTAATACCAACAAGGTTGAAGGGAAATGAAATATAGTTTGGCTTGCTTTTTGTTTTAGAATGGCTTGTCTGTGGACGAGTATCTCAATGTCCTAAAAATTTCACAAAGATTGTTGATTCATATCAATATATACTGTTTTTCTTCCTTGACAATAATTGAATTAAATTATGGCATCTGAAGAATAATCCACCAATATTAAAATTTTTTTTATGAGGTTCAGAAGTCCGTTCGAGATTATTGATTTCGTGATGCTGGGAGAAAATATCCTTAGTTTGACAGGTTGTTTCAACAACGTGGTTTCTGAATTTTTTCAACGTATGATCAGGAGACAAGAAAGGTCGCAAATAGGGTATAACAGCCCGAAGAAGACTTTTCCTGCTATTCAGACTATAACAATTAGTACGAAACGTCAATGAACCAGTGAACCGTCGTCATTGTATCCCGTACCCGATGAAAGTATCCGATGCTATCGAAAATAGAGATCCCAGAGCCGATCTGCTTATCTTTCGAGAACAATAAACAAAGCATTAATAGAGAGATGACGACCCGCCATCCAGCAGTGACGCACGACCGATCTCCTGAGTGACATCTCAAAGTGATCTGCGATCGCAGCTCTGCGCGGATGACAGATACTATTAAGGAATTCTAATTAAACATCGCTCTTTGGTTTGGCGTGATTTCAACAAATGAGGTCGAGGTGCACACTTCTAGGAAATCGGCCGTGGGATTGACAGTTCTCATAATTTCTTTACGCTTACTCCACCTGGGACACTTCCTTATTGGAGCCCATTCTTCGGTTTAATTTTCACTACGTGGAATATTCAGATGATCATTCTTCTTCGATCCGATAAGAAGGAGAATAAATGCACGATGAAAATGCAACATTTGTTTTGGATCATAAAGAGTGTTGCGGCTTCGATGATTTTAGAACATAATTTCATCTCCCATTCGTTTTGACTTTCGGGAACAGACGTAAGTTCGTTGATCGAAACAGGGAAAATCGTTTCCTGTATGAGACAATTGTAGTATTTCAGTTTCTATCGTGACTTGGTACCAACAAAGAGTCGCGGAGTTCCTTTCCAAACTTGTATTCTGTTAATCTCTGAAGTGGAAAATGAAGGAAAAAAGAGGTTGGAATTTGGTGAGTGGGGCAAGATCCTTGGGAAGAGTTTGTCTTCGATCATGATTTGATTAGGATATGCAAGGGGGGGATCTCAGGAACATTATGAACGATTATCCCGAAAACTGAATTTGCCAATTATTTCTTTCATCTCTCAAATATCAGTCATCAACCAATCACACTTTTGTTTTCTGCTTGATGGTACCAATGAACACGCACCATTAGCTATTTCCATGGTGCACAATAGTCATCGACTACTCAGCATAATTATATCAAACAGCCCATGGATCTGACAGTACTCTAAATGAATAGATCTTGAACGTCGAATTGAATCAATCGTGCTGAAGTGTTTGAGAATGAATCGGTTTGACTGTTTCTGTTTGGATTTTGTTGATTGTTGATATTTTGAACAAATCATTCCAATTTTTTTCATTTCCTGAATACGTCTTTCTGATATAAGGAATCAGATTCAAGAAATATTCTTCATAATTGCAACACCACCTTGAATAATAAGCTACTATTTTTATTGCTGTTAAATTTTTCTTGTATTTATAGATTTGACTCGACATTATTAATAATATAATATTGACAAACAGAGATGAAAGCCCTCGAGCATTGTTCTCGGGCTTTCATCAGATTATTAATGCTAAAATTCTGTCTCTTCAAATTATTATAAAATACAGTCGGAATCCAGATGCAATCAAAATAGTCGACTATTTATCAAGGTCTTGTTATATTACCCTTGACTACTCACCTATTATTTTGGTGTCAGCTCTTATTTTGGAGTCTATTTACGAAGAAAAATTTGTAAAGAAAAAGCAAAGTTGCTGTAAAAGACAGAAGATAAACAGAAGAAAGCAAATGAGTAGCGTCAAATTAATCTGATGACTTTCACTACTCTCTAGTCGATTGACGTTTCACATACTACCAGGATAGAGCTCCAGTAACGTTTGATGTTCTTCCTGGAAAATTAGTTTGATTACTCCTCTTCAACAAGTCAACAGTTATTTACAGTTGCATCCGTCCATTTCTCTTTTACCTGAAACTGTTATAAATAACTGAGACTCGTTTTCCCCTCTACAAAAGCTTCTTTATGCGTGTAAGTACTACTGAAGAAGTAATTGTATAGTGAAACAAGTGTAGCGGTTTTGTGAGAGAAAATCATGGAACTTTCAGAGCCTCTTCTATTTTGTATTTCGCGAATATCATGAAGTATATCCTAAACAATTTCCACTCCTATTTTTTTTAATCGTGCTATTTGGCTCGATTTGACCGTCGACGTCGAAGAAAAGTACAAAGCTTCTGCAAATGGAAAGGAAATCCAATGAAAGTAAAGGAAGCGTCATAAGTTCATGACACAACGACTTGTGCATAACTTCAATCACAAATCCAACATAATCAATTTATGCTTTGAATATTTATTTTCATGAAATCTTCGGGAAGAGTTATTAAATACACTTCAATTCTGTTAGCTGAAGTAAATACACAATTTGAAGTTGGTCTGAGGGCAGAGTCCATAATGTGTACATTACTGTACATTGATTATGATAATGATAAATAACTTTATCTATCATACAACATATCATCGAATTGATGGGTAATTACTTCTCCCTACTTTCAACTTTCTGGATCAGGAAAAAAAGTGGATGACTTCTTGTTACCTTTTAAAATTCCTAAATTTTTTTTTTACCCCCTTACGAGAATTAATTCAGATGGAAACGAGATCACGATATAGTTATTGTTTAAAATTCGACAGATATCAATTAATTCTGAAATAACCGCGAATTATTGCATTCACAAATAAACGGTGCTTTGAAATTCATGATAAATTTACTTGGGTTCCTACGAAAACTGTTTTCAATTATTTATGTAGAACACTAACAACTGTTATGAAATCTTGACTCGTTCTTGAAGAAATTTCTAGAATGTCAATATTTCCTAGCGATTTTCGAAAAAAGTGCGCTACTATATATGCAGACCAAATAGCGTTACCACGTTTTCGATTAACGTAATTAGAAATGACTCCATTTTAAAACTATACAAAAATTTGAGTTCAGAGTTTCACTCCTTGAATGATATGAATTTCAAAAGAATTATTAAAAATTTACTCGTGAATAGTTGTTTGGTCGAAAATAAGAAGGAATTTGCACATATAAGATTGAGAACGAAAGCAGATTACTTTCCGGAACGTTAAAGACAAGTATTTTTAAATATATTAGTTCTTGTTATTTTTTTGATAGTGAAAATTTAGTTTTACGAGAAGTTGCTGACTGATAGAATGTTTTCCATTCAGAAGAAATTGTTTTTTAATTACAACTTTTCGGGTGAACTAGAAAACCACCCTTCTACACTTGAATAGATTCCAATATAAATTCTCATTTCCACAGATTGTGGTAGGTTTAAATCCCAGAAAAACTACAAAGAAATTACGAATAAGTTCTATTGTAATTGGAAAACAAATTATGAAAAGTTGAATTTATAACGCTCTCATTTATTTTGAAAAGTATATGATGAATCATTGGTTTGACTAAGCAGTAGAAATGGAAACAGTGGTAAAAAAAACAAAACAATGAATACTCCTACGACTATATTTTTATTCAGGATGGACGCCATCTGTTATTGTCGTCTATAATACTCAAAATTAAAAATGGTTCTAGCTCACAGACACCAATTTCCTTTTCTTCTTCAAATCCCAATTCAATGTGCCTATCACTAGGATTGAATAGAAAAACACCACCCATCAATTTTTGAACTCATAGAATTCGTATTTAAAATCGCTTCAGAATGGCACTTAGCAAATTATGAAATTGATGATATGAAATATTCTGAAGTATGTGAAAAAAATATCAAAATTATGATCGAAAAATAGATGTTCTGGAGAAAACAGAAAGAAATCTACAAAAAAAACCTAAAAATGCATGAAATCCATTAAAAAGTCCTCGAAATCAAATCAAAATCGATTTATTATTGAGTGCAATTTACTTGGGTTTCTCATCAATGTTTTTTTGGTTCTGCATATTTTTATGATTCATTTCAATAATTTTATAATTTCAATTTGCAAATTTTCTATTTGAAAAGTTTCGTCTTCTAATTTCACAACTCCACTACAGGTTCGAAAAGAGCTTTATAGTTCAAACTAATACCTCTCGAAACTACATCAGGTTTTCCTCAATGAAAAATGTGTTGAAAAACTGATGGACACTTCGAAACCAGACTTCAGATCCCCTTCCTCTTACATCGCGGCGTATTAAGGCCCTTGTGTCCCTATGCCGTTAATGTGGTTATGTCAACAATTAACGGCAAGCATGTGCTCTCGCAAGAAGTAACCAAATGTTGGCCGTCAACTCTCGTTTCGCGTTTCGCAGGCATCATCGTCAATAATTAACGCGGAGAATTGTTGGTTCCGTGCGGCTTACGGAGACTGGGGTCTTGTTCCACCCGCTGTCGCTTCTGACAAGATGGATGAAATAGCTCCACAACGATACTACAATTCAAACGGGTTTAGAAAATTTGTTGAACTATGCTTCAATCCTTTCTTTGGGTTTTCTATCCCATAGAAATGAAAAGAAAAAAGCTTCAAGATCTTATAATATCTATTTTTTGGGCAAATAGACCAATATGACCAGAACAGATATTTAAGAACATAAAGGTTTTTTATTTTCATTTCCAGGAGAGTAATGCTGAGCATTTTTAAATGAACTCAATATAAGTATTCGCACCCTGTATATGAAAGCTTCATATACAATGTATCAAAATTCATTTGAGAATTCCTCTCACAAAATACCCAATGAAAGAAGTTTTTGTTTCACTCTAGACGAGATATGAGATTTCAGTGTGTAAAGTTTTTGATAGACAAAACATCGCCTTCGCATGTGATTAGCCAACGGACAGCGCTGTGTGGGCGGCAGGCTCGGGAAAATGGATTTTTGCAAAATATGCAAAAATGTCGGGCGTTGGCTCGAATTGAGAGTGGACGAAAAAGTCGCTCTCGGTAGTTGATCCGGAAACACGGTTAGGAGTCGAACAAGAAAAAGTTCGAAAGGAAAAAAAACTCGCGAACGCGAGAGGACGGCCTTTCAAGGTTTGTCCTCTGCCAGAATTATGGGGGCGCGTTTCATTACGGAAATCTAATAACGATCGGACAAATCGGGAAAATAAGTAACGTTAAATTGGTTCGTGTGCAAAGTGCCATATCATGGAGAAACCAAGAAATCTATGGAATGGAATGGAAACAGCCATGCAAGATAGAAGACTTGGTATGTCAATTTCGATGTGTGTTAACGTTAATTACCATTTTATTCACTTTTGGGAAGGAAGGCTCATTTAATTTTATATCTGTTGTTTGAATCACAAGTTGAGAAATCTTTCTGACTCTCTCTGACATCGAGTAGTTATTGAGATGGGCCGTAGGGTGGCCTATAATATACATTAAGCTAGTAGGGCAAATTTAGAGGCATTTATAGATATAAGTACATAAGATATTTGTGTTCTGAGTACACATTTTTCTGTTTGTGGAATGTTCATTATTCTTATGCATAGAGAAGACCATTGCCGGTCTCAGTTCATTTTCCAATATTTCGATTAAATTAAATAGTACTGTAAATGTCATGTTTTTGTTATGAATTGTTTACACTGCATATTTCATTTGTTATATATATTTTTTTCTAATTGTTTTTGTAAGTTCCTATTTTCATTTCGTTGCTGATATGTTGCTTTAAATTATCATAGAATTTCATTTTCCAACAAGCCGCCTTATTTCAGAGTACAGAGTTAGAAAGAAGAAAAAAAAACTAAGTTTCTCACTAAAGACCCTTTCCCAGTGCAAAGGGCCGAATTCATGCTCCTTTCGGAAATTGCCTTAACATCCAAAATTCGACGTGGAGAAATCTACGTCTGGTGACAGCAGCTGCCCTTAAAGAAAATGATAACCTTTTGCCATTATTACAACTAGTGACGTGCGGAGGGATTGTTATCTATTTTGATTCGTTTTTGTGGACACGAGGTTCATGTGAAGCTAAGGAGAATATAAGGAAGTGCATACAGAATAACAATAACTCTTGCAGTAGTTACGTCTGGTGATCAAGCGTTGGGATTATTTTTGCTAAAGTGTGAACTAATTGAGAAGTGTTGATAAGCAAATGATAATATTAACATAATACAAAAATAATATTCTTTCAGTAATTACCACACAAGTAACAGAGCAGTGGGATTGTAAATTGTGAAGTTGTCTATTCTGTAAACATAAACTGATACAGATAGGTTGAAATGGAGGTACACTGTTAGAAAGAAAATATTGAGGGATTATTGTGGGTACCTAGAAGAGCAAGAAAACAATTACAATAACCCTACCGTTTGTTACAAGAGATAAAACCAAAAGAATGGATTCCAAAAAATTTTTACCTCCCCTACAGTTGCTGATAAAGTTGTAATGAATACCAATTATTCAGGACAATTTATTATTATCTTCACTAAGTCTAGAATCTGATTCTTTTTGGGCACTCAGAAATATATCTTTCCATCTCGAAGTATTGACTTCAAATCAAGTGAATCGAAATACTACTACAAAAGGAATGTGAACAACACAACATGAACGATATATGGAAGTAATTTATTTGTGATATGTTTTCAATATTTTGATGAAGGAATGAAGAAAATAATGTAATTAATTGAATTCGAAACGTTGAAAATGTCTTCAATTTTTATTTCACGCAAATAGAAACGGCAATTCGTTTGGCGTTAATTATGTTTGTGAAGCAAATATATTGTGTAGTTCTTAGTACTAAGTTTCATCAGTAGAAAATGTTATTAACTTTTTTTTCAACCCGTTATGCGATGAATTTCAATAATATACGAAACATATTTTCCATTATTTGAACCTAGGAATCACGTTGTCTCATATAAACTTCGACCCCGTTTATTACCCCCTTAAAGGTGGTATTTTTTTTATTTTTTTTTTTTTCGCTCCGTGGAAGCCGTCTGACCTGTCCTTAACAACCAGGTCTCCGGATAGCACCTCAGGGGGTATTACTGAAAACCCTTTCTTATTGGATTCCTACGTCATACAAAGGACACCCCTTTCGAATTTCAGATCTCTACGATCAGCGGTTTAGGTTGTGTTTCGTTTCCCACCCTGAAGAAACTTTCAACATTTTTTTTTATCCCGTTAGTCGATGAATTTCAATAAAATACGAAACGCCTGTTCTATCGAATCTGTTTGAGAATGTTTATGTGAAATATGAAGTAGATTGAACCAAGACATCACGTTGTCCCATAAAAACTTTTACCCCGTTTTCACCCCTTTAGGGGTGGAATAACGGAAATCCTTTTCTTATTGGATGTCTGCGTCATAAAAACCCTCTATGTTTTCAATCTCCACGATCAGCAGTTCAGGCTGTTCGTTAAGTCACTCCCTAAATAACTTTTTTCTTTTTTTTAACTCTAATTTCAATGAAATACGAAACATTCCTCTCATCAAGACTGTAGAATGTATATGTATGCAGAATTTTAAGTAGATTGGAAAAAGGCATCACGTTGTCTTATTAAAAATTGCCCTCGTATTCTACCCCCTTAGAGGAGGGAATTCGGAAAACCCTTCCTTGTCGGACGCCTACATCATACAAAGTACACCCCTTATATGTTTCTACAATCAGCAGTTTAGGCTGTGCGATGATTCAATCCCAAAAAAAGTCTCTACCCTTTTTTTAACATCGTTAGGCGAAGGATTTCAGTAAAATACTAAACGCGCCTTCTATCAATATTGTTAAGGGATGTTTATGCAAAATTTGAAGTAGATTGGGCCGAGGCATCACGTTGTCCCATACAAAATTTGTCCACGTTCTTCACACCCTTCAGGGGAGAAAAAATTAAAAAAATTAATAAAAATATAGCCTATACTCCCAAATAGTGTAGCTTTCTGTTCGTGAAAGAATTGTTTATAATCGGATCATTATTTCCGAAGTTATCCTCCTACAATCAAAGTTACAAACGAACTCCTTTATAATATTAGTAGAGATAATTTTTAGCATTATTGCACAAGCTTCACCACAAATCATTCAATCTACGAAAAAATAGCTCCGGTTATAAAATTCCCAAAAATTACGAGGTGGTCAAGGGAAAGACTGAAATATTCAATGGATAGGTATTAACTCCTCATTAATTTATATTCCAAGACTATTCAACGAAGTTATCCCCTTCTCCTAAAATGTCTTCAGTCCGAAATTCGATCAGTGGCGCAAAAACATCCCCCGGCTTCACACGGATCATCTGGAACGGGGCGAGACGCAGGAGAGCTTTTATTGTCTTCTGACGTTTATGCAAGTTGATGTGCTTTACTTTATAGAGGCGAGCTTTCAACACACTAAACTGTTTGTACTTAACGGTCTGATAGGTGATCTCAGGTGTTTGCATGCCATTAGCGCCATCCGTGCCTTTACGGCCTCACGTCAAGCTACTCTCCTTTCGTAAGGTATACTTACCTAGCCGTTTCAATTATTAACTCCGGTTATCTACCGCATCGAAGGGCCGTAATTTTCGGAGTGGAGCCAGTGACTTTTACGTCGTGTTAATTTTAGGGTTTCTGCGGATCAGAATTCGGGTTGGGTAATGATGGATAACTTGCTCAGGATAGAACCAAAGAAAAGTCGGAATTCATACATCATGGAAAACTAAGAAATTGAATTGAAAACTCCGGTGTGAAAGTTGCGACTTTTTCTATAGATCAATCACTATAGTACCAAATTATTTCGTATCTTCTGTCCTTCGATTCACGCAGTGTTCTTTAAACATTACAGTGCTTTCTTTTCGTGTGAATATGTATATGGAAACAATGAAAACTGGGCACCTATTACCAAATGAACTTTTCCAAATTTTCCAGGAGAATTTGATTCCTCAAAAGCTAATTCAATTGACAGAAAGCTTAGCACTGCTATATATACTGTTATATTGATAATAATAATGTATGGAAATCGTCAGGTAAAAGAAATACTGAATTATTTTGAGCTACAAGTATGAAATTAAAATAAAAGGAGATCAAGAATTATAACAAATCATATCCAAATGAAAAACTGTAAGCAGAGTATATGCATTTCTGCACTAACATCCTCCAATATAGTCTTTAAAACATTCAAGGTCGGAGATTCGGTTAAGTAATTCGATAAATTGAATATCTGATGTCCTAAGATATTAGGAGATCTACTTGCTGATCTATATTTTCCATACAGAATAAAGATTTTATTTTTTTTTGTCTCGTATTCACATGATGTTCATTTTTAACGAGCTCAAACAAGCATTTATTCGAAAATACAAAAACACACATTTCGTAAATGTAAAAACCTGATAGTGTTAAGAGTCCATATCATCTGAAAAGATCTACATAAGAATAAGCTTGGAACATTGGCAATTGTTCTTGAGAGCCTTTTTTGTGCTGAAAATAGCAAAAGGTTACCAACCCCAGAAAATCAAACCATATCGCCGAAGAGTTTCTACTTGCGCATAATAAACACCAATTTTTTCCCCTTTCGTGGAAGCCTCCACTGCCAGGTCTCCGGAAAGTACTTCAGCCTCAAGGGCTTGTTGCGCTTTGCTTCCCTATACTTTATGAAACCCATTCCTGTAGAAGTTTGGGCAGGTTGATTACTGGATGTTCTGCATCCAAAATTGTTTTCCATGTATTTCTTACCTTTTATGATACAGAGTTCGCAAAGTATATGTCGATCTGTCTCTGTCCCTTTGTTACATTGTCTGCAGCTGAGGTCGCCGTTGTACAGCCCTATCTTATTCATGTGTCCTTTAAGTGGACAGTGTCCAGTCAACAGCCCTGTTATAACACTTATCTGATTCCTGTTACACTGAAGCAGGTCTCCAATCTTTTTTCTCGACGGTCCGTTTATGAGAGCGTAAGCGCTACTGGGTAGATTTCCCCAGTAATCTCTATGTTTTGTTCTCACCCAATTCCTTATGTGATTCCGTACCGCTGTTTTGGGTACCCCCACTGCTGGCTCGGGTCCAGTATATGGTGTTGATGATCCTTGTCTTGCAAGATCTTCGGCTTTTTCATTGCCTGCGATACCAGAGTGACCAGGGACCCATTGTAGAGTCAGTTTATTATAGTCTGCCAGATGTTTCAGTTCCACTAGTTTCAGACAGATCCGAAATCCGATCGTACGACGATCTGATATCTTTCTGATTGGTTTGAATTTGAATTTAGACTAATCAGAAAGTTATCAGATCGTCGTACGATCGGATTTCGGATCAGTCTGAATCCAGCCTTCCTCGCCGCAAACCGATGCCAGTCTAGATGTCACTTTGGTATTTTCAGTGCCCTGAATGATGCTTGGCTGTCCGTGAAAATATTAATCTCCACTGCTGGTTCAGGTACATAGTGTTGATGATCCTTGTCTTGCAAGCTCATCGGCTTTTCCATTGCCTCCGATACCTGAGCGACCTGGATCTCATCGTAGAGAGTCTATTAGGGCAAAATGGTTAAGGGGTGGGAGTGACTTTCCAAGGGTACAACCAAGAACGCAATAGTTTGAGTCTGTACATAACACACTCAATATCTGACATGATGTTACTTTTTTATTATTCCCCTCTTCCAGTAACAGAGATATCGCTTGTTAAAAAAAACTGGGATGCTAGTATATCAATAATTTCGCTATTGACGACAATTCACTTCAATTTTTGTTTGGATTTGTATGCCTTACTTGATTCAAATATTTCCTTTCATTTATGGTATTTCTGCTCATTCACTTTCAGAATATGAGAGCAATATATGTTTGATTATTTTACCAGAATCCAATTCCACTTTTTGTAAATAATCGGTTTCGATTTATTTTTCCCCATCTTATAAGTTTTTATCAAAAAATGTTTCAAAAGAGAACGGATGTCCGAACCAATATCTCAAACGAAGGAACATTTTCAACCACATTCAAGCAGAAGAGCCTTTCGCTTCTCATCTCCCAAGATGAAATAAAGGAGAGACGTCACTGAATAAATTATAATTCGTATCAACAAAGCGGTCTTCCCATGAAAAGGAACAAACCTCAAATCACCCGGTACAGCCTTGATATGTGATTCGAAAAGATCAGAATTTCTCTTCAAGGCAAGAGCTGCCGTAATAAATATCTCCGCATAAGATTCTTATCATTTTCAATCCCATAAACTACATATAACATATGGATGGCCATAAATTAAGATGGAACAATACATCAAAGATATTGGAATCGAGACTTCTCTTCGTATCATAATGGGTGATAATTTTCGTTGTGAGCCTTTTGTTTTATTTCCTCGCTTTATAATTATCAGGTAATAATGAACTGGGAGGACCAGGTGCATATTTCTCTAGATTCGTATCCAGTTTGACTTATATGTTTTTGAGCTTTCTATAGCAGACATTTGTAGCGATATATTTCAGTGATACGGATTAGGGACGAAAATAATGATACAAAATAGAACATTCATAAGTGAAGTGAAACAGCTTAGGTTACCTATTGAAATCAGAAACCACTTAGAAGATGCAATTTTGGCATCATTTTGGTTGCAGAGAACAAAACATGTGCAGGGAACATAACAAACAAGCTGTTATTACTGACAGAAATTCGTTTGTCTCTCATTTCTCAAAATATGTCTTTTTTATGCAGATTCACACGAAAGGGAAGCCCTGTAATGTTCAACAAACACCGCATGAATCAAGGGACAAGAAATAGGAATTAACATTCGTTATGAATTTTTGAAGTTTGTAAGCCTCAGGAAATAGGTACCTCTCTTGGTAAGGAGTTCCAAAGCTCAGCTGTTCTATTAAAAAAAGATCCCTGAGCAAGAGAGGTTCGACAGGTCTCCAAGTTCACAACAAAGAGGTGAAAATTCTGTACTCGTCGAGTCATCCGTGTAGATATTGCTAAGGGTGGAAAGAGTGATAACAATTCAGAAGAGCACCGACCGTGAAAAGTTGAGAAGAGAGACAAGTCTCCCACCCTTCTACGATGTTCCAATGAAGTGAGCGAGTCTGCGAGCGAAGAATTACCAACAAGACGGATTGCCTTTTTCTGAATAGAGTCTCAGAAGCTAGAAGTGAAGTATTTCTATGCACGAAACAGAAATCCAAGTTTCTGGGAAGCACCTTCAGCGATCGATCTCACATGGTTTTCCCATGAGAGATTATTACTGATCGTCATTCCTAGCATCGAGATACTTGACTTTGTAGGAATAGTTACCACTGACATCAGAATACTAGATGTTGATAGATCGGCTTTCCTTGAGAAGGCCTGGGTTCTCTTAACATTGAATTCCACCAAGATCATGTTACCCCATTCTATTATTATCACCAAGTCATCGTTAATTTTATTGAAGTGAATGTTTCTTTGAGTTTTTGTTTCCCGAGCTGATATGGGTCTCTGGAAGAGAAAGTAGTATGAAGACTCGTATGAAGAGTTCTGTCGTCCACAAAACTATATACTGAACAAGTTGTTTTCTCGAGAAAATCATTGTTTTGAAGCAAAAACAAAGTGGGAGCCAGAACTGAACCCTGTGGAACACCTGCATTTATTGGGAGAATATCAGATGATACTGCATCAACAACCACATACAGAGACCTATCAGACAAGAAACTCTTCAACAAAGCACATCTCATGATTAAAATCGAAAACCACTCATCGAATTGAAATAAAATCAGTTGTGACACCAAATGTCAGTCTGATATTGATTTGATAATATGTTAAACTTTCCAAACACCAAATCTCAATTTCAGTGACGTTAAAGGACGAGGCGAAGATGAGAAGCCTTTCGTGTCCATATCATTAAAATTCATTAAATCAAATTATGCAATTTCTGAGGAAAAAAGAGAGAGAAAGGAAGGATGAAAAAACCCTTTTCTCTGAATGAAGTGAAGCAGCTATAGTATTAGCTTTTCATAAATTCAAACAGTACCTAGAACCTAGAACAGGTTGGTTCTATGCTTCTTAATTATTGATCAATATGTGACGGTATATGAAGATGTGTTTGTCGCGAAACAGAAAAAAACCTTTTCTCTGGAAGCACTTTCAACAATTTTTTAAAACTCAGGTGTTTTTTTAGAAAAGGTTGATTCAATTGAAATGTTCAGTTTGCCAATATAATGTTGTAATATTTACCCCTTCGCCCCCATCGAAATTTTATTATAATTCATTTACTTGTGCCTTTAGCTGATACGATTCCTAAGGTGGTGAAAAACGGGGTCAAAGTTCGTATGGGGCAACGTACTTCAATCTAATTTAAATTTTGCAGAAATATTCTTCAGCAGAATTTACGGAAGACATGTTTCGTATCTTATTGAAACTCATTGTCTAACGGGGTAAAAAATAGGGTTTATAAAATTTTCGACTTCTTTCAAACGTTCTTCCGAGTGGGTCCAGAAGACAGAGCTGTAATGAACCTGATAAAACTTAGAAAGGAGAACTACACAATATAATTGCATCACAAAAATGATTAACGCTCAACGAAATGGAAACGGATCAGCTAGTTATGAAGATATATGTTTGGGTTCGATCCCTGGCGACGGCAGAAATTTTCATGGCAGGATATAGGCAAAAAGTGATTGTTGGTGGCCTATATAACAATACCGATGAGTGAGTAGTTATGTTTATGTATTTCGCCAGCCGATTTGGTGGCACTTTATATTTTATTGGATTCCTTACAGTTGAAATAGTAAATGCTCTAGCGAAAAATCAGTAAGACGCCCCAGTGCGTTACGGCATACAGGAACATCAGCTCTTTCTTGCCAGCAGAAAGCTCTGTATTCTGGATACACCCATGAAATTGTTGCACAAGGTGTATGATAAAATAAAATGTGAAGAGATCTACAAACTAATAAAAGTAAAAAGGGCGTGAATGGTTATTATTGGATATGAAATCGTTCAACGGCAAACTAGTAGTACTTTTTACACATCTAGCTGCAAGAATCAAGAACAGAAACGAAAAAGTATCTTAGTTTTTTGACCCTCTCAGTAGAATCTTTTTTCATAATGGGAAAAACTGTAGGTTGAAATTTTTCAAGTAGAACAATCATGAAATTCATTGTCGATTTTCAACGAATGAAAAAAAAAGGGAGCCAGGAGACCTGAATTGATGAAACTGTAAGAATGGATATTTTCAATGAAAAAGTTCATCACTACTGATTGTGATCGGCATATTTTTGTGCTGCATGGTTGAAAATCCACCCCAAAATGAAAAATCTGAACAAAACTGTGAAATGAGCAGAGCAATAAAGTGTGATATGATATAACCACTGGTTGCATTTTTCAATCATGAATGGTTCGGAACTCATAACACTTTTCAACTACCTTACCCTTTCCCAAACATCTGTGGGTCTATTCGAACATTTACAATTATGAGCAAGAATATACTGAAACATATAGATGATATCAGCAAATTATTTATGTTATTGCGAAAGGTTATCTTAGACAGTATCATCGACAGACGTAATATAATTCATAAACTTCCACCAGACTTACTACCAACTCATGCCTAAAAACCTTGGTGTTGGAAATTATACCTATGAAAGTTTGTGGTGGAATTAGCGACACATGATAATAGGCTTCATGTTGGTTTTTATTATATCAGTTCAGATAGCGCTTGCAATGAAACTTTACACAAATTCCCTAGGCAATGTATAGTAAGCCGACCGGTTTTCTGGCTATAGGTTTACTTTGAGACGCTGACCAATCGACAAAATGTTGGCTGCTCAAATCAAGAAGTATAGATCGCCGATTGGTTTGTTGACCATGCACTTCCGATTTCCTGTGAAATGGAAATATTCGTGGGAAGAATAGATCGAAGTAGGTGAAAGGTGTAAATATGACGAGTAACATGTGGTTAGCTGGTTTCAAAGTGCAAAAAACATGGAGTATAACGTATAACCAATGCGATAATATCGTACGTTTACTAGCTCACAAGATTAAAAAGTTATAACTATTTAGCACCTATCAATAAAAAACGAAGTAACGAAACTACTCACAACTGAAATGAACAATAGGAGAACTCGAATTCAGCTGGAAGTGGAACCCATATCTGTGAGAAAAAAAATATAAATATCAAATCATACGCCGTTAGTGATGTCTGACAATTGGCGTCATCTAGCGATGCAATTGAGAAAACAAAATGATCTGTGAAAGAAATATTTACAGAAATATAGTTAGTCAAAGTCTGTGTAAAAAGGATTTGAAGCGTATTTGTTACGCCATCTACAGTATAATGTCGATATTTCCGTTTACTTGACAGTGCACGACAAAGTTTTCTTCTCTAAACGAAGAAAAAACTTTCCAGAGTTCTGTCTGTCAATTTGACAGAAATGTTGCAAGAAACATAATGAAGCTTCAGAATAGAGTTGACGGTAGAAGTTTGTGAAGGAAATGAAAGATTAAGCATTGAAATAATCTCCAAAACATGAATTATCCACGACATCGACAAAAATAATTCCACTTCTGTTTCTGAACTGATTGACCAACTATAACTCTATAAACAATGGTTAAAGGATCGCCATAAAATTCTGAACAATATCGTATCAATTGCAACACCAGGATTTTTAGACATCTTCTTGCTACCAACTAAGATGCCTAGAAACCCTGGTATGTTTACTTATATCTGTGGATGTTTGGGATAGAAATGACGAAATTTTGACTGCATGATTTTTGGTGGTAAATAAGCTTTTGGATGTTCCCGTACAGTATGTACAGATGTCGCCCACACGCTCATGTCAGTCTTGTCTGAAGCTGAATTTGCACTGAGTGAAAATGTGCAGTCAGGTTTTTCCACTTTCATTTGATGGGCTAGCGAGAAGAGAACGCAACCTAAAGGATAATGGGTGGCCAATCAAATACCAAGAATAACGTTTCAATGTTTAAAAGCAAGGAAATCAATAAATAAACAAGATAAAAACATTGTACAAATCAAAATTCCAGAGTGACATGACAATGTGACAAGTAACTTGAATCTTGATATCAAATTTGAAAAATGGGAACATAACAACCCCTATCGAAAAAATAGAGGAAACCCCCAAAAGCGTCGAATATTTTTTTCTTCACAAAAATCTGAACAAAATCTAATCAGTGGAATCACCGGGATTCCTAGGCATCTGACTACCAACCCTCATTAAGAAGTTCTGTCACGAGTTTATGTATTTCGTGTTCAATGGAAATCTAGTGGTTTCTTGGTTACACTCCAAAGTAAACTAATTCCATCCACAGTTCTGCAATTATCGACTCCCAGCACGCCAGTGGTGTTTCTTTTTCTTCTCATGATTCATTTGCGGCTTCACTGACATTATTATTTATTGACCTCTAATAACAGGTCTTCGAGACATAAACCTCTCGGGCACACGCCCTCTTGTCACTCTAACTTCACTTCGTGTAAGATATTACGCGTTCTTGTTGTTTTTGATCGACTATCCATCATGGTACGTTCATTCCATTATCTGGTAGTTTATAATTTTCTGGTTTCCTGACTTCTGTCAGGATTCCTCACTGATTATAAGGTTGCTAGAACTTTCATACACTATTTAGTGTTAGTTTATTGTTGAAAGTTCGGGTTGAATTCAAGATAATTGGTATGGATGGCTTTTTTTCCATGCTAATATGTTTCCTTCATAAAATTTATTCGTTTTTGATGGGAGAAAATTGTATACCTTGTAAATCATCGGAGTTCGTATAAATTTCATAAAATACATCCACCAAATTCGGTGACTTCTCCTCATATGCTGGAATTTTCTCATACTTAATTTTTTTATATTTTTTCCCTGACTTCTTGTACTATCAGGTGTTACTTTTTCGATCGAAGTTTTGGATAGATCCCCTTCTCATTATGATCTGTTTGGGTAGTTTTTTTCAAAGCTGATATTTTCCTTGTTAAATATTCTACCTGATGAATGATGCAAGACCATCACATTTTCGTTCGATATAATCTTGAAGATAAATATAAAGATTTCTCACATACGTTGCGATACCTTGGGCTGAAATATTTTTCTTTCATAATTTCCTGGTTTCCTGACATATACGTTATATATATATATATATATATATATATATATATATATATATATATATATATATATATATATATATATATATTGTATTACATAGATACATTTTTCGTAGGGATAATAACATTTGGTGATTTTTTTTTCACAAATGCTGAAATTTTCCTATACTTCAAATATTTTCTCGACATAATTCTCTGGTTTCCTGACTTCTGTCAGGATTCCTTACTTATTATAAGGTTGGTAGAACTTCCTATACTATTAGTGTTAGTTTATTGTTGATAGTTCGGGTTGAACTGTAGATAATGTGTATGGATGACCCCTTTTTTCCATGATTATTTGTTTCCTTCATGAAAATTATACGTTTCAGATATAAGAAAATTTTACACCTTGTAGAGTTCATAGAAGTTTCATGTAATACATACTTACTAGGGATGTAAATCGGAAATTTCTTTAATTTCATATTTTTTCTATATTTTTCTTTCCTTTCTTTTCGGTCAAAGTTTGGGATAGATTTCAATTTAATCTCTATGGATAGTTCTTCTCCAGTGCTGATAATCTCATAAAAAATGTTTTACCTGATATATTATGCAAGACAGTCAGAGCCTCGTTTGATATAACCTTATTAATAATGAAATATGTATAAGGATTTCTCACATAATATGATGAAGTATCCTGATTTCCTCAATTAGCGAAAGTTTAGAGGTACCATTCACTATTTAATACTTCTCTAATGTTGAAAATTTGAGTTTATGCAAAGTAGGTAATTCTCTCTTGATGAAACTTATACGTTTTTATGTGACAAAATTTTGTAAATGATGGTAAATTATTTCTGATTATCAGAGCTTCATTTTGAACGTACGTCTGTCAGATCTATGATCACCAGAGCCTCATCTGATGAATACCTATTGAGATTGGTTTTATTGAAATGATTTTTCACCTTAGGTTGATATATCTCAATCCCAAATCATTTTTTTTAATAAATATCATATATGTTTTCAGGTCTCTCGATGCAATTTTATTATGTTTGTTCATAGAGAGACATAAGATTTCTGTAACACATGATACTGGTTTCAGATAATTCACTGCGTTATAAGTATTTTCATTTTGATGAAAGCTTCTTTATTTTTCGGTATGCTATCGATTCTTATATACATAACTGAACTGTTATTATCGTCACTCTTCTCTGGGATAGAAAAAGATTTTCTTCAGAGTTATTCATCAAAGTTCATGATATAAATATGGTCTGCAGCTTGTATGAAAATATTTTTCTTTTTCAATATTCTCTACAAGTAATATCATGATTATTAAAAATTTCTCTCAGGAATATAGTTTTTTCTCACTCCAATCAGTTCGCAAACCGATTTACTACAAATATAATGATTTTCATAACTGAAAACAACGAAAAAACTGTCAATCTATCTTTCCGGTAGTCAGAATAACTTAAACTGTTGGGTCGATCTCTCAAATTATTAATATACTAATGCGGGAACTGCAAACACACGACATGATTAAACAGACAATTTCCAGTGTAACTCTGCTCAGTGCTGGGAAACATCCCAGGAGCGAAACCTGATAAATGGAAAAGTGACGCGACTGAGTGATCCGACAATACAAACACTCAAATGCGATGTTGATTCACATCCGCCACCGCCCGCAGCTTGGCAGGGCCTAACGAATTGCATACTTCTTCGCATAGACGGAGGAAAGCGAATTGATATAGCATTTTCCTCCACTGTCAAAAATATGTTAAGGCGAGTTTAAACAGCAAATAAAATAAAATAAGGAACAAAATAAAACGAAATAAGAAAGATAAACATATAGATCTTTACGAAAGTGTTCATACAAGAAATAATATAAAATAAGAAATAAGAATAACAACAAAAGATGCCATCTTTCACTATTTTATTTGGAAACTGATATTGCGCATGACCGAAATATTTTCTGTACTTAACGTTCCATGTTTGAAATAATTTTAACTGCTTTCCTTACAATAACAACCTCAGAATATTATTTATTGGTAATCTTTGCTGTATGTAATAGAATCAAAATTGAAAATGTCAACAATTAGGAGGTTAGTTACTGTAGCCACTGTCAAAACGAAATTAGGAGGTTAGTTACTGTAGCCACTGTCAAAACGAAATTGTGATATTCACAGAACACAAAAGTCATTGTCAAAAAAGCTGCAACTTGATTGGTTCATTCTTATTTCTTATTTTATTTCAGTCATCTGTATAAACACACGTTTTCTATCCTTATTCTCAATTGGTTTCTAATTTCATTCTTATCTTATTTTATTTGCTGTTTAAACTCTCCTTTATGCGTCTTCGTTTTATTAGGTTATCGATTGAAATAATATAAGTATTATTGTATACCAACATACTGACACCGACAGCCAGATAAGGTGGACATTTCAGAGAAAGAAAGGAAGAGAGAGGGAGAGAGAAAGGAAAAGAGAAAGAGGAAACAATAGAGAGAGCAAGGAAAAGAAAGGGAGAATGTACAGTTCGTCAAGGTTTCATCATTAACCATTTCAAAATAATATCATATCATTAACAGAAATTATACATTTTCAGTAAATTTCAATACATTCTAAACTCCAGTTAGACTCTACCGAGTACCAACAAGTGTCAATACTGCCATTCATGTTGATGTCACTCTGGTACGATTAGGCTGAGAGTGATACTTTTTTTTAATACATGTATTGACATGCCAATCATATCTCATAAATCTTAGTTAATTATGCTTCACTAGAAATGGTGAGGGATGCCCGGCTGGCATCTGTTAGAATTGAAGTCGATCAACCCCAGCTCCAGATTTTGTAGGCGTCCTGAAATCAATACTTTCGTTATAATATATAGAATCATGAGTTCTACTTTACTCATTATGATAGAATTCTGTCTTCTGCAAAACAGTATATTCATCCAGATGACGGTTCCAGTAGAGAAAAAGGGTGGGTGCTAAAATCGAATTGAACTCCACAAAACATATCCATTTGTAGGTAGGGTAACAGGGACAATCTGGAAGGTAACTACATATAGAAATCTATCACACAGAATATTCTACAACAAAGCACATTGAACAAACAAGAGAGCCATGGCATAGCTGTTCAGCAAAGAGTACTTGATCAAATGATTTCGAATTATCGAATGCTAAGTATAACTTATACTTAGATATGCGAAAAATGAGTCACTAGTTGGTCTCTAATGATAAATTCCTCATCACCTATCACTATGTTCTTCTAGCCGCTCTGAATACAACAAAACAGCAGAAAAGGTATCAATTGCCAGGAAATATCTCATAGCTATGGAGGGAATTGAATATTCTACTAAATACTGGTGTCAGTTCGGGGGGGCTCTTATCTTGAGATCATTAGTGTAGATCTATGAGGGTAATCCTTTTGTTATGTGGAATTTGATAACAGGCAAGCAGCTATCAACAGGAGTTACATTCGAAGGTTGTTTCCTGAACTATTCTGAAATTGAGTTTCCAGAAAACAAGTCAGTAGAAGTTTTTACTTCTTGTTGAATACTGGTGACCAGTATCCCATCTTCTTCAGACAGAGCGTGAAAATTAACCAGAAGAAAAGTTTTTCCAACAGCTCAAACAAAATACTAGAACGAACAGGAACCATAAGTGGACATAAGTGTTGATAGAATTTCGGAATTGTGAGCTGCTGTAGTTTCAATTGTACATGAGCTCAGATTTCATCGATAGTGATTGACATTTTCAACAAAACATGAGTTCATATAGTATATTTTATCATATTGTTACTATAATACTACCTTTTCAATCAGTAATTCACGTCGCCAGAACAAAAAATAACTTATTGAAAAAGGAAACACGAAGTCATCTCCACAACATATTTAATTCCTAAAGGAACTATGTCCTAGTTAAGACATGTTTCGAACATATATATGTTCATCTTCAGTTAAGTACAAAAAGGCTGAAATAGAGTTAACAATGAGAAAACAGTAAAATTGGTCTTCCACTTTGAGTATGGACTACTACCTTCGTATCAATCAGTATCAATTTTCTTCTCCTGAAGATGCTAACCTTGTTAGCGAAACGCGCGTCGAGTGCAAAAATATCAGTTTGGTGTTGGGGTAATTGATCTCTAGGAAAAGTTTCAACTTTTACACCAAAGGTTCCAAAACTCATCGTTTACTACCTTCGTATAAAAAATAACTTGTTGACTTCATTCAGACACACATTACGTCACGTTTGTCATGAGTGTTCAATACTAACCAGAAAAAGTATTGTTCTTAAAATAGAATTTCAGAAATATCACTTCTATGCACCATTGTCAATCTGACTTGATTGTAAGGGTCAGTACTACGAAATACATTGGAATTGGCACGTCGAGTTGGTTGATCAGAAGAAAGGCAGGTTCTTTTCTTAGAAAAAGCTGAAAAAAATACAAAATGAGTTTAAATTATGATTCGATAAAATTATTTATGCTCTCAAACAACAGTAATATTTCTGATAAATATTGTTTAAATGTTTGTTGAGGGAGTAAAAATGTTCTCACTATTTTGTCAGTTACCTATGTATTGTATTCTCATGAATTTGGAGATTCAATGAACAAATATTTTGATAAAATGCATATACTTCCCTTGACGACGTTTCGGAAGCTAGTCCGCCTCCTCTTTCAAGCCTATTTTGAAAAATTTCCAATGGAGTTTCCATTATTTGTACGTAGTGTCAAAATGTGACACAGGCATGACTCATTCATCCATAGTTATACGTAGAGTTTCCGTTAAACGGAAATGAAGACATTGCTACCTGTTCATTGAGTATGGATCAATATTGGATGCCTCTCCTGAAGAGGGAAGTTGAACTGGGGAGATTCAATTCGAAGTAGGTTGTGTCAAAATCAACTGAAAATTTCTCAAAATAGGGTTGAAAAAGCAGGCAGACTAGCTCCCGAAATGTCGCAAAGGGGAAGTATATGCATTTCATCAATTGATTTGTTCATTAAATCTCAAAATTCATAAAGATACGATACGTAACTGGCAAAATAGTCAGTCAATTTTGGTTTTTTTGATATGGCAGTTACAAATAAACTAATTCGCCCAAAAAACATATATTGTAAGAACTTCCCAAGTAGCACAAACATTTTAGACCAATATTGACTCAATATTACAGGAATATTAAACTTATATTGTAAGATAGTAGCCACAAAAAAATTGTAAACATTTTGACTATATTGGTTCAATATTGTTAATGACATATAGACAAAAAAAGGGATATTCGATTGATGTCTCTCAATAATTCTCAGTTTTCATATTCGGAATTATTCATTTCTTTTTAATCACTCATTCACATGTTACTTGACCGAATACTAACCTGGAAAAAACTGGCTGCTGCGGTGCTTGAACTCACGACCTTCACTGTGTAAATACTATACGCTCTACGACACGGAGATACGTTTTCTGAAAAGGAGTTGGGTGGTATAGATGTGGTGACTCCAGGCTAGTTATATTCGAGACATTAAAATGTTTGTAATTTCAGTAAAAATGAACATATATTTGAAAAACCACTGAAGGATCACTGTCTTATTAGATGGCGGTTTGGAATATCAAACTAGCTCTTCAAAAAGTTCCTGTATTGATATTCACCACATGTCGATATTTCAATTTTTCCATTTTTTTTGGAATAATTCATCATGTATATTGCGTTACCAATATTGATATATATTTGAATACACTAAGTGATCACTCTCAAAATCCCGATACCTCTTTCTAGTAGTGATTCGAAAATGACTATTTGAATATTTTCATTCTTCTGTGAAAACAATATTCGAACAATATCAGAATTTGCATATCTATATTGCAGTATTATGCCAATATGGCACCTAATGTGATATATATTGGAATTCCGATGTTCAAAATTGGGTATATATGCAGACAATATTGAAATATCTATGTTGTTAAACTGATATTATTCATTATCACCTAATATGGTGATTCTGATATTGTAATAAGTTATCAAACCCATATATTAACAATATTGAACCTTCCAAAATGCAGTTGAGATTTGTCAATATTGAACCAATATTTATATTGAAATATCGTTGTCTCAATATTGATTTATATTAGTTTAACACCAATATTTTCACTAACGATTTATCTATTTTGAAACAATCCGAATTCGGATTCAGCCAATATGTCGTACTACTTGGGTTAAAGATTTTTTCGTTAATTTCTAGGAAAGAGAAACCCCAAAAAATGGATTCCAGAGAACAGTAACCTTCCAACTCATCGGAAAAAATCGATCCATTGCAGTCCAGTGATTCACACGAGTTCATAAAAACAAGACAAAAAATGAACCTGAATTCGACAGTACGCTATGGAAATCCACTTGTTACGCTACAACCGATCGTATTTATCTCCCGGTTAGCCAGCCGTCATTCACACCCCGATGGTATCTGCACGCCAATGAGCGCTTGTATCAACCCTTGAACCCGCGCTAACGTTGATGGATGAATTCGCAAACAGTGCATCCGTTCCCGTCGACAGCGTTTGCAAAACGGGTCCGGTCCTGGGACCTGTTGATGCACCGGCACGGGAACACGTCTTGGGGTAGGTGCATCTCGATGCCACATTTGTGGTGGAATTCGTTCATATAGAAGGTTTCGGAGTGACTGATGTTTCTCGAAGTATTGAATTTAATCAAGGTTTGGGAGAAGAAACGAATTATATTATATGGAGCCTCACACGAAAGGGAAGCCCTGCATTTTTCAAAGAACACCGCATGATTCAAGGGAGGGGAGATACAAATCAACATTTACTTTGAATTTTTGAAGTATGTAACCCTCAGGAAAAACCTCATTCGGGAAGGAGTTCCAAAGCTCAGCCGCTCTATTGAAAAAAGATTCCTGAGCAAGAGAGGTTCGACAGGTCTCCAAATTCACAACAAAGGGGTGTGAGTATAACTACTTTTCTTCGGGCTTGAAGGCCGTCGTTCTTTGGAATTTCTTCCTAACGTTTCGCTAGCGCGAGTGGCCAGCTTTTTTAGAGGCTTACTCATTTCCGATGACTAAACGTTTCGATTTCTTAAGGCGTATTTATATTGATGCAGGTAGTCTGGAGTGTTGATTACTTCTGTCGGGTTCGGGGAATAATCATCATTATTAGTTGCCGCACTACCTGCCGTGATTTCATTAGTTATTCCTGATTTCCTCAGAATGGGATTCCAAATTCTGTTTAGACTCAACGCTTCTTCTTTTCTGTTGAAATTGTCCGCATGTTTTTGGATCTCTATTGCCTCCCGTACCAGTTGGCTATAGTAACCCTGGTTGGGGGCAATCAGTTTAGCATTTTCAAACAGAATTCTGTGGTCACCCTCACTCAGTGCGTGTTCCGCCACCGCCGATTTGTCGGTTTGCCCCAGCCTGCAGTTGCTTTCATGCTCTTTGAGCCTTGTTCCCATGGATCTTTTCGTGGTACCAATGTTATGTTATGGTACTCTCAGGTAGTTGCAAATGCATATCTGCCATATACAAACTCTTGGGAAAATATAACATAAAAACGGTTTTCAAGCCAACCAAGAAGATCCAACAAAGCCTCAGGTCGGCTTAAGACAAAAGAGACCCACTGTCAGTAGCAGGGGTTTATCGCATACCGTGCACCTGTGGGAAGGTTTACATCGGTACCACGAAAATATCCATGGAAACAAGGCTCAAAGAGCATGAAGGGAACTGCAGGCTGGGGCAAACCGACAAATCGGCGGTGGCGGAACACGCACTGAGTGAGGGTGACCACAGGATTATGTTTGAAAATGCTGAACTGATTGCCCCCAACAGGGTTACCATAGCCGACTGGTACGGGAGGCAATAGAGATCCCAAAACATGCGGACGATTTCAACAGAAAAGAAGAAGCGTTCAGTCTAAACAGAATTTGGAATCCCATTCTGAGGAAATCGAGAATAACTAATGAAATCGCGGCAGGTAGTGCGGCAACTAATAATGATGATTATTTCCCGAACCTGACAGAAGTAATCAACACTCCAGACTACCTGTATCAATATAAATATGCCTTAAGAAATCGAAACGTTTAGTCATCGGAATGAGTAAGCCTCTGAAGAAGTTGGCCACTCGCGCTAGCGAAACGTTAGGAAGAAATTCCAAAGAACGACGGCCTTCAAGCCCGAAGAAAAGTAGTTATACTAATAACCTCGGCCGCGAAAGCTTTAACCATTTTGTCAAAAAGGTGTGAATTCTCTACTCGTCGAGTCATCCGTGTAGATATTGTGTCGAATGAGTGACTCCATTGAAATTTTAGAGAATAGTAATATATTTATAGAGAAATATTAAACAATAACAATAGTAATGAAAGATATTTAGTGTCTAAATAGTTAACAAATGGAATGAATTTTATCGGCATTCGAACAATTAAGAAATTGAGAAAAATTTGCTTCTCTCAGGCGGGATTCGAACTCACATCTTCCATTAACTAGATGAACGATCTAACCACTGAGCTACCGAAGACACAGTTTTCTATCGCACATTCGAAAGTCATTTCTCTCAAATTCTAGTGTCAGTTGTCATTTTTGAATCGAGAACTTAAGGCGGTTTTCGACTGACGGAGGTGTTGAATAAGGAAGGAAGGAAACTCATTCATTATCAACTGGTCTCAGTACTAAATTGTAGCTTTCAACCGAAGCATCGTCGAATATGTCGACTTCAGCAGGTGTCAGGTTTTGATATCAACCAGATGATTTCAAGCTAGAGATGGAAACGAAAAATGTTTGGTGTCTGCCTAATTAACAAATGTAATGTTTTTAAGAGACACTCAGCTTATTCAGCTGATCTTTTCTTGAATTCTCAATTGTGTGAATCCATCTGATCGGTATCTAAACCTGATACCTGCTGGAGTAAATATATTCGACGATGCTTCGGTTGATAGGTGAAATTTGGCACTGAAACCAGTTGATAATGAATGAGGATCCTTCCCAATCTAACACCTCCGTCAGTCGAAAACCGCCGAGAGTTCTCGATTGAATAATAACAACTGCCATAGACACAGTATCTTCTTATGCTTAGTAGTTATAGCATCTGTCTAGTTAATGGAAGATGTTGGTTCAAATTCTGCCTGGTAAAGTTTTTTTGAATTCTCAATTGTCTGAATGCCGCTAAAATTCATTAAATTCAATGCTTATTGCAGTAATTAGAACGAATATCGCCCATTAAGCAAGTAAAGACGGATAGAATATCAAGAGTTATTCTAGCAACGCTTCAAACTCTACCCGGACAGTTCTGTCGAATCGGTGTTTCTGATTCTAGGTGTTCAGTGGTCCTAAATCAGTGCAAATTTCGGAACTGATAATAATCATAACTGACGCATTTGTAGGCCATTATTCACGGTTCAATGCTTCTGCTCAGGACTCACGATTCCTAGAGTCGGTGATCATGTCTATGGTGTGAAGAGTGTTGATTTCTTTGTATTCACCATAGTTAAACACTCTTACGAGTGTACCCAGAAGGGAAAAACGTATGTTTGCAGTTCAGCTGAAGATGTAGCTTATTTAATATTATGTAATCAAAAGAACTAAAAGAATAATTTCAAACTGGGTTTGATGAATGGGTTCTTCAGTCAACCAGCTGAGTCAACCTAGGGAGTCAAAACTTGTACATTGAAGATTAACGAGATCTTTCTTTTTGACGTATGATTTCTAGTACGTAATGAAGGTTTGTCCTAGCTCGGTCGCTCATTCACCCAAACCTTCTAGCCATCTTCGTCTCCGGTCAATCAAAGGAGTCTTTATTCAACTGGCAAGACCTGGGCCAAGATATGAGTACAGTTCAATCCATTTTTCAACCAACAGATTTCTGAAGAACAAGTGCATCGTATATAAAAATGAACGTCTGAATATGGATTTTCGAAGTAGTGGTGATGAAATAGTACATTGAAGCAAATGTTCACATTACTTACATCATTTGCTATGTTAGTTATTTCAAATACATTCTTTATTGTGAATCATTTCATGAAAAAAATTGCCTAGTGAAAATACTTGCACAATAATTAGTTAATACGAATCCTTCATCAAACTTTTCCCTCCTTTGGGGAATTTCCGATGCTGTCCTCGGAACTATAATACGAAGTCACTTTAAGGTAAGCGTCCATAGGTACGCATCGTACGTATCGTACGGATCGTATAAAACGGATCGATTTGTGGTAGTGCGTCCACTGTATCCGTAGCGATCGGACTGCCGATGCGACGGTCGGCTTTTAAGTAACATTCGCATTTTGGTTGTGAGTGGACGATCGGAAACATTACAGTGTGTAATGTTTCCGATCATGGATAGTGATAAGAACTTGTCATTATTGCTTTGTTATTAGATGAAGAAGAAAGGAGAGGAAATAAGAGAAGACATAGAATGTGGATACATGACATATTCAAAAAAAGATCACAATTTGGAGAATATCATACACTATTCACTGATTTGCTCCATGATATGCGTAATTACAATTATAATTAAGGCACGTGTGTGTACTTAGTGTCGAAATGTAACAAAATTCAAATGATCTGTGAGGCGACCAGTGACTACCTATTGTGACATGCGTCCACTCATCGGCAATCCGCATGACGTCATCCGCACCAGTCGGAAAAGTTGCCCCTTCGATCAATTTCATCGGCATTACCGACGGACCGATACGTGCGATCCGTCCGCTGCCGGTCAGTGGACGCATATGCATAACTCACTATACTAATAATTCTAAAATCCGTTTCATGCGATCCGTACGATACGTACGATGCGTACCTATGGACGCTTACCTTAAACTCTAGTTCTATCACTCGATTTCAAGAAAGGCTGTGAAATCTAATCATCGTACTTTTTACGCTTGAGTGGTTCTCTTACGAGTAGCATTTATCAATACTTGTAGTTTCACGAGGATATTATATTTAAGTGGAGAGAGCTTCAATTGAGGGTTACATCTTCTCTAGAGAATTTTATCACAAAAAGAGTAACCTACATCAAGTATCATAATTGGGCATATAATGAAAAAATAGTTGCAAATAGTGGTGAAAATATTTCCTTTCATCTATAGAAAGCAGTCATTATTCCCAATTATTGGGGCAATATCAGCTACATGGAAACCTATAACAAAAAACTAAGATGGGAAAAATTACCAGAAGACGATTGCGGATATCAACGATCAAAACGTCGTGAGTACATTCAACTTGGAATTTTTGTTTCAACATTCATTTGATACCCCTTGATTTGATTTGTTTGACTTCCATTCCATTGTCAAGATTTCTATTTTTTTGTCACTAAAATAATTTTTTGATTAAAGCGAAACGCGCGTCCAGTGCAAATAGTATGAGTTAGGCTGAATTCAGACAGATCCAAAATCCGATCGTTCAACGATCCAATAGCTTTCTGATTGGTCTCAATTCAAATTTAGACCAATCAGAAAGCTATTGGATCGTCGTACGATCGGATTTCGGATCTGTCTGAATGCAGCCTTAGTTGTTAGAGTAATTGATATTTACAAAAAGTATTGGTTCTTGAACAAAAATTGACTCGACTTCTAAGGGTGAAACTTTGAGAAATTTTCGAAACAAGAAAATGTTATGTGCATTTCTGTCTTGTATTACATTGGTCAACTTGCGTAAAGCCCGTATGACACGGACCAGTTTTCCACTCATAAAATGAATCATTTTTTAATATAACGAATCATTGACAATGAAATGGATAATTTTCTGTGTGAAAATCTAATGTTGTGTGACACTAAAACAAGATATCCTATATTACAAGATACTGTGGTATATGTGTACAGTTTCTCATTCAGAAAATGGATGAAATTCATGTTTTCATCTATTTTCTGAATGGGGAACTGTACACATATTCCACTCTATCGTGTAATACAGGATATCTTGTTTTAGTGTCACACAGAAAGTTATCCATTTTATTGTCAATGATTCGTTAAATTAAAAAATGATTCATTTTATGAGTGAAAAAATGGTCCGTGTCATACGGGCTTAACTAGCGAACCCGAACGTTCATGGATTTCCAAAAGTAGGTAGTATGAGTATAACGACCGCAAAGGCAAGATATTGAATTCGATAGGTAGAGCATTATACTTTTTGAATGAGCAGATATTTGTCATATTGATTCAATATAAAAGACATATCCACAATTTCTATTACCCTTGTTGATAACGACGGAATGATGTTATCTACAGATGAAAATCCAAATAAATGAATTGAAATAATGACTTTGAAAAATTCGTCAAAACAACGTTACATTATGAGTGGAGACTTGGATTTATAGAAGAGAATACTGAGAATGTTTTTATTCTTTTTCAATGATGTAATAGTCAATATATCTAATTTCCCTGGAATTATTCACCACATTTTCTCAGTAAGAATTCTGACTCCATTCAATCGGTTCAGATACTTAGTGTTACAAATAAAAATTCATTTCAATGTGCCATTTTTTAGATATTTCAATCATGTTCAAGCCACCGTATTCATTTGCAAATTCTGGTGTTTTCAAATTTTCTGTGAAATCAAACCATGAACAAACATTCCTGTCGGCAATTTTGGAACTGTCCCTCGATATTTCTTCAAAGTTGATAGAAGTCAAGTGACAAATAGAAGCTTAGTTTTTAGCTCTTTTGTTACACGCCACGATATTCGAGCTACCCTTATTTGAAAAACTAACTAGTCCAAGATAATATC
>JAVJAQ010000596.1:314250-503717 GCA_032362365.1 Zygogramma bicolorata
ACCAGATAAGATATATCACTCGGTATTTTTTTGTACGGTTTCTACCATCAACTTCTCGTCTAGAATTCTCTTCTTTCTGTGGATTTCATGAGGTTCTGATGTCATTTCGAAAATTTTTGACGATCCGGTGGAGGGGACCTTGACAGTATATAAATCTGCCAGTAAGTTGAGGCTTTTGATGAAGACGATTAGTGGACAATGAGAAATATTATGGTCGGAATTTAAGAAATGAAATGATTGCCAATTCGTCATGATGTGCTTTGCGTTAATTAACCTGGTTTGTTTATCATCTGAGTCGTGTTACGATAATTATATGCAAAAAACAAACAGAAAGCTCAATATCTCTCCTAATATGTTTGCAATATATACCGGACACAAAGAATGTATAAAGATGATTCTTTGTTTCAACATAAAGCGTTTCATTCAACTAGATAAGATATATCACTCGGTATTTTTTTATACGGTTCCTACCATCAACTTCTCGTCTAGAATGCTCTTATTTCTGTAGGTTTCATGAGGCTCTGATGTCATTTCGAAAATTTTTGACGATTCGGTGGAGGGGACCTCGACAGTATATAAAGCAATCTACCGTGAAGTCGAGGCTTTTAATGAAGACGAAAAGTGGACAATAAAAAATTATAATGGTCGAAATGTGAGGAATATTTTTGTCCTTTATCCCAACACAAACTCGTTTTCATCAAACTGGTAACATATTATATTCCCTGATACTTTTGTAAAATTCGTTCTACAACATCATCTTCCTAATTGGAGAGCTTTTTTCAAGATTTCGTAACGTTTCTACTGAATTTCAAATAATTTTGACCATTCTGTGGAGAGGGCTTCGACAGAGTATCAACCAGTCTAATCTACCAGATAGTCGAAGCTCCTGGTGAGGAAAAATTTTGAGCAATGAAAATCACATAATGGTCGAAAGCGAGAATGTGAATATAGTGTGGATAATGTTTGAATCTTTTTGAGAATTTGAATCTTTTTCATCTTTTTTTTTAAAGCATAAGACATTTTTAGAATTGAAATGAAACATTTTATAAAAGTTCATGCCATTTATTTCCACTGCGACTCTTGAAGAAGTTTGATGTTGGTTTATTTTGAAGTAACTGGATATCTAGAAGTTTCATATGCCATGCCAACAGTATCTAGATGATATTTCTTGTTCATCGTTTCAACAAAATAAAAACTAAATACTTCGTTGTACAGTTGATACACCATCAACTTCTAATCTGGAACGATCTTTTTTATGCAGACTTCACAAGGTTCTGATGAAATCTTCAATGATTTGGTGTAGGAAACCTCAAAATTATGAAAGCTAATCTCCCGGATTGCCAATGATTTTGATGAGGAATTATGAACAATAGAATGGTGGAAATGGAAAAAAAATAAATGTATGTCATTTCAATCTGTTGTGTGGTGTTGTGTTAATGAACCTGTAACGTTCATAATCAGAGTCGTGTTATGTTTTGATTATTTTCAAGGATTAAACGGATGTTACAAGCAAATTTTTTCGGAAGTTAAAATTTTTTTGAAGAATCTCAGTATGAAAAAGTTTGTATTACCTTGGAGCATAGTTTTTGCTGAGGGCTATAGTAAGGGTTCGAAGCGGAATAGTTAAATGTGAATAAATGGAGGAATTGGTAATACATGCTGTTGTTTGGTAAGAGAATGGCCTTGATAAATTTTATAAATTTTTTATCGGATTGTGAGACCTTCCAGGATTTCTTGAGTTGTGCAATCAGTTCGATCAGAAGTTTTCACTATTATCGTGTGAAACAAAATGTTTATTTTTCAGAACCCCAAGAGTTCTATAACACATTTCATCGAAAACCTACATTCATTTCAAACGGCATAAAACATTTCTGGAATTATATTTGAATATTCCCAAATGATTGAGTTCTCGATTAGAATGCTCTCTCTACCGAAGATTTTCCATAGGATTTAAATGTATTCTCGGAAATTTCTGACGATTTTATGGTGGCAACTCCAACAATACCAACAACTTCCGAGTTGTTGGTGGAAACTACCTTGCACTGTCGAGGGGCCATTAAACCCGGGAAGTGTGCCCGTCCCAATAATTGAGAATTTGTATCTCCAGAAGCATAAGCGGGAAATCGTTCTGTAGAGAATAATGCACTGGCACCAGTCGAATTAACGAATTGAAATTTGGATTTCAAATTGAAAAAAAATTATAAAAAAATTCATATATTCCCTATTGGCGACGTTTCAGAAGCTCATCTTCCTACTCTTTCGAGCCATATTGAAATTTTTATCGGGATATGAAATTTTTGATTAGTAGTGTAAAATTTTTCCCCACTGGCATGACTGATTCTATAGCCATATAAAGTATTAATTTTGACATTGAATCTATCATCTATAAGTTTGATTTTTCCCGATGAACTTTGGATATGAGGAATGGTCATTTTTATCCGATCTGAGTATATTTTTTGGCATCTATTTGTCTGTCTCGAATCTCTAGGCTTGATGATTTGATTTGTGCTCTGTCATAGAGAGTTTTGATGACAACTTTTGTAGGTTGATATGCTGAAAAAATGTAATCAGTTCATATCTGCCTTATTGCCAGGTTACAAACATATTATCAACGTATCTCCATCACGCTTTCGGGGGCTTATAATCATAAATAAAATATCTCTCAAAAATTTCCATTAAAAGTTACTGACAATAGATGATAATGGAGACCCCATTGCCATTCCGAATGTTTATGAATAAAAAATCATCTCTCAGCTAAAAGTATGTCGTTTTTAAATGAACATCCAAAATTTTTCATTTCTAGGAAGAGAAAACACAAAAAATGCATCCTAGGATATTTCTACCACCTCAAAAAAACATTCAAATGATAGAAACTGATTTATATACAGACAAGAGAGATCGTATCGATGTATCAAATAATCTCTACGAAATTCGAAAGACAACAACAACTCAAGATATATTTTCTCAGAAACAATATATCATTATTCCATTCATAACATCAACCTCTCACTTTGACGAATTGAGAGCAATGCATGCCAGTGAATATAATAGAGACACGCGGTCGAAGCGATGTCGAAACCTAGCCATAAACTGGAAACAAGTAAGCACACGACAAACCCCAAGTAAAATTGATGTTCCTTTTGTGACAAGGCATGTCACAGTCGCAGTGCATCACCGTATCAGTTTCAGAAGACACCAGGCTGCATCTTCAAAGGTGGCTGTCATGTCACGTTAACAAACTATACACCAGCCCCTATATGCGACGTGTAATGGTAAAGTGTCTCCGACATGAGGAACTGAACGTTAGAGGCTTTGGAGGTGTTGTGATCGTCTCGCATGAACTTTCGTGACACTAAATAAGCGTGTAAGATGAACTATGAGGTATGTTGATGAAATAAATGAAACATGATTCACGTCGAGGAGTCCGGGTTCAGGATGTCGCAGGATTTTCTCGAGAATGTATTGAAATAAAACGATTATCTAGGAGTGGGAACTATAGTTTTTCGGTTAGATGCTTCATCTCACTCAACAGTTGTGTTTATAGAAATACCAAAACTTCAAGAAAACATACCGGTTGATAGAACCGATCTGAAAAAGACAATACAAAGCACTGTTTGGATGTCATTCTTTTCTGGTGGATGGATTCTTTCTCCCAGCTTTTTTGGATTCTTTACTATTTCTGAATTATCGCAGCATCTTCTCGGGGTAGATTGAAATTCTGTCTATCTATACTTGTATAGATTACAATATAATAATAATAGGTCTTTATTTCTCAGTCAACAACGAAAAAAAATAACAATACTGTTCATATATAATACAGGTAAGTATTGAGAAAATGTCGAAGATCAGCTAGAGATACCGAAGTACCTCCTCTGTTTTTCATCTTAAGCAGAAACAAAATTGAAAACAGAAAGACACAAACGTGGGAACAGCAGTTTAAGAGGAATAAAAGTTGCAAATAATACATATCCAATATCAGTTACAAAAAGAATCATTACAGAAGTCCACGGATAATAGATTTTATTTGTTCATTATATGATCCTTGTAATATTTTTCAAACACAGCTAGCGATTTGGATTCAATAAATTCAGGAACCTTATTATAGACAGCAGTTATTTGATATGAGAAGGATCGTTTGAAGAGTCCAGTTTTTTTTGTGTGGCGGGGGAGTAAGAGTTCCTCTGTACCGTATATTCAGGTTATGAACGGTTCTATATGTTATTTTGTTGTTGAGGTATGGTGGTGTTTTTTTGCGTATAACTTCATGGAGAGTGAAGTAAGCGACTTTTGGTCATATTCAACCAACCGATTTTTTTCAGTTTATGCGATATGTGCTGACCACGTCTCATTCCAAAACTTAGTCGAAGGGAATTATTTTGAACCACTTGTATTCTACGAAATCATCTGCGTCTATACAAGGACCGTAAAGAGAATCAGCACAGTTGAACTTAGACAAGACAAGTGCCTCACATAGTACGGTTTTGACTTTCTTGGTGAAGTAAAATCTGTTAAAATATATCATTTTCAGACTAATATATGCTAAATGTATGCGACTGTTTATATGTTTTTTAAATCGCAAACGTGAATCAAATATCAGACCCAAGTTACGTGCACTTTCAGTCTGCGAAATTGTTTCTCCACTCATTATCAATTTCAGGTTTTTTATTTGTGATCTTACTTTCTGTGTTCCGAAAATGAGAAGAGAAGTTTTTTCAGCGTTTAAATTCAATGAGTGATCGCTAGAAAGTTTCACCAAAGAAGCAATATCTTCATTTAGTTCATTCATTGCCTCATTCATTTGATGTGAGGGGAACGAGATATTAATTCCTTTTGCACTTGTATATATTTCAATATCAATTTCATTTCAGATTGTGGTGTAAAGAACCCAAAAAAGCTAGAAGAAACAATAAAAAGCCCTATTATATCGAAAACGTATGAATACAAGTGAGGAGGAAAAATAGGATATTCTAAGATGGCTATATACTGGTGTTTTCACTCTATATAAAAAATTGTCAGCATATCAGACGACCGATCTGGCCTAATTGATCAAGAATTGATGACGTAGACCGTAGTAATAACTCTAAAAATTCGCCAGGTTTCGTCACTCTCGCAGTTGAGATGACAGTCATGTGCACGTCCTGTGTTGCCAAGTGGCTATGTCGTTGCGAATTCTGGTCTATTTGCTGAAAAAATCAGTTGATTGTTGATATTTTCATTTGAGCAATATAATATTGTGATCTCAATTCGAAAGCTCGGTTTAGAAGTAGTATCACAATTCAGCCGAATATTATTCACGTTAATGCGTGTGAGCGAATAGGAGTGAGAATTGTGATCACATTTTATGGATAAGTGAAGTGAGAAAATGCCATTTTTTCTATTGACTGAAATCATTATTATTTTTTATAATCTTCTGGGTTGAACTGATGATATCTAAAACACATATCACTGCATTTATAGAATATTCAGAACGCGTGCACAATCTAGAATGTTGTTGCCAGCAAACTTCTCCTGTGTTTTTTTTTATGATCACTACGAAATTTTTAAATGGTTATTGAATATACTAGAACATGAGATTATTCTTGAAGGTAGGTCTTTGAAGATGGAGTTTGTTTTCTTCAAACGTCTGATTGATCTCGCGTTCTATTCTTTGTTCTAACCAAAAGTTATTTGTATTGACAACAACGTGTTTTTTAGGAATTTCAACCAGAAGCGCACCCTTAAGGCGTAATTTTGAACATCTACACCCTGTCTACAGGTTTGTCTGAAACGATATCGCAACAGTGAAAGCACCAGTATATAGCCATCTTATGATATTCGATTTCAGTGAAATTGCTTCTATTCAAAATAATTTCCCGGAATGCCTTTTTGTATGAATCAGTTTCGATTGTAGTTTATAGATTTCTGAATATCACATATGAATTGTTGATGTTCAAGGTGGAGTTTGAGTTGAATACTTGTCTTATTCCCGTTAGGTTAAGTGAAATAGTGGAGTTGGACAATTTATTCATCATTTCAGTCTCCCGTGTCTGGGTTGTATTGATGAGTTTCATTTGATACATGATCATTCGAGTTATATCATTAGAGTTAGGAGCTAGTTATGCACATCATTATGATCATGGCAGTCACTGTTATAATCAAATTATTCATTTGAATTGGTGGAAGCATTCATGCAAAGTTATCGGTTCAATTTGATTTTATGATTGAGACAGTGGCAGTCACGTACAGGAAGAAGAGCTTTATCGTTGCGATACTGTGTTGTGGTTGCCTAGGCTTCTACTTTTTCATCATTTTTCCACATTGAAGGAGAAATTCTATATTATAATTTGTTTACGTTCTAAAGAAAACTTTCAATTTTTTCCCCAGCAACATGTTATCGAAGGGATATAATTGAAGAAACTATAATATATTTTATCTATATTTCAAAAACTGAATCAATTTAATACCAAAAAGTTTGAAGGAAAATGGAATATCTATTTGGTGATCCATTTCGACTGGAATGTACGTGGGTAGTCCTCAAAACGGATCTGAAGTGAAATTTACGTTCAATATGATGGCTTCGAGAATATCATAGTGATAATGGAAAAAAGAACTATTTAGTGTGTGTTTAGTGATACTGTGGTCCAACTGAGAATTGATGTGTACTAGTTTACAACAAATATATTTTCCTAATATTATATGACTGACTATGAATAATGTTTACAGTTATTCTGCTGAATTAAATTAATTCTTAGCCATATGATGTCATTTTCGAGAGTTACAGCAATGCAATTTCGCATACAATAATTGAAATTTACGTATTCCTAAATATTTCTCAAGATCTAAAAAGTTATCATTATCATTATTAAGAACAGAGTATCGAAGGGAAAGAATGTTACCAAAAGTAAAAGAAATCACTTCAATGAAAGTTCTCAGGCAATGTGAATCTATG
Source organism: Zygogramma bicolorata (assembly GCA_032362365.1). Taxonomy (NCBI): domain Eukaryota; kingdom Metazoa; phylum Arthropoda; class Insecta; order Coleoptera; family Chrysomelidae; genus Zygogramma; species Zygogramma bicolorata. Next base: position 321,179 of record JAVJAQ010000596.1, read on the forward strand.
ATCCATAGCATTGTTTATTGAGTCCCAAGCAGGTTAAGAATAGGGTCGAATACACTCTTTCACCTTGAATCTTGAGGCATAGGATAATCAGCCAATACAAGAAGCATTTTTGTGATGCCATCTACAACATAATGTATGTATTTTCGTTAATCATGGCACAGTTCCCTTTAGTGGAGAGAATAATACGCACAGATTCCTGAACTTTGGAACAGTGTTGACATTATGAGTTCGTACAGCGTCCGAGAGCTGCACCTTCATGAAATGAATGATCTTCAGAGTTGACAAAAATTTCCGGTGATGTTTCTGGACTTTCTGCCATCTTCTGGCATCTCATGGAAGCTGGGAAAAAATGCCTGGCTGAGAGCTACGACTTTCGTGCGAAACATGTAAAATAACATGACTCGAACACTTTTCTATAAATTGTGCCTATAGTATCTGTCTGTTTGGCTCAAATTTTGTTATCTATTCCCTTTCTATAGAGTTTTGTTGTAAAATGACTTGTTGATGGAGAAGTAATCCGATGCCTAGTACTTTCCAAATCTCAACAACAGTATTTATTTATATATTATTTTTATGGGTTCACGTGATTTCGTCACAACTATACAGTTTTTCTTTTGTGACCATCCTGAGGTATAATCTGGCAACTGATTAATAATTCACCAATTTCGCAATTTGTGATGTTAGGAACCTGTACGAGATTATAAATTTTGTATGATGCTGGGGAAAAATATTTTCAACTCTCCAGACTATTTCAAATATTTGGTTTTCAACTGATGATTAATGGACAAAAATCCGGAAAAAATACGAAAGCTCACAGATTATGTGAAACAGACTGAAGAATATTTCGCTCGGTGTTGTCCAGAGTATAAAAATTAGTGAGAAACGTAAATGAACTAATGAACCGTCGTTATTTGATCCCATATCTGATGATTAGCCAATGTAAAAAGCATTTGAAGCGTTTTTTTGATGCCATACACAACATGATATCGATATTTCCTTCATATTGACGAATCACGGCACAGACTATTTTCTGAAAAACATATTTCTGTTTCTCAGTTCGACTCAAATTCTGACGTGAAGATAAAAGAACTTTGGAATAGTGTTGGCATTATGAGTCCGTACAGTAAATGAGAGTTGGAGCTCCAAGAATATAAATCTTTGGCGTTGACAAAAATCTCCAGTGATGATTCTGAATATTTCGCTCTTCCGACATATCATAGAAGCTAAAAAGAAAATGCACGAGTAAGAGCTAAGACTTTCGTTAGGAACAGGTCAATAAACATGACTTGTGGAGGAATTTTCCATCTGTTCAACTGGTACAGCTTGTCCAATCCATCTTGGCACAGAACTAATAACGTATATGCCCAGCAATCTCTGTGAAGTATACTAAGATAAAAAAAACACCTATTATATGTGTTCACTGTGTTGAAATGTATTCCTAGAAAGGGTTTTTTCTTTCGTCATGGTCTACACTACTAGTGGGCAACTGGAAACGTATCTGAGTTTGTGCCAATATGGATTGGACGAGCTGTATCTCCATTTAGTTTGATACTCATCACATTTTGCTGAAAAGAGTGTGATTTTCTATTGGGACATTAAAATGGGCGATACATCCTCTAGTGAGAAGTTTCAGACAATGTCAAAGTATTGCCAAAGTGGTGCTTATCAGTTGAAGTCTTGGTCAAATTGACGCTACGATATCATTTTGGAATGTGATTGAAACTGTTACTAATGTTTATCAATCACAATTCATGGTTGACGTTCACACATAAAGTGAAAACTGTATTAGTATCTAACAAAACTTTATGGTTTTGGATTTTTGAACAACGCCATAGTACTAACCTCAAATAGCAATCGTTGTCAGTGGTACTTATTAGTTGGAATGTGGCGCTGCGATCTCAATTTAAAATCCCAATAGAGTTTTGCTTGCTTTTTGATTTAGAATGACTTGTCTGTGGACGAGTATCTCAATGTCCTAAAAATTTCACAAAGAATGTTGATTCATATTAATATATACTGTTTTTCTTCCTTGACAATAGTTGAATTAAATTATGGCATCTGAAGAATAATCCACCAATTTTAAATTTTTTTTTATGAGGTTTAGAAGTCTGTACGAAATTATTGATTTCGTGATGCTGGGAGAAAATATTCTTAGTTTGTCAGTTTGTTTTAACAACGTGGTTTCTGAATTTTTTCAACGTATGATCAGTAGACAAGAAAGGTCGCAGATTGGGTATAACAGCCCGAAGAAGACTTTTCCTGCTATTCAGACTATAACAATTAGTACGAAACGTCAATGAACCAGTGAACCGTCGTCATTGTATCCCATACCCGATGAAAGTATCCGATGCTATCGAAAATAGAGATCCCAGAGCCGATCTGCTTATCTTTCGAGAACAATAAACAAAGCATTAATAGAGAGATGACGACCCGCCATCCAGCAGTGACGCACGACCGATCTCCTGAGTGACATCTCAAAGTGATCTGCGATCGCAGCTCTGCTCGGATGACAGATACTATTAAGGAATTCTAATTAAACATCGCTCTTTGGTTTGGCGTGATTTCAACAAATGAGGTCGAGGTGCACACTTCTAGGAAATCGGCCGTGGGATTGACAGTTCTCATAATTTCTTTACGCTTACTCCACCTGGGACACTTCCTTATTGGAGCCCATTCTTCGGTTTAATTTTCACTACGTGGAATATTCAGATGATCATTCTACTTCGATCCGATAAGGAGGTGAATCGATGCACGATGAAAATGCAACATTTGTTTCGGATCATAAAAAGTATTGCGGCTTCGATGATTTTAGAATTTAATTTCATCTCCCAATCATTTTGACTTACACTTTCGGGAACAGACGTTGATCGGAACAGGGAAATCATTTCTTGTATGAGACAATTATAGTATGTCAGTGTCCAACGTGATTTGGTACCAACAAAGAGTCGCAGAGTTCCTTTTCAAAATTGTATTCTGTTAGTCTCTGATGTGGGAAAAAAAAGAAAAAAAGGGGAAAAAAGGTTCAAATTTGGGGAGTGGGGCAAGATCCCTGAGTAGAGGTCGTCTTAGATCATGATTCAATTGGGGTATGCAATGAGGGATGTCAAGAACATAATGAATGATTATTCTGAAAACTGATTTTGCCTATTATTTCTTTCATCTGTCAAATATCAGTCTTCAACCAATCACACTTTTGGTTCCTGCTTGATGAGACCAAGCAACATGCACCATTACTTAGCGACTATTTGTATGGTGCACAATAGTCACCGACTGTTCAGCATGATAATTATTACAAACAGCCTGTGCATCTGACACGACTTTGAATGAATAGATCTTGAACGTCAAATTCAATCAATCGTGCTGAAGTGTTTGAGAATGAATAGGTTCGACTGTTTCTGTTTGGATTTTGTTGATTGTTGATATTTTGAACAAATCATTCCAAATTGTTCCATTTCCTGAATATGCCTCTCTGATATAAGGAATTGGATTCAAGAAATATTCTGCATGAATATAACACGACTTTGATTATTAAACTTCTATTTACATTGGTGTTAAATTTCTTCAGTAACGTTTGATGTTCTTCCTGGAAAATTAGTTCGATTACTAAAAATCTACTACTCGTTTTCAACTCTACAAAAGCTTCTTCAGGCGTGTAAGTACTACTGCAGAAGTAATTGTGTAGCGGTTTTGTGAATTGTCAAGAGAAAATCGAATAATGAAGTGTTTTTGAATATGAAATTATCATATTGAAGTCTCAGAGCCTCTCTCTCCTATTATGAATTTCGCGAATAACATGAAATATATTCTAAACAATTTTTACTTCTAATTTTTTTCAATCATGCGATTAGGCTCGATTTGAAAGTCGACGCCGAAGAAAAGTACAAAGCTGCTGCAAATAGAAATAAGTTCATGACACAACGTCTTCTGGATAATTTCAATCACAAATTCAACATAGTCTCACAGTCCCTCTTCTGCTAAATAATATTTATGCTTCGGATAACTATTGTCATAAAATCTTCGGAATGAGTTATTCAACATACTTCAATTCTATTCGCTGGAGTAGACTATTTGAAGTTGATCTAAGGGCAGTGTCCATAATGTGTATATTACTGTACATTGATTATGATAATAATAAATGACTTTATCTATCATATAACATATCATCGAAATGATGGGTAGTTACTTCCCCCTACTTTCAACTTTCTGTATCAGAAAAAAAAACGATAAATGAGTTTTTGTACCCTTTTACAATTCCTGAAAATTTTTTCCTCTCTTCCAAGAATTATTTCAGATGGAAAATGGGATCACGATATAGTATTTGAATTATACGAGAAGTTGCTGACTGATAGAACGAGGTGTTCCTTTCAGAAGAAATTGTTTCTTAATTAATGTAGCAACTTTTCGGGTAAACTAGAAATCTGCCCTTCTACACTTGAATAGATTTCAATATTATTTCTATTTTTTCTGATTGTGCTAGGTTTACATCCCAGAAAAACTACAAAGTTTAAATGAATTCCGTTTTGATTGGGAAACTAATTATGAAAAGTATTGATAACGCTATCAATTATATTGAAAACTATATGATGAATCATTGGTTTGTGTCAGCAGTAGAAATGAAAAAACTGTGTTGACGGAAAAAAAACAAATGAATACTCCTACGATTATATTTGTATTCAGGATGAACGCCATCAGTTATTGTAGTGTATAATACAGTATGGATGAGTATGCATATGAACAGTGAGAAATGTGTAATTATATATAAAATGCACTTGAAATCAGAAATGGTTCTAGCACACAGGCACCAATTTTCCCTTCTTCTTCAAATTTCAATTCAATATGCTTATCAATAGGATCGAATAGAAAAACACAACCCATCAATTTTCAAACCCATAGGGTTCGTATTGAAAAACTCCGAATGGCAGTAAGCAAATTATGAAATTGATAATATGAAATATTCTGAAGTATATAATAAAATATCGGAATTATGATCGAAAAGTAGATGTGCTAGAGAAAACAGCAACGCATCGACACAAAAAGGAATGAAATCCAATGAAAATTCCACGAAAACAAATTATAATTGATTTATTATTGAGTGCGATTTACCTGGGTTCCTCATCAATTTCTTTTCGCTTCTACATATATCCATGATTCATTTCAATAATTTTATAATTTCAATTTGCAAATATTCTCTTTGAAAAGTTTCGTCTTCTATTTTGACAATTCCACTACAGGTTCGAAAAGAGCTTTATAATTCAAACCAATACCTCTCGAAACTACATCAGGTATTCACAGTTTCCTCGATGAAAAATGTGCTGAAAAACTGATGGACACCTTGAGACCAGACGTCAGATCCCCTTCCTCTTACATCGCGGCGTATTAAGGCCCTTTTGTCCCGATGGCGTTAATGTGGTTATGTCAACAATTAACGGCAAGCATGTGCTCTCGCAAGAAGTAACCAAATGTTGGCCGTCAACTCTCGTTTCGCGTTTCGCAGGCATCATCGTCAATAATTAACGCGGAGAATTGTTGGTTCCGTGCGGCTTACGGAGACTGGGGCCCTCTTCCACCCTCTGACGCTTCAGACAAGATGGATGATATAGCTCAACAACGATAATTCAGTTCGAACATTTTTATAAATATTGGTCAACTGTTCTGGAATCCATTATTTGGCTTTTTTCCCTCATAGAAATGAGAAGGGAAAAGTTTTGAGATTTATGATATCTGGTTTTAGGTCAATTTGGTATGTTTGCTCTGATATGTAACAACAAAATAGTCACTCAATCTCACATCTTTTTAATATTAAAGTTACGTATCGGAGCAAATATACCACCACGAAACAGATATTGTCACAGCTTGAAGCTCTTTCCTTTTCATTTCTAAGGGAGAGAAAACCCAAAGAATGTAATAAACGATGACATGGGAACCTTTGGTGAAAAAATTTCAACTTTTCCTAACACCAAACTGATCCAAAGGGAAAGATCCAAAGAATGGATTCCAGGAGATTTTTGCCTCATCTAATATATCAGTTTGGTGTTAGGATAATTGATCTCTAGGAAATTATTCGAAAAATGAATTCCAGAAGATTTTTACTTTCTCTGAAGGGTCTGAAGGTCATCGTTTTCTGGAATTTCTTCCTGACATTTCCCTGGCGCGAGTGGCTAGCTTCTTCAGATGCTCATACATCTTGCATTTGACTCCGACGACTGGGTATCATGACTCCGTGAAGCGTATTTATATGGATTTAGGTAGTTCGGAGTGCTAATTACTTTTGCTGGATTCGGAGAATTCTCATCAATATTAATTACCGTAAATATTTTATCTGGCAATTATTACTAATGAAAATTTTCGAATCCAGAAAAAGTAATTAGCACTCCAAATCCATTCAAATACGCTTCACGAAATCGTAATACCAAGTCATCGGTATCACACTCAAGATGTATGAGCCTCTGAAGAAGCTAGCCACTCGCGCCAGCGAAACGTCAGGAAGAAATTCCAATAAAAAGTAATGATACTGAAAACCTCGGCCGCGAAAGCCTTAACCATTTCTGTTAATATTGGTAAACTATAATTATTCAACAAAGAAGATGTAGGCTGTAATGAATACCAATTATTCAGGGCAATTTATTGTTATCTTGACTAAGTCTAGAATCTTGATCTTTTTGGGGACTCAGAAATATATCTTTCCATCTTGAAATATTGATTTCGAATCAGAAAAATCAAATGACTCAAAATACTACTGCAATAGAAATGTGAACGAAACAACATGAACGACATATGAAAGTAATTTATTTGTGATATATGTATCTAATATTATAATGGAGGAAAGAAGAAAATAATTTAACTAAATTCGAAACGTTGAAAATGTCTTCAATTTTGATTTCACGAAAATGAAAACAGCAATTCGTTGAGACTATGTTTGTGATGTAATTATATTATGTAGTGTAGTGTTATTAACCCCGCTTTTACCCCGTTATGTCATGATTTCAATAAAATACGAAACACATCTTCTATCAATTCTGTTAGAGAATGTTTATGCAAAATTTGAAGTAGATTGAACAAAGACATCACGATGTCCCATACAAACTTTTAGCCCCTTTTTCACCCCCTTAGGGGTGGAATAAAATAGCCTATACTCCTAAATAGTGTAGCTTTTTGTTGGTGAAGGAATTGTTTATAATCGGATCATTATTTTCGAATATTACAACCCACAAACAAAGTTACAAACGAACTTCTTTATTATATTAGTATAGATAATATTTAGCACTATTGCACAAACTTCACCACGAATCAATCAATCTACGAAGAAGTAGCTCCAGTTATGAAATTCCTGAAAATTTTGAGGTCGTCAAATGGAAAGACTGGAATTGAAATATTCAATGGATAGGTACTAACTCTTCATGAATTTATACATCACGTTTATTCAATCAAATTTATCACTTCCCCTGTGTCTTCAGTCCGAAATTCGATCACTGGCGCAAAAACATCCCCCGGCTTCACACGGATCATCTGGAACGGGGCGAGACGCAGGAGAGCTTTTATTGTCTTCTGACGTTTATGCAAGTTGATGTGCTTTACTTTATAGAGGCGAGCTTTCAACACACTAAACTGTTTGTACTTAACGGTCTGATAGGTGATCTCAGGTGTTTGCATGCCATTAGCGCCATCCGTGCCTTTACGGCCTCACGTCAAGCTACTCTCCTTTCGTAAGGTATACTTACCTAGCCGTTTCAATTATTAACTCCGGTTATCTACCGCATCGAAGGGCCGTAATTTTCGGAGTGGAGCCAGTGACTTTTACGTCGTGTTAATTTTAGGGTTTCTGCAGATCAGAATTCGGGTTGGTTAATGATGGATAACTTGCACATGATAGATCCAAAGAAAATTTGAAATTCATGCATTATGGAAAACTAAGAGATTGAATTGAAAACTTCGGTGTGGAAGTTGTTACTTTTTCCATAGAACAATTACTCTAACACCAAATTAATGTTGATTCGTATCTCCTGTCCTTTGAGTCACGCGGTGTTCTCTGAACATTACAGTGCTTCTTTTCCGTGTGGATATGCATATGAAAAAAATGAGAACTGGGAACCTATTACCAAATGAACTTTTCAAAATTTTTCAGGATAATTTTATTTCTCAAAATAATTCAACAAATGGAAAGTTTAGCAACGCTATATAATACTGTTACATTGATGATAATAATGTATGGGAATCGTCAGGTGAAAGAAATACTGAATTATTTTGAGGTACAAGCATGAAACTGAAATTAAAGGAGATCAATGACAATAACAAATTATTTCCAAATAGAAAACTATCAACAGAGTATACGCATTCCTGCACGATATTATTCTTTAATCTATTTTTCAAAGAATTCAAGGTCGGAGATTCGGTTGAGTAATTCGGTAAATTATTGACTGTCTGGGGTTCTATGATATTAGGAGATCTACTCGCTAATCTATATTTACCATACGGAACAAAGATTTTTTTTGTCTCGTATTCACATGTCCAGTGCCGACGAACTCAAACAAACATTTATTCCAAAATACAAAAACACACATTTCGTAGATGAATAAACCTGGTGGTGTTGAAAGTCCATATCTTCTGAAGAGATCTACACATGAATGAGTACTTGAAACATTGGTAATTGTTCTTGAGAGCCTTTTCTGTGCTGAAAATAGCAAAAACTGACCAACCCCAGAAAATCACAGCATATCGCAGACGAGTTTCTACGTAGCGAACATAACATAATGAACACCGATTTTTTTTTCTCCCTTCGTGGAAGCCTCCACTACCAGGTCTCCAGAAAGCACTTCAGCCTCGAGGGCTTGCTGAGCTTTGCTTCACTATTCTTTATGACACTCATTTCAACAACCTTGTCCTTTAGACAAGTTTGTGCAGGTTGACTGCTGGGTGTTTGTCATATTCTTTTGGATCCAAAATTGTTTTCCATATATTTGTTGACTTTCATGATCCAGAGCTTCACATTACCAAAGTATGTGTCGAGCTATCGCTGTCCCTTTGTTACATTGTCTGCAGCTAAGGTCGCCATTGTACAGCCCTATCTCAATTAGGTGTCCTTTGAGTAAACAGTGTCCACTCAGCAGCCCTGTTATAACCTTTATCTGATTCCTGTTACACTGAGGCAGGTTTTCAGTCTCTTTCCTCAACGGTCCTTTTATGCAGGTTCTTCCGTGAGCGCTACTCGGTAGATTTCCCCAGTAATCTCTATGTTTTGTTCTCACCCAATTCCTTAAGTGATTCGATACCGTTATTTTGGGTACCCCCACCGCTGGCTCGGATCCAGTATATGGTGTTGATGATCCTTTTATTGCAAGCTCATCGGCTTTTTCTTTAACTCCGATACATGTGCGACCTGGGACTCATTGTAGAGACAGTCTTCTATAGCAAAATGGTTAAGGGGGTGGGAGTGACTTTCCAAGGGTACAACCAAAAACGTATTTTGGAGTGTGTTATATTCCCATTCAATGTTCGACATGATGTCACTTTTTTATTATTTCAATTACAGACATATCGCTCGTTGAAATTTTTGGTATTTCGTTGATGACGAAAATCCACTTCAATCTTTGTGTGTATTCATTTGCCTTTTTAGATTTGAGTTTTTGAGAATATGAGAGCAATGTATATGTTTGATTGTTTTACCATGATCCGACTCCACTTTTTGTAAATTCCCCATCTAATAAGTCATTAGCGAAACATGTTTCAAAAGAGAACGGATGTCGAATCAATATCTCAAGCGATGGAACATTTTCAATCATATTCAAGCAAAAGAGCATTTCGCTTCTCATCTCCCAAGATGAAATGAAGGAGAGACGTCAATGAATAAATTATAATTCGTATCAACAAAGCGGTCTTCCCATGAAAAGGAACAAACCTCAAATCACCCGGTACAGCCTTGATATGTGATTCGAAAAGATCAGAATTTCTCTTGAAGGCAAGAGCTGCCGTAATAAATATCTCCGCATAAGATTCTTATCATTTTCAATCCCATAAACTACATATAACATATGGATGGCCATAAATTACGATGGAACAATACATCAAAGATATTGGAATCGAGACTTCTCTTCGTATCATAATGGGTGATAATTTTCGTTGTGAGCCTTTTGTTTTATTTCCTCGCTTTATAATTATCAGGTAATAATGAACTGGGAGGACCAGGTGCATATTTTTCTAGATTCGTATCCAGTTTGACTTATATGTTTTTGAGCTTTCTGTAGCAGACATTTATAGCGATATATTTCGGTGATACGGATTAGGGACGAAAATAATGATAGAAAATAGTACATTCATGAGTGAAGTGAAACGGCTTATGTTACCTATCAAAATCAAAAACCACTCAGAAGATGCAATTTTGGCATCATTTTGGTTGCAGAGACGTAGCATGTGCAGGAAACATAACAAACAAGCTGTTATTACTGACAGAAATTCGTTTGTTTCTCTCATTTTTCAAAATATATCTTTTTGTATGCAGATTCACACGAAAGGGAAGCCCTGTAATGTTCTACGATCACCGCATGAATCATGGGACAAGAAATAGGAATTAACATTCATTTTGAAGTTTGTAAGCCTCAGGAAATACCTCTCTTGGTAAGGAGTTCCAAAGCTCAGCTATTCTATCCAAAAAAGATCCCTGAGCAAGAGAGGCCCGACAGGTCTCCAAGTGTAGATATTGCTAGGGGTGGAACGATTAATTCAGAAGAGCACCGACCGTGAAAAGTTGGGAAGAGAGACGAGTCTCCGACCTTCTACGATGTTCCAATGAAGTGAGCGAGTCTGCGAGCGAAGAATCACCAACAAGAGAAAGGATTGCCTTTCTCTGAATAGAGTCTAGAAGCTTCAATGACTGTTTTGGTGCGGAACTCCATACTTGAGAACTATATTCCAAGATAGGAGCCTTGTAGATAATCAGAAGCTGAAGAGAAGTATTTCTATGCACGACAACAGAAATCCAAGTTTCTGGGAAGCACCTTCAGAGATCGTTCTCACATGGTTTTCCCATGGGAGATTATTACTGATCGTCATTCCTAGCATCGAGATACTTGACTTCGTAGGAATAGTTACCCCTGACATCAGAATACTAGATGTTGATAGAACGGCTTTCTTCGAGAAGAGACAGGCCTGGGTTTTCTTAACATCAAATTCCACCAAGTTCATGCTACCCCGTTCTATTTTTTTACCAAGTCATCGTTAATTTTATTGACGTGAATGTTTCTTTGAATTTTTGTTTCCCGAGCTGATATGGGTATTCTGGAAGAGAAAGTAGTATGAAGAGTACTGTCGTCCGCAAAACTATGTACTGAACAAGTTGTTTCCTCGAGAAAATCATTGATATGAAGCAAAAACAGAGTGGGGGCCAGAACTGAACCCTGTGGAACACCTGCATTTATGGGGAGAATATCAGATGATACTCCATCAACAACCACATACAGAGACCTATCAGACAAGAAACTCTGAAACAAAGCACATATTATGATGAAAATCGAAAACCACTCATCGAATTGAAATCAAATCAGTTGTGACACCAAAAGCAGTCTGATATTGATTTGATAATATGTTAATCATTCCAAACACCAAATCTCAATTTCAGTGACGTTAAAGGACGAGGCGAAGATGAGAAGTCTTTCATGGACATTAACATTCATTGAATCAATTTATGCATGTTATGAGGAAAAGAAGAGAGAGAAAAGAAGGACGAAAAACCTCTTTTCTCTCAATGAAGTGAAGCAGCTATAGTATCAGCTTTTTATAAATTCAAACAGTACCTAGAACCTAGAACAGGTTAGATCTATGCTTCTTAATAATTGATCAATATGTGACGGTATATGAAGATGTGTTTGGCGCGAAACAGAAGAAAACTTTTCTCTGGAAGCACTTTCAACAATTTATAGAGCCCAGGTGTTTTATTAGAAAAGGTTGATTCAATTGAAATGTTCAGTTTGACAACATAATTTTGTTATATTTAACTCTTCGCCCCCATCGAAATTTTATTATAATTTATTTACTTGTGCCTTCAGCTGATACGATTCCTGAGGGGGTGAAAAACGGGATCAAAGTTTGCATGGGCAACGTACTTCAATCTGAGTGAAATTTTGCAGAAATATTCTTCAAAAGAATTGATGAAAGATATGTTTCGTATCTTATTGAAACTCATTGTCTAACGGGGTAAAAAAAACGGTTTATAAAATTTTTGACTTCTCTCAAACGTTCTTTCGAGTGCGCCCGGAAGACAGAGTTGTAATGAACCTGATAAAACTTAGAACGGAAAACTACACAATATAATTTGATCACAAAAATGATTAACGCCCAACGAACTGGAAACGGATCAGCTAGTTATAAAGATATATGTTTATATGTTTGGGTTCGATCCCTGGTCAAGGCAGAAATTTTCTGAATGCACCCATGAAAATGTTGCACAAGCTGTATGATTTGATAAAATTTAAAGAGATCTACAAACTGGTAAAAATCAAGTGAGCATGAATGGTTATTATTCGAGATATGAAATCGTTCAACGGCAAATTGGTAGTACTTTTCACACATCAAGATGCAAGAATCAAGAGCAAATAGGAAAAAGTATCTTAACAAAAATATATTACAGTTTCCTGTATGATTTTCACTTACAATGGGTTTACAAAACTGCGACACGTGTTTCGCTATTACAATAGCTTCTTCAAGCAAGATAAATGATTTATCTTGCTCGAAGAAGCTATTGTAATAGCGAAACACGTGTCGCAGTTTTGTAAACCCATTGTAAGTGAAAATCATACAGGAAACTGTAATATATTTTTCTTAATATGGATTTTCATCAAGTATCGGCCAGTTCAATTCAATTTTCAAAAGTATCTTAGTTTTTTTACTCTCTTGGCAGAATCCTTTTTCATAATGGAAAACATTGTAGGTTGAATTTTCTCAAGTTTAACAAGGAACTCCAATCATGAAATCCATTGTCGATTTTTAATGGAGTGGAAAATAAGAAAGCTAGGAGACCTGGATTGATGAAACTGTAGGAATGGATAATTTCAATGACTGTAGAAATGCTAGAGGCATATGATATCAACTCTTTCTCTTATCTTTCCACAGTAACTGGTTGAGCAGTGAGCTGAGAACCAATGCCAATGAAAAAATTTGGTCGGACTCCCTGCATCAACATGCTAAAGTTCATCACTACTGACTGTAATCGGCATATTTTTGTATTGCATGGTTGAAAATCCACCCCAAATTGGAAAAACAGAACAGAACCCTGAAACGAGCAACGCAAAAAAGTGTGATATGATGGAACTGCTGGTGGCATTTTTCAAGCATGAATAGTTTGGAACTAACCCTTTTCAACGACCTTACCGTTTCAAACTTTTGTGGATCTATTCGAAGATATGCAATTGAATTATGAGCAAGAATTTAATGAACCATATAGTTATTATTTATGTTATTGCGAAATGTTATCTTAGACATAGTATCATCGACAGACATAATACAATTCATAAACCTCTACCAGACTCACTAACAATTAAAATGCCTAAAAAAAATGGCGACACATTCATACTATGATATTGGGCTTCATGTTGTTTTTCATTATATTAGTTCAGATATCGCTTGCAATGAAAATTCTTACAAATTCCCTAGGAAATGTATAGTCAGCCGACCGGTCTTCTGGCTATACGTTTACTTTAGGACGCTGACCAATCGACAAATTGTTGACTGCTCAAATCAAAAAGTACAGATCGCCGATTGGTTTCTTGATTATGCACTCCCGATTTCCTAACTAGAGTACCAGGAAAGTTCAAACTGCAGTTCTTTTTATAGGAAATGGAAATATTCGTGGAAAAAATAGATCGAAGTAAGTGAAAGGTGTAAATATGTTACTAGCTGACAAGATTCGAAACACAACTATTTAGCACCTATGAATGAAAAACAAAGTAACGAAACTACTCAAATCTCAGATGAATAATGGGAGAGCTCGAATTCAGCTGGAAGTGGAGCCCATATCTGTGATATTAACATCAAATCATACGACGTTAGTGATGTCTGACAATTGGCGTCATCTAGCGATGCAATTGAGAAAACAAAATGATCTATAAAAATATAATAATAGTATATTATGCAACGATCGTGTAATGATGGTTATTAATACGAAGGTGAGTTTCGTATGGTTTATGCGAGTGTATTAATAACCATTACATGAGAGTTGCATACGCTATTTTATCTACACCCAATAAATAATGAAGAACTTAAAATATTATACTATTAGGTATTTATATTGAACACAATAATAGTAGGTAATCAATCGTATTTCTTTGAAAAATTCTACAAAACTATAAATAATGGTATAACCACTGAAAATACAACAATGAGAAATGAAAAGAAAAAAAATAAAAAAATCTCTGCCGAGCTCAGGATTTGAACCCGGACGTTTCTATTCAGGTTGACCACTCGGCCATTAGAGCTTATTCAATTTATTCGAAAATAAAAACATATGTTTTGCATGTGTAAAATGAAAAATAGAATCCTTTCGATTATATTTTTTTCTTGTCTATGACATCTGTGGAGGAGTCGCTGGTAATTCTTCTATACCACTGCTATAAGACATTTTCATTCGATTATCGAAAATTGACTGAATTCTTCAAAAATTCAATACCTACTGATTTTGACTTGACAAACGTCGAAATGCAAAGCTTGCACATCATGCTTGATTGAAAAATAATGAGTTTCTATTGGTTGAAAATCTGTATCGTAATGAAAATTTGTATCGTAATGGATTTCATTATAAAACGGGTTGTGGGCATATAAGTGTATTATTAGAGTACGGGTGTCGATAAAAGAAATATTGTTAGTCAAAGTCTGCATAAAAAGATTTTGAAGCGTTTTTGTAACGCCATCTACAGTATCAAGTCGATATTTCCGTTTACTCGACAATTCACGACAAAGTTTCCTTCTCTAAAAACAAGGTGCAGATTTCTGTCTGTCAATTTGACAGAAATGTTGGAAGAAAGATAATGGAGCTTCAAAATAGAGTTGACGGTAGGAGTTCATACAGGAAATGAAAGTTTAGGCATTGGAATAATCTTCAAATCATGAATGATATATTACATTGACAAAAAATTCCACTTCTATATCTGAACTGATTGACCTATCTCTATAAGCAAAAATCAAAGGATCGCCATAAAACACCAGGGTATTTTGACATCTTACTACCAACTAAGATGCCTAGAAACCATGGTGTGTTTACTTATACCTGTGAAAGTTTGAGATAGAAGTGGCGAAATCTGAATTGCTTGATTTTTGGTGGATAAGTGAGCTTTCGGAGGTTTCTGTATAATACGTACAGATGTCGCCCACACGCTCTCGTTAGTCTTTTCTGAAGATGAATTTGTACTGGGTGAAAATTTGCATTCAGGTTTTTCCACTTTTTTCTGATTGGCTGGTGAGAAGGAAACGCAACCTAAAGGTCAATGGGTGGCCAATCAAATACCAGTAAAAACGTTTCAATGTTTGAAAGCAAGGAAATCAATAAATAAACAAGTTAAAAACATTGTACACATCAAAATTACAGAGTGACATGACAATGTGACCAGTAACTTGAATCTTGACATCAAATTTGAAGAATGGGAACATAACAACCCCTATCGAAAAAATAGCGGAAACCTCCAACAGCGTCGATTATTTTTTTCGTCACAAAAATCTGAACAAAATCTAATCAGTGGAATCACCGGGATTCCTAGGCATCTGACTACCAACCCTCATTAAGAAGTTCTGTCACGAGTTTATGTATTTCGTGTTCAATGGAAATCTAGTGGTTTCTTGGTTACACTCCAAAGTAAACTAATTCCATCCACAGTTCTGCAATTATCTACTCCTAGCACGCCAGTGGTGGTTCTTTTTCTTCTCATGATTCATTTGCGGCTTCACTGACATTATTATTTATTGACCTCTAATAACAGGTCTTCGAGACATAAACCTCTCGGGCACACGCCCTCTTGTCACTCTAACTTCACTTCGTGTAAGATATTACGCGTTCTTGTTGTTTTTGATCGACTATCCATCATGGTACGTTCATTCCATTATCTGGTAGTTTATAATTTTCTGGTTTCCTGACTTCTGTCAGGATTCCTCACTGATTATAAGGTTGCTAGAACTTTCATACACTATTTAGTGTTAGTTTATTGTTGAAAGTTCGGGTTGAATTCAAGATAATTGGTATGGATGGCTTTTTTTTCATGCTAATATGTTTCCTTGATAAAATTAATTCGTTTTTGATGAGAGAAAATTGTATACCTTGTAAATCATCGGAGTTCGTATAAGTTTCATGAGATACATCCACCAAATTCGGTGATTTTTTCACATATGCTGGAATTTTCTCATACTTCATTTTTTTAAATTGTTTTCCCTGACTTCTGGTACTGTCAGGTGTTACTTTTTCGATCGAAGTTTTGGATGAATCCCATTCTCATTATGATCTGTATGGGTAGTTTGTTTCAAAGCTGATATTCTCCTTGTTAAATATTATACCTGATAAATGATGCAACACCATAACCGTTTCGTTCGATATAATCTTGAAGGTAAATATAAAGATTTCTCACATACGTTGAGATACCTACCTTGGGCCGAAATATTTTTCTTTCATAATTTTCTGGTTTCCTGACTTCTGTCAGGATTTCTCACTGATTATAAGGTTGCTAGAACTTCCATACACTATTTAGTCTTAGTTTATTGTTGAGAGTTCGAGTTGAACTCAAAATAATGGGTATGGATGGCCTTTTTCACATGCTAATATGTTTCCTTTTTGAAATTTGAACGTTGTTTTGAGTGAGGAAATTTGATACCTTGTAAATTATCGGAGTTCGTAGAAATTTCATGAGATACATCCTTACTAGGGATAATATTCAGTGATTTTTTTCACTTATGCTGAAATTTTCTTATACTTCAATATTTTTTTTTCTATTCCTGACTTTTCTATTGAGTGTTACTCCTCCAGTTATAGGCGCCGAAACTTCAAAATTACTATGGGGGCTCGGTCTCCAAAAATAAACATATAAGAATTATATATATATATATATATATATATATATATATATATATGCTGGCTGGAACTTCCAGACGCGGATCAACCGGAAGTTCCAGCCAGCACATTTCTGACCGCGGAAGCCTAGCCGATCAAATATATATATATTTATATATATATATATATATATATATATATATATATATATATATATATACATATATAACAAATAGGATTAAAATCATAATTTTACTCATGTTAGAAGGTCTGCCGTCTTTGGTTATTTTTTAAAGTGAAAATATTTGCTATCTCGTGATTACTAACTTCTTTAAAAAGGAGCTCTGTAGAAGTTCAAAATGGCACAATCGTTTAGTCTTTGCTGTGTCATCGTGGACCGTGAATACGTTTTTGATTTGATATATCAGATATCACATCTTTTTATTCTTCATTACAATATATAAGGTATACGTACGCACCTTTGTTAATAGTCACTACGGCTTTGAGTAACTGCGGCGGTTTTGTCACTGACACTGTTGCCAGCGTGATAATAAAAAATCTTTATAACCCGACACCAATGAGACCGATACATAATTTGTTCTAAACCAAAAATTTTTGCAGTGAGAGCATGGTAACTCCTTGTTAAAAAATATCATACCTGATGAATGAGGCAAAACCACCAGAGCCTCCTTTGATATAAACTCATTGATATTGAAACAAATATTCCTCACATATCTTGAAGTTACCTTATGCTGAAATATGTTTCTTCCATAATTTCTCAATGAAAAATAATTAATATAATTTGTTGAAGTAACCTGATGCTGATTTTTTTTTCAAAATTTTCCTCAATTAGCGAAAGTTTAGAGGTACCATTCACTATTTAATACTTCTCTTGAGTTGAAAATTTGAGTTTATGCAAAGTAGGTCATTCTCTCTTGATGAAACTTATACGTTTTTATGTGACAAAATTTTGTAAATGATGGTAAATTATTTCGGATTATCAGAGCTTTATTTTGAATGTACGTCTCTCAGATCTATGATCGCCAGAGCCTCATCTGATGAATACCTACTGAGATTGGTTTTATTGAAATGATTTTTCACCTTAGGTTGATATATCTTAATCCTAAATCATTTTTTCAAATGAATATCATATATGTTTTCAAGTCTCTCAATGCAATTTAATTATATTTGTTCATAGAGAGACAACATTTCTGTCACGCATGATACCGGTTTCAGATAATTCACTGCGTATTTTCATTTTGATGAACGCTTCTTCTTTCTTCAGAGTTATTCATCAAAGTTCATGATGTAAATATGGTCTGCAGCTCGTATGAAAATATTTTTCTTTGTCAAAATTCTCTACAAGTAATATCATGATTCTTAAAAATTTCTCTTCGAGATTATAGTCTTTCTATCTCACTCCGATCAGTTCCCAAACCGATTTACTACAAATATAATGAATTTCATAACTGAAAACAACGAAAAAACTGTCAATCTATCTTTCTGGTAGTCAGATAACTTAAACTGTTGCGTCGATCTCTCAAATTATTAATATACTAATGCGGGAGCTGCAAACATACGACATGATTAAACAGACAATTTCCAGTGTAACTCTGCTCATTGCTGGGAAACATCCCAGGAGCGAAACCTGATAAATGGAAAAGTGACGCGACTGAGTGATCCGACAATACAAACACTCAAATGCGATGTTGATTCACATCCGCCACCGCCCGCAGCTTGGCAGGGCCTAACGAATTGCATATTCCTTCGCATAGACGGAGAAAAGCGAATTGATATACCATTTTCCTCCACTGCCAAAAATATGTTATGCGTCTTCGTTTGATTAGGTTATCGATTGAAATAATATAAGAATTATTGTATACCGACATACTGACACCGACAGCCAGATAAGGTGGATAGTTCAGAGAAAGGAAGAAAGAGAGAGTGAGAGAGAGAGAAAGGAAAAGAGAAAGAGGATACAATAGAGAGAGCAAGGGAAAAAAGGGAGAATGTACAATTCGTCAAGGTTTTATCATTGACCAATTTAAAAAAAATATCATATTAAGAGAAATTATACATTTTCAGTAAATTTCAATACATTCTAAACTCCAGTTAGACACTACCGAGTACCAACAAGTGTCATTACTGCTATTCATGTTGATGTCACTCTGGTACGAGTAGGCTGAGATTGATACATTGTTTTTGATAATTGCATTGACTTCCAATCATATCTCATAAATCTTAGTTCACTATGCTTCACAAGAAATGCTGAGAGATGCCTATCTGGCTTCTGTTAGAATTGAAGTCAATCAACCCCAGCCCCAGATTTTTCCCTGTAGGCGTCATGAAATCAATACTTTCGTTATGATTTATTGAATCATGAGTTCTACTTCACTGAAATCTTCCCGAAAGTAACTATTTTCCGGGATATTTTTTCGCCTTTGGAACGATTCCTTCAATTATGGAACAATTTTCGGTACCTAAGTAGGCGACTTTGGCAATAAATCTGTTTTTTATGATAACACTTGTCATATGATATTCAAGAGTGCTTCCGATTATCCATTTCAGAAAATGTAATTTATTCGTGAAAGTGGAGTTAAATTGAAGCCACATGAGATAGTGAAACTGCTAAGGTGGCTAATTAAAAAATATTGCCGCTAAAGTCAAATATACGTATGCCACTTTTGTACATAGCCCCGACAATATCAAGACGAGTAATTGATTTAATTGTGTAATTAATATTTGTGAATGATGTATTCATAAAATGATTGTTAGATGTGATTTATAATGAAAATGTATCCATCCAGATCCTTTTTAACATAATGAACGCCCGCAGAAAAAGTATCAAATGAAACATGATCCAAAACCGTATATTCAACCAGATGTCGGTTCCAGTAGAGAAAAAGTGTGGTTGCTAAAATCGAATTGAACTCCACAAAACATATCCATTTGTAAGTAGGGTAACAGGGATAATCTGGTAGGTAACTACATATAAAAATCTATCTCACAGAATATTCTACAAGAAAGCACATTGAACAAACAAGAGGGCCATGGCATAGCTGTTCAGGAAAGAGTACTTGATCGAATGATTTCGAATTATCGAATGCTAAGTTTAACTTATACTTAGATATGCGAAAAATAAGTCACTAGTTGGTCTCTAATGATAAATTCCTCATCACCTATCATTATGTTCTTCTAGCCGCTCTGAATACAACAGAACAATAGAAAAGGTATCAATTGCCAGGAAATATTTCATAGCTATGGAGGGAATTGAATATTCTACTAAGTACTGTTGTCAGTTCGGGGGGTACTTATCTTGAGATCATTAGTGTAGATCTATGAGGGTAATCCTTTTGTTATATGGAATTTGATAACAGGCAAACAGCTATCAACAGGAGTTATATTCGAAGGTTGTTTCCTGAATCATTCTGAAATTGAGTTTCCAGAAAACAAGTCAGAAGAAGTTTTTACTTCTTGTTGAATACTGGTGACCAGTATCCCATCTTCTTGAGACAGAGCGTGAAAATTAACCAGAAGTAAAGTTTCCCCAACAGCTTCAACAGAATACTAAAACGAACAGGAATCATCTGGACATGAGTGTTGACCGAATGTCGGAATTGTGAGCTGCTGTATTTTCAATTGTACTGTGATCTCAGATTTCATCGATAGCGACTGAATATTGCTTGTTTCAACGTGACAAAAATTTTTTTTTTCGAACCATGGTTTTCAGATTGTTACTTTGATACCAGACCAGAAGAAAGGCAGATTCTCTTCTTAGAAAAGCTGAAGAAAAAATACAAAATGAGTTTAAATTATGATTCAATACAATTATTTATGCTCCCAAACAACAGTAATATTTCTGATGAATATTGTTGAAATGATTGTTGAGGGAGTAAAAATGTTCTCACTATTTTGTCAGTTACCTATGTATCGTATTCTCATGAATTTGGAGATTCAATGAACAAATGTTTTGATGAAATGCATCAAAACGTTTCGGAAGCTAGTCCGCCTCCTCTTTCAAGCCTATTTTGAAAAATTTTCAATGGAGTTTCCATTTTTGTTACAAAATGACTTATTCATCCATAGTGACACAGAGAGTTTCTGTTGAACTGAAATGAAGAGATTGTTCATTGAGAATGGAGTATGGATCAATATTGGATGCCTCTTCTGAAGAGGGAAGTTGAATTGGAACGATTAAATTCGAAGTAGGTTGTGTCAAAATCAACTGAAAATTTCTCAAAACAGGGTCTAAAAAGAAGGCAGACTAGCTTCCGAAATGTCGCAAAGGGGAAGTATATGCATTTCATCATGCATATGATCATTAAATCTCAAAATTCATGAAAATACGATACGTAACTGGCAAAATAGTCAATTTTGAGTCTTTTAAATATTGCAGTTACAAAAAAACTAATTTGCCCAGAAAACAGATATTGTAAGAATTCCCCAAGTAGCACAAACATTTTAGACAAAAATTGACTCAATATTACGGGAATATCAACCTTATATTGTAAGATATTGGCCACAAGAAAAATTGTGAACATTCGCCGATATCAGATCAATATTCGAAAACAATGTAAGGATATAATGTTTTGACTATATTGGTACAATATTGTTAATGATATATCGACAAAAAAAGGGATATTCGATTGATGTCTCTCAATAATTCTTAGTTTTTATATTCGGAATTATTCATTTCTTTTTTATCACTCATTCCAAGTTACTTGACCGAATACTAACCTGGAAAAAACTATGGCTGCTGCGGTGCTTGAACGACCTTCACTGTGTAAATACTATACGCTCTACGACACGGAGATACGTTTTCCGAAAAGGAGTTGGGTGGTATAGATGTGGTGACTCCAGGCTAGTTATATTCGAGACAACATTAAAATGTTAGTAACTTCAGTAGAAATAAACATATATTTGAAAAACCACTGAAGGATCACTGTCTTATGTGATGGCGGTTTGGAATATCAAACTCGCTCTGCAAAAAGTTCTCGTCTTGATATTCAATTTTTCCAATTTTTTTAGGAATAATTCATCATGAATATTGCGTTACCAATATTGATATATGTTTGAATACGCTAAGTGATCACTCTCAAAATCCCGATACCTCTTTCTAGTAGTGATTCGAAAATGACTATTTGAATTTTTCCATTCTTCTGTGAAAACAATATTCAAGCATCATCAGAATTTGAATATCTATATTGTAGTATGATGCCAATATGCCACCTAATGTGATAATACAAGATTGTAATCTACGCCCCCAAACAATGTCGAATATATATTGGATTCCGATGTTGAAAATTGGGAATATACCTGATATGGTAATTCTGATATTGGTTATAAGGTATCGAACCCATATATTATCAATATTGAACCTTACACAATCCAGTTGACATTTATTGTCAATATTGAACTAATATCCATATTGAAATATCGTTTACTCAATATTGATTCATATTAATTCTTCATCAATTTCTTCACTTATGAGGTATCCATATTGGACCAATCTGAATTCGGGGTTCAGCCAATATGATGTGCTACTTGGGTTAAAGATTATTTCTTTTATTTTTAGGGAAGAGAAACCCCAAAAAATGGATTCCAGAGAACAGTAACCTTCCAACTCATCGGAAAACATCGATCCATTGCAGTTCACTGATTCACACGAGTTCATAAAAACAAGACAAAAAATGGACCTGAATTCGACAGTACGCTATGGAAATCCACTTGTTACGCTACAACCGATCGTATTTATCTCCCGGTTAGCCAGCCGTCATTCACACCCCGATGGTATCTGCACGCCAATGAGCGCTTGTATCAACCCTTGAACCCGCGCTAACGTTGATGGATGAATTCGCAAACAGTGCATCCGTTCCCGTCGACAGCGTTTGCAAAACGGGTCCGGTCCTGGGACCTGTTGATGCACCGGCACGGGAACACGTCTTGGGGTAGGTGCATCTCGATGCCACATTTGTGGTGGAATTCGTTCATATAGAAGGTTTCGGAGAGACTGATGTTTCTCGAAGTATTGAATTTAATCAAGGTTTGGGAGAAGAAACGAATTATATTATATGGAGCCTCACACGAAAGGGAAGCCCTGCATTTTTCAAAGAACACCGCATGAATCAAGGGAGGGGAGACACAAATCAACATTTACTTTGAATTTTTGAAGTATGTAACCCTCAGGAAAAACCTCATTCGGGAAGGAGTTCCAAAGCTCAGCCGCTCTATTGAAAAAAGATCCCTGAGCATGAGAGGTTCGACAGGTCTCCAAATTCACAACAAAGGGGTGTGAGTATAACTACTTTTCTTCGGGCTTGAAGGCCGTCGTTCTTTGGAATTTCTTCCTAACGTTTCGCTAGCGCGAGTGGCCAGCTTTTTTAGAGGCTTACTCATTTCCGATGACTAAACGTTTCGATTTCTTAAGGCGTATTTATATTGATGCAGGTAGTCTGGAGTGTTGATTACTTCTGTCGGGTTCGGGGAATAATCATCATTATTAGTGCGGCAACTAATAATGATGATTATTTCCCGAACCTGACAGAAGTAATCAACACTCCAGACTACCTGCATCAATATAAATACGCCTTAAGAAATCGAAACGTTCAGTCATCGGAATGAGTAAGCCTCTGAAGAAGTTGGCCACTCGCGCTAGCGAAACGTTAGGAAGAAATTCCAAAGAACGACGGCCTTCAAGCCCGAAGAAAAGTAGTTATACTAATAACCTCGGCCGCGAAAGCTTTAACCATTTTGTCAAAAAGGTGTGAATTCTCTACTCGTCGAGTCATCCGTGTAGATATTGTGTCGAATGAGTGACTCCATTGAAATTTTAGAGAATAGTAATATATTCATAGAGAAATATTAAACAATAACAATAGTAATGAAAGATGTTTAGTGTCTGAATAGTTAACAAATGGAATGAATTTTATCGGCATTCGAACAATTAATAATTTGAGAAAAATTCGCTTTTCTCAGGCGGGATTCGAACTCACCTTCCATCAACTAGATGAACGATCTAACCACTGAGCTACCGAAGTCACAGTTTTTTATCGCACATTCGAAAGTCATTTCTCTGAAATTCTTGTGTCAGTTGTCATTTTTGAATCGAGAACTTAAGGCGGTTTTCGACTGACGGAGGTGTTGAATAAGGAAGGAAACTCATTCATTATCAACTGGTCTCAGTACTAAATTGTACCTTTCAACCGAAAAATCGTCGCACTGTCAACTGCAGCAAGTATCAGGTTTAGATATCAACCAGATGATTTCAAGCCAGATATAGAAACGAAAGATGTTTGGTGTTTGCATAATTAACAACTGAAATGAATTTTAGCGACACTTAACTAATTCAGCTGATCTTGTTTTGAATTCTCAATTGTCTGATTTCATCTGATTGGTATCTGAAGATGATACCTGCTGCATATCCGACGATGCTTTGGTTGAGAGGTACAATTTGGCACTGAAACCAGTTAATAATGAATGAGTATACTTTTCCATCCAACACTTCTATATGAAACCGCCAAGAGTTCTCGATTGAATATTATCAACTAACACAAGAATTTGAGCGAAATTACTTTCGAATATGCCATAGAAAAAAGTATCTTCGGTAGCTCATAAGTTATAACATCCATATAGTTAATGAAAGATGTGGGTTCAAATCCCGCCTGGGGAAGTATTTTTTTGTATTTTCAATTGTCTGAATGCCGCTGAAATTCATTTCATTCAATAAAAATAACAGTAATTAGAACGAATATCGCCCATCAAGCAAGTAAATACGGACACAATATCAAGAGTTACTCTGTCAACGCAGTTCTGGCGAATTAGTATGTCTGATTATAGGTGTTCTAAAAATTGTTCTGAAATTGTTCGTTTTCGTTAACCAGCTGACGAACGTCAACCCTCAGAAGTCGAAACTTGTGCGAGCAATGGATCAACGAGGCCTTACCTTTCAACGTGCGATTACCCAGCACGGTACAGTGGTCTCAGATCAGCGCTTATTTCGGTAAAGAAAATAATCATAACGATCGCATGCAGTAGGTCATTATTCTCGGTTCTGGGTTCTTTACCTACCACAATCTGAAAAAAAAATATTGAAATCTATACAAGTACAAGAGGAATTAAAGTTTTGGTATTTCTATGAACATAACTGTTGAGTGAGATGATATATTTGACAAAAAAACTATAGATCCCACTCCTAGATAACCGTTTCATTTCAATACATTCTCAAGAACATCCTGCGACATCCTGAACCCGGACTCCTATACGTGAATCATGTTTCATTTATTCCATCAACATACCTCATAGTATATCTTACACGCTTATTAAGTGTCACGAAAGTTCATGCGAGACGATCACAACACCTCCAAAGCCTCTAACGTTCAGTTCCTCATGTCGGAGACACTTTACCATTGCACGTCGCATATAGGGGCTGTTGTATAGTTTGTTAACGTGACATGACAACCACCTTTGAAGATGCAGTCTGGTGTCTTCTGAAACTGATACGGTGATGCACTGCGACTGTGACATGCCTTGTCACAAAAGGAACATCAATTTTACTTGGGGTTTATCGTGTGCTTACTTACTTGTTTCCAGTTTATGGCTAGGTTTCGACATCGCTTCGACCGCGTGTCTCTATTATATTCACTGGCATGCATTGCTCTCAATTCGTCAAAGTGAGAGGTGGATATTATGAATGGAATAATGATATATTGTTTCTGGGAAAATATATCTTGAGGTTCTTATCGGATGATGTTTGGAATTTTTTCAATACAACATCAGAGTTGTTGTTTTCTTTCAAATTTTGTGAAAATTATTTTATACATCGATACGATCTCTCTTGTCTTTATATTAATCAGTTTCTATCTATTATTTGAATGTTTCTTGAGGAAGTAGAAATATCTTGGAATGTATTTTTTTGTTTTATCTCCCCTAGAAATGGAAAATGTTGGATATTTATTCAAAAATGACATACTTTTAGCTAAGGGATGATTTTTATTCATAAATATTCGGAATTTTAAATTGTTCTAAAATTGTTCGTTTTCGTTAACCAGCTGACGAACGTCAACCCTCAGAAGTCGAAACTCGTGCGAGCAATGGATCAACGAGGCCTTACCTTTCAACGTGCGATCACCCAGCACGGTACAGTGGTCTCAGATCAGCGCTTATTTCGGAAAAGAAAATAATCATAACGATCGCATGCAGTAGGTCATTATTCTCGGTAGAAATTTCTGCTCAGGTCTCACTATTCTGGAGACATCGATCATTCAGTATCTGGAAAGTGGAAAGTGGTAATTTTCTTTAAATTCACCATTGTCAAACACTCTCATGAGTGTACCCAGAAGAAGGAATCGTATGCTGGCAGTTCAGGTGAAGATAATTAGATAATTATAAGGTTTCCTTGTAGCTAATTTGATACTCTGTGATCACAAGAACTATAACGTAAACAAAAAAGTCGATACTGATTATTTGTGCAAGCCCTCGAATGATTTCGAACTGAGTTTTTCGTTTATTACCAGCTGAGGTCTTACTGCGAAAGTCAAAACTTCCTTTTGACTTATGATTCGTAACATGTAATGAAGGTTTGTGCAAGTTTGGTCACTCTTACACATAATAACCACCCGGAGACTTGCTTGACCTAAACCATAGACATTACAACTAATGGACTGGCCTTTATGACGGTTCCCCATACAACACGATGCGGAATACATTAGAGAGATAAAGGATATGCACATTGAAGTTATATTGTGAAGGACAGAATGATAATTCTACACTTGAATTAGTCTATCCTTCTCTTTCTGAACCTCTCTTTATCTGCTACACATTAAAGGAATTCGTTTAGAGGTTATACTTGAAGTATTCTGTCTTGCTTATTCCGCAGTCCTCTCTCTATTAGGGCCAGTCCATTAGTGATAATGTTTATGACCTAATCCTAATAGTCATCTCTGCATCTTCGACTTTGAAGACCCAGTCCAACATATAAGTACAGCTCGATTCCTTTTTCAACCAACTAATTTGTGAACAGCGTTGATCGTATATTATAAAAAAGAAAGTGAATTATTTCAT
The DNA here is from genome assembly GCA_032362365.1 of Zygogramma bicolorata. Taxonomy (NCBI): domain Eukaryota; kingdom Metazoa; phylum Arthropoda; class Insecta; order Coleoptera; family Chrysomelidae; genus Zygogramma; species Zygogramma bicolorata. The sequence goes on from JAVJAQ010000596.1 coordinate 348,249, forward strand.
GAAACAATAGTGCCTAGTGATAATACCTGCACGATGATTAGTTAATACGAATCCCTTTCTCAAACTATTTCCCCCCTTTGGGGGACTCTTCCAATGCTGTCCTCAGAACGATGAAACGAAGTCACTTTGAAACTCTAGTTCTATCATACGATTTCGAGAAAGGCTGTGAAATCAAATCATCGAACACTGGAGTGGTTCTCCTACGAGTAGCATTTATCGATAGTTACGGGGATATTTGATGATAAAGAGAGTCTTTTAGTCAAGTGGAGAGAGCTTCAATTTGGAAGTTACAGCTTTTCTTGTGGATTTTAATACGAAAAGAAACTGTTGAGAGAAGTGGTGAAAATATATTCATCTGCGCATCATCTATATAAAACAGTCATTATTTTATTACTTTGTTGCTAAGTCCAAGTATTCATTCAAGGGTTCCATTTCATCCCTAACTGGCTGACCCGCGCCCACTTCTTTGGGCGTTAATTATTTTTCTCATGCAATTATATTGTGTAGTTCATAGTTACGATTTTTATTAGACTCATCATAACTTTGCCTTCTTGGCGCACTAGTAAGAGCGTTTGAAAGGAATCGAAAATTCTATAAACCCCTTTTTTACCTCGTTAGAAAATGAATTTCAATAAAATACGAAACACGTCTTCCATCAATTCTGTTGAAGTGAATATTTCTGCAAAATTTGAGGTAGATTGTACCTAAAAATCACGTTGTCCCATACAAAGTTTGACATTCTTAGAGGTGGAATTTCGTTAACCTCTTTTAACTTTTATCGGATTCCTACGTCATACAAAGAACAAACCCTCCAAGTTTCAGATCTTTACGATCAGTTGTTTAGGCTGTGCGTCGATCAACCTCTAAAATAACTTTCTACCCCTTTTCCACACCGTTAGGCGATTAATTTCAATAAAATACGAAGCACGTGTTCCATCTATTCTGTGAAAGAATTCTCATGCAAAATTTGAAAAATTTGAAATTTCAAAAGGGTCAGATGAAAGGGTCTATGTATTTTGAAGAGTATTATGTTCTATAATGATATCGAAAGGTAGTCCTGACAATCCTATTTCGGGTGGACCATCGCAGTATTTTCTTCGAGACGGGTGTTATCATAGCTGAAGTGAAGTATACTTGATGAATTATGAATTAAGATCAGAAGCAGGCACCATAATTGGTTTTGTCCACGACTGTTGTATAAAATAAACATGGTGCATGTGTTTCTTCGAAAATATACACATCACATTGGTGGTAGAGAGCAATGATTCCATTATTATCATGTTCAATGGATATCATAATTCTTGAAGAAACACATGCATTATGAATATTTTTTATATTTTCATTGAATTTTTTTATCTCCTTGATATTCCTTAGGTATTCGAACAGACTCTTATGAATTTTGATTCCGATGAAGTATAACGATTTTCCTTCCGATATTGTTGAAAAAATTTTTTCGTTTATGCAATAGTCGAGGAAAAAGTAAATTCTATTCGCGTATAATGGCTCTCATAATTTCTCGTTGACTAATATACTATTTCAGGATTACTCACGAGAAATTGAATTTTCAACAAAGCCCAAATTTTTTCTGGACATCGAAGAACTGACTGCAGATGTTGGACACTACCTGGCATAAAACCGTCTTAAGAGACTACTCCTCTGTCCTGAATACCTGCTTTCATACAAACCTGTAACTCGAAAGTATGACCCCTCAGTGACCAACGCCAACTCTCTTGCCAACCAATCCGAGGATCCGGAGCTGAATAATCCGGTGTGAAGGAGCAGAATAAGGGTGGTTATTAGAGTCGCAGGCAATATGTCAGTATTAATTGTTAAATATCGTTTATCGTCGGTGAAGTAACGGGGGATGACAGCTATAATTAATCTGCGTTATTTCGGCGGCTAAGAAGAGGCTGCTGTCCCTCAGGAGCCATCGCGCTTTCAGATGGACCTCATCGCCTGCTCTGATGCGAGAGGACGTTCTCTGGGGAATTCACGCATTCACTCGGTTTGGTTGAGGAAACGGAAATATTTCGGCGATCAAGGATTGTTATCTTGTTTAGGAGTTGACGGTTATACAGTGTAACAACGAAAACTTAACAGAGCCGTTTTTGAAAATAAAAAGTAAGATTTTTAAAGAAAGTTCGGACAAGTCGATTTCTAATTAAAGGGGAACACCTTCCGATTTCTCAGATTTTTTGTAGTACGCACCCCCTCGGAGGGGGGCGTCCGATGACCCTTATTTAGTTAGGGAAAGTAGGTAAAGTGGCACCTTGTTTTGAAGGTCTTTCGAATACCTTTACAACTCTGTTAACAGAAAATTTTTGTGACGATTAGTTTTCGAAATAATTCGAAGTTTCAATGGTATTTGTATTGAGTTCAACGCTTTTTGAAATAAATCAAATTGTTTTTAAGGTATAATTTATGTTCAGAACTTTCATAAAAAAAAAAAAAAATTTCACTTTTTATGACAACTTGCTAATACGTGTCCATGTGATTTTGTATTTTTTGTTTATTACGAGGAGATTTTGTCGGGGGATGGGGCTGGTAACCAATTGAAAATTGGGAATTTCTATTACAGAGAGTTCATCAGTGTTTAGTATAAAGCGTTGGAAAGTTAGTGGAGCAGTTTAAGTGGTTGTATTGTATTGTGTCGTGACAAAGAGTTGTAATAAAAATAGTTTAGTGTTGTTTGGAGTTTTAATCAACGTATCAATCAACAATATGAACACTGACTCCTAGTGAGAATTTTGGTAGAAAACTACATGAACCCTTCCTGGAGAATTGTTTTTTTTTTAAGTGAGTCGACTTATGATAAAAGGCATGCCGACAATACTAACAGATACTATTCAACCAGACCTGTCTTCCAATCAGATATGCAGGATGAGAATAGTTTTAGCGGTAGATAGAATGCGATTTATCATACACCCAATCGGAGTCAACAAACCAAGAAGACAAACAAAGAAGTAGGAATTTATCATACGGGTACCCTTGCAGCTGAAATTTTTTGCAAGGTGAAAGCATTAACAATGATCGATGATATTCATTGAAGGATGTTTGCAGTCATGAAGACATTTCGAGTCATACCATAACACCCAAAGGGAATGAAAAAAAAAATCTGATTTTATTGATCCCTTATATGACTATTCACCGGTCTAGATAAATATCGATTTCGCTTTGGACTAATCTAATATCATGCCAAAGTGTCATGATTCCGATTCGTTGATTATTGTTACTAGACACTGGTTTTACAGAAGGTTTACAGAAGGTTTCACCCTATATGAGTCAGAAATGAAAATAAGATAAAGCAGAGTTGGCGAAAAAGGAAACGGAAGACAGTTGGGCTGTCAACGTTCAACGAGAGAAAGCAGAAAAATGTTGTGATCCGAAAACGAAATCTACCAAATGGTTCAACGGCAGTAAGATTTTCCATGGTATCTGTTTTCAATTGAAAAGAGGTAGGATCCTTCCATTAATTTCAACTTGGACGATTCTGATAGAATGAGATTCACTTTTTGGTCATTTTCTACATCAGGATTGTTGTTCTCAATGATAATTTTGTCCATTATGAGTCGATTTGTGTTTATCGAAATAGATGATTCAATGACACCGACCCAAATTTTATTGTTTCACTTCGTTTTCTGAATGAGGAAAACAAATTCTTGGTCCCTGAGAAAAAGAGGTTTTGTGCACACTCTCATTGACAAATATGGGAAAATCTGACTGAACGTTTCTGAAGCATGTAATAACTTTTTGCACCACCATATAAGTGACTATTTGTAACCATTTTTTTCATCAATGAGTTTTCCATCAATCAAATGTGTCTATATGGTTGCCGGAGAACAGTTCCCTCACAGTTCACTTGAGAATGCGACTGCTCAGCACGGTTTAATTTCAGCACTAACACGATGTTGATTTCACTTCAGAAATTTACTGAGGGTTATAACTCATTCAGTCCAAGTTCTCCATGACATTTTATTATACACAGTGAGGTCGTTAACTGTTATTGGGCTAACTAGTATAAAAAATACATGGACGAATTAGATAATCCGACAACCTTAAGAGTTCTGAAATCGCGTTGTCTCTACCAGATGAATACACATTTTTTTCTTCAACCGATCATTTTGAAATTTTGCAAAAAAATAATTCAACATTCGAAACAGGTAGAAAGGTATGTATAGCTAGCATTATTCTCCGACACTCTGATATTAGGAGGTGTACAGCTTATCCAATCCATCTTGGTATGAACTCAGATACTTTTCCAGTTGCCACTGGTAGTGTAGACCATGACGAAAGTAAAAACCCCTAGGAATAAATGTCAAAACAGTGAACACATATAAAAGGTGTTCTTTATCTTAATATACTTCAAAGAGATTGCTGGCCATATACGTTATTAGTTCTCTGCCAAGATGAATTGGAAAGCTGTTCAATTTAAATCGTTGAAAAAAATAATCACTCTAAATATCCATTTGCAGTGAAATAGTGAATACTCTGAATATTCTTCTTCAAGACTTCAAGTTGTGACCAAAATTCATTAAACAACTTATTTGAATTCAAATTTCCATGATGTCAAATTTTTTGTTATAGATTGCTTATGTTAGCGGGGTTTTAACGTATAAATAAATCAAGTTCACTTCAATACTATGGATTTTAGAAGAGTTGAATTGAATTTTTCTGATTCAACTTTTTTCAACATTATTTGTCCAATGAAAACTGTAATGATCTCCTTGTTTGAATTAATTCGAATGATCAATTTCTATATTGTTTTCGGATAACACAGACAAGTTCGAGGAAAATTTAGAATTGCTTTATATTATTTTTTCAACCAAACTTATAAAAATCGAAATTCTCTGAAGAATATCATTGAGTTTTTCATGTTTACCTCAATACAACTAATTCTCTATCTTTCGTACTCGTTTAATTGTTTTAGCCTGTAATCCTAAATCAGCCAACCATATGTGATATAAAAACATTAAAACTGTGTATACTCTCATCTTTTCATTTTCACTTCCATGAAAAATTTTGAAACCGAACCATTGAATCGTGATCAGTTGGTTTGATCTCTGTCGTTGGTTTCACAGTGAGGTTAATTCCAATTTCCGGCGGAGACCGAGTCAAATACGTACTGGCAAAACAGTTTAAAATTCATCGAATTTTTCTGGTGGCGGAGTCCTCGCATTTTTTGGATACGAAGTTGGAGCAACAGGTGATTGCGATGATGGAGCAGCGTGTTAAACGCGGAAAAGCTGAATTTCGTGTTCTGTCCATGGGCGTAACGCAAAGATATTTCATTTGGTGATATCAGAACTGAACCTACTGAAAATGTGTAGAATAACTGATATTGTAAAATAGCTTGTATTGAATTGGCCGATACTTGAAGGAAATCCATGTTCAACAAAAAAAATCACACTTAATATATACTCTTACTGAGAATCGAACAGGAATTGTGATAATTTCTGTTCCATTTATTCGAATAGCCAAAAGAGGTTTTTCCTGAGGCTCACAAACTTCAGAAATTCAAAGTAAATGTTAATTCCTATCTCCTGTCTTTTGATTCACGCGGTGCTCATTGCATTGGTTTTTGGTTATTGTACGTAGAAACTTTCCATTTTGGCGTTTGAAAATACCAATCAACTTTCAACAATCAATTATTCAGTTTGTAGTGGGTTGGCATACATCACAAATAAACAATCGCCTTTGTTTTTTCAAAAGCTATAATTTTGCTCTCTGCAGGTCTCTGGATTAGATGCATTATTTTCCAGTTATTCGCGAAAAAAGATCGGAAAACGTGTTTTTTTTTTACTGAAAACCGACAATTTCACTCGCGAATAAGTCGAAAAGTATTGCTTTTCAGAAAAAACTTCATTGAACAAAAAGTGCTTAGAATTAGTCAATCTATTGATTTCCGCACTTATTTCCAATGAAAATTTTTTCACCCTCAAGATGGGGGGGCATCCACCCCCAGGGAGAAAGAAACCCTCGGCACAGGGTAGATTTTGGAAAAGAGTGTATGTAGATCGTGAATCCAAATTTTCATGCGAATCGGTGCTGTATGGGATAAATACACGGGAAAATGGTCATAGACTGGACTAAAAAGAATCTGTTTGCTATTGTTTCATTTCAGGAATTTTTTTATGTCTTTGAGTACATTGTCGTTGAATATCTCAAATAACCACTATTGTTTTGAAATGGACGAATTTCGAGCACAAAATAGAGATTTAAATGATTTCACTCTTTTAGGGGTACTGTATTCCATGTTGTTTTCTGGAATCGGAGGAGAAAAATATGAAAATACGTCAGCAGAACTGATTTACTTTTCAAAAATCTGACATGATTATTTTCAAAACAAATGGCACAGATAAAGAACTTTTCTAGAAATGGTTTTCCTTGGGCTGAATATGTGGGAATAAGAGGTTATCCATCATGTATCAAATTTTCTTTCGCGAAAAAAAGTTTGTTCATTTTTTATACAGCTTGTCATAATTTTGTTTGCTATCGAAAATTTATCACGAAGCTTGTATGAGAAAGCAGATTAGCTTTCGAAACATCGTGAAGTATATGAGTTTATTTAATATTATTCCAAAACCAACCAAATTCATGAAAATTAAACATAAAATTGAAGTTGAGTAACGTAGCAAGTGGAAAAGTGTAGAAATTTGCACAATTTGCAATTGCGTTGAGTGATTTTCGATTTTGAAGAAGGTGAAAATTACCGAAACCTATTCGTGAGTTAAGGGTTAAGGAGAGTCAAGCGTTTTGTGTTAGTACATTTTGAAATTGAGAAAACATGTTGGTTGCATTATTGATAGATTGTAATGCAGATGCCTAAAAGAGCTCATATACATGGGTCACCATTCAAAAAGAAACAGACAAAATGATAGATTCTTTTTAAAAAAATCGGTCGTACACATATTTACATTGGTCAAAGGGGAGGCTTCTTGATATGATTCAAAACACCTCAACTCTCTAGGAAGGGTGGGACCAACCCATACTATCTCAAATGAGTCAAGGGGTCGATTGATACCTCTTTGAAAAAATCATTTAATCGTTTTTCGAATAACATCTCAATCGTGAAATTTGGTCAGATAGCTTCCAAGATGAGTATCCTATTGTGTATTTGTTTTTCTGATCTAATTATTTGATTGATACAATAATAATTATTGATTGTAATATAAAACAAACATAGTTATTTACACAAATATTCAAAATGACCTGAGGAATCGAATTTCACAGGAATGCCGGGGGAAAACACCAGGCATAATATAAGCAGATGGTGAAATATTCGAATCACACCTTCTTCATTGCATGGAAGTCGATGGTGGTCATTTTAAACATCTGTGTTAATAAATACGTACGTTTTGTATTACATTTCAACATTGGTATTCTGTAAATCGAATAATTAGATTACGAAAACCATTACACAATTTTTTTTTTTTATTATTTATTTATCGTCGACCTATTTCCGCTACCAAGGCCAATCATCGACGCTGGGGAGCACTCTCCCCCCCCCCAACCAGAGGTAGGGAACTTTTACGAGCCCAACATCCATGGGCTCGGAACCACCGGCTTTACGTCCCCTCCAAATGACAAAATATCCTGAATATATCTTATGCTCGTTGATATATTTTTTGCGAACTATGACATGCTATTTTGCTACAGCTGTATGGGCTTTCGACGCGGTCTTTCTCTGCATGAGGTCACCCATTCAAGTACTAACCGCTCTCGGCGCTGCTTAACTTCATATATCGAATGACTGTCAGTCAACCTGAAGAGCTGGGTCGTGCCCTAATTTGAATTATTCGACCAAATTTCACAATTGAGATGTCATTTGAAAGAGAAAAAAATAATCTTTTGAAAATGGTATCAGTCGACCCTTTGTTTGATATGGAATAATTGAGTCAAGTCAAAATATACAGAAAAAATCAGAAGAAAAAATTCTTATTGAAAAGCATTCATATACAGAGTAAAATGTTGATAAATAAGTAAAAATAAATCATATAACATTTATCTATTTATGTAAAACTATAAATTAAATATCAATATTTATAAAATCGAATTGAAAGAGTAGGTATATTTTTTGTTTGGTTTATGTTCATTGGAAGGATAGGTCATCAAAAAACTCGTAAGTGGAATGATATGCTTTTTCAACTTCAAGATTTCTAACCCCCTTTCTGAAAAGTTCATAGTTCTCGATTTTTTTTTAAGCACGAATATCATTTGTAAAAGCTCTTTAGAGCACACTCCCCAGAAGGCGATTCCATATCTGATATTATTATCAATCAGCGCAAAATATGCGGTTCTTGAAAGGAATATCCTAATTCTGAGGAGATAATTCTCAAAGCAAAGCACCAGAAATTAGTTTTTTGTTCAGATTGATTGTATGTACTCTGAACTTGAGACCAAGGAAAGTATGGTTATGTTTACTCTCAATAATTTCATATTCTCAGTCTCGCCCTTCCTAGAAGGTTTAAGTTGCAGTATTCAGAACTGTATCAAAGAACCTCCCCCTTTGACCAACGTAATTGAGTGTAAGACCGATATATTTTCTTAAATTGATATAGATTCAGAATTTTGTCTCTTTTTTCAAATAGTGACCTCTGTGTGATGAAATTACAAATGTCCTCAAACCATAGTGTCAATTTCTACTTTCAACTTACGATTTAGTGCCTTCGTTCCTTCTGATGGAACTACGCCCCTGGACAGCAAGCGGAGAACACTTTTTTTAACTTTTCAACAGGTCCTGTTCCGCATGTCCACCGACGATCCTATTTGTGTGTTGAACAGCTTTAGTTGGGCCGAAACGCGTAGATGGATGGATGGAGTACATCGTTACCAAATTATCGCCCTTTATGTTTGGCCACTTCGTGAAACAAATAACGGACATTCATTACTTCTTTATTCAACCATCGGTTATCAGTCACTTTCGGAGGGCAGTGAAATTAGGCACAGTGATTACTGTAATTTTTCACATGGAATGATAAAATATGGAAAAATTATACTGGCTGATTTTTCAGGAGGGCCACTATTTTGATTTCCAGAACATTAGGAGTAGGAACTCATATTGGAGTTTTCAGTATATTCGAGAAAATAAAATTCGAGTGAATTTTTTTGAGGTCTCAACTAGTTTCAGGGATATGGCTCCAAAGTAAGGAAAAATGGGCTTGACATATATGTTTTTCCCAGCCAATTCCGCTCGGAATTCTTTCTTTCTATCAGCACCATATACACATTATTTACCTCCTTCTTCATTACATTCCAACAGAATCATAAGCATTCACACTACAAGACTATGAAAAATAAATCCTCATAGGAATGATAAACCATGAAAAAGTTATACTGGCTGGTTTTTCAGGAGGGCCACTATTTTGATTTCCAGAACATTAGGAGTAGGAACTCAGTGTTGAAGAATCAGTCAAATTACAAAAGAGTGTCATTGGTCAATCACAAGGTGCACTGGAATTGAGAAGAATATTTGGAGTTTTCAGTGTATTTCAGGAAATAAAATTGTTTTCGTTCAGCGTTTTATTTCACAAACTAAGAAATTGGAGAGTATTTTTTTTTATCTAGTATACTCTTTCATTTGGTATCATATTTTTGAAAATGCTTTTTGTCAATGATGGCCACCTTCAACACTTTAATCCGATATCAATTCGATTTTGGCAACATTATCATTTTATAAAACTAGATACTATCGGTACTTGAAATGTTGAAATGTGTATTCATGGTCCGACAGTGCAATGAACTGAACTTCAAGCCTTCAAGTCAATTTTTTTGCCCGCACGGGACATCTGTATCTGTAGAGTAGGGAGGGTGAGTATAGACCCACAGCACTTAGGCCACAATATGGCCCATTGTACATCCTCCCAAGGAGTCGCCCTCCTAGGACATTGTCCATCCTGCCTTATCCAGGAAGGAGGACAGGTCACCAGGGGACATCTCCTTAATATCGGCAGGTGTAGGCCAAGACTCACCGAACACACACTCTCTTATCGACGATAGATCCAGACATTCGCATAAGACATGCCTGACAGTTTCATCTTCCTGTTCACACATCCTGCATAGAGGTGTGTCCACTAGCCCCATAATATGGAGGTGTTTCCTTAGTTGACAGTGTCCAGTCAGAAATTCCACTGTTAAACGTAGGTTCTTCCTGGTCATCGCCAAATATTTATTTGGATCCAGCTTCTCAGGGTCGCCCAGGGTGATCCTGGCAAAACTGCATCCTTTGGTTTCATCCCATCTTTTGAGGGTTTGAGTATGGGTGTAACGTTTGGCTAGTTCCGCAATTTTCGAAGTCGTCAAGCCATGGGTGTCACCTGGTCCCAAAATGTTCATTCCAGCCGCCATCCTGGCCAAAGAGTCAGCAATGCGGTTACCTTTGCTCCTGTCGTGCCCTTTCACCCACCTTAGTACGATATTATTATCTACCGAGGCGTTAGCTAAATCTTGATGGCACTCTAGTGCTAACCCTGAGATAATACGTTGTCTATTCAAGGTTAGTAGGGCTTGTCTACTGTCAGTGTAGATTATTATGTCTTCGCCAGAAATTCCTTTTCTGGTTAGCTCCTTTGTGGCGATTGAGATACCAGCCAGTTCTGTTTGAACCACGCTGGTATTTTTTCCATTCCCCACTTAATCCTTAGGCTAAGTGATCTAGAGTAAACTCCACATCCTGATCCTTCTTTGGTTTTTGAGCCGTCTGTGTATATGCGTATTGCATTTGCAGCATCCGCCTCAGTGTTCTGTTTTATTTGTATTTTGTAGGGTTTATTAAACACAAACCTGGGTTCAATTGCGTCATTGGCTGCCTGTAGCAGAGCCCGCACGGGACATTACCATATTAGAATGACATAATTTGTTTTCAACTCCCAACTGAATGGATATGATTTCATATCCACACAGGGAACAAAATACCTGGTTACAGGTACCACCTTGTAGAAACGTCACAATACTGATCATTCAACCTTCAAACACGAAATCCCAGTTGTTTCATTCAAGTATAATAGTAATAAAATAATAATATTTATTCGTTCTTTAAGATCATAAATGGTGACATAGAACAAGTCAATGAAATCTAAAAAACAATATAGATATAAAGTATTGAAACAGTGAAGTAAAACAATCAGTCGACACAAGTTATTAAAAAATATACATCGAAAAAAAAAAGTGATATCATATCATATTATGACAATCGTCAAAACAGTTGACAAACGATTAAACACATTAAAGTTCAACTTGGACCATAGGCATACAAAACTTGAACATACATAAGATTTTAAAATATACCACTATACAAATCCACTTAAACAAAAGTAAATAAGCAATAATAATAAACTGGAAATATTCTTTCATGACTCAAGATATTCATGAATGCTATAAAAACAACCGCCAATCAGGAATTGTTTCAGATTCGGTTTGAATTTCTCCATTTTCATTTTTTATATGACTAGGCAGATGATTGAATAATTTTGCCCCTGCATAGGATGGTCAATTTTCATACAAAGAAGTCGAATGTTTCTGGAGATTAATCGAAGCGCCATTCCGTGTGGGATATGAGTGACAATCAAAATTTCGGAGATGATTTGATACATGTTTTTGAATATCAAAATAGTTTTGTAAATATATATGCATGGCACGGACATGATTTTATTTTTAATAAGATGTGGCTTGCACGATTCTCCGGAATGTAATTTATAAATGAAGCGTATGACCGACAAAAATCCTATTCAACTTTGTGGAGCAGCCCCACACAGTGATATAATAGGAAATATGTGAATAGATGATGGCATAGTGAACATTTAGGAGTTGGGTTGTATTAAGTGAAGATGAAAGTTGTCTGATGGCATAATATCCACAGTTAATTTTTTTGCTCACCTGAATGATACTTGACTCCCAAGTCATGTTGCTGTCGATATGAGTACCCAAAAATGTTGTGTTGTCTGATGAGTTTATATCTTGATTATCAACTTCAACTCGAAATTGATCAATTTTTTTGTTATTTCTAAAGTAGAACTGCATCAAAACAGGTTTACTGGGATTGACTACCAGGGAATTTCTTTTGCACCAATCTGTAAAATGCAAGGAATAAATAAATTCACGTATATTTGAAATATTCTCTGTTTCATTGAGTCAAATTTAAATTGTAACAATTGATGTTTTTTTTGTGGAATTGGAGGACATACATCTACTCTTCACTCCTACCAATAATCAACCGATATTATAGAGTCCATGTGGCCTAGTGGGTAACGTGCTTGCTTTCTGACACGATACTCGTATACCCGTTGTGGTGCCACCGTCAACAAAGGAAATAAATTCACAAAAAAATACTCGATTCCATAAAGTCTTCATTCAAGGAAAAGCTTTCTAATTAAGTTTTGTTTTAAAATCCGTTCATGTTGAACCTTTGAATTTAACTATGTATTCACTCAAGTGAAACAAAAAGGAAGATTTTGTTTATATTTTCAAAATCATAGTAAAGTATTAACACTTTTGGAGAAATCCAGAAACGCTTGCATAATTAATTCTAAATCAAAATTTCAACAATTGTCAGAAATATTCAATGAAGTTTGTAGTATAGAATTATACAGAATATTAAAATTTTCGATCCTTACCTTAAGATCAGCGCACGAGAAATGGACCGAACAAAAGCTTACCACTCTCGAGTTGATAGTGGGGGAGGTAATTAATACGTGTGACCTCAATACCGAAACTCGTGGCAGATAATGTCGCAATTTCTACGACTTATTTATGCGATGTTTTGAAAACCATAAAAAGTAATGGGGAGCTAGGCAATTAATGTCGCAATTTTTACGACTTATTTATGCATTGTTTTGAAACCCATAAAATCTAATGGGGCAGCTGTTCAAGCCACTTCCTAAAGCTTGCGAAATTCGCAACTCAAAGGAATCTTTCTTTGTTCGATGGGGGATATAAAAACATTGGCGAATTTCAAATTAATCAGTAGAGTCAACGAGTCAGTCAGTCGAGATCAGTTAGTCAAGTTCAGCTCGAATTCAATGTAGTATTCCAGTATCAGAGTATTCCAGTATCATAGTATTGAAATAGAGTGTTATAGAAAGAGTAATACGGTAACAGTAGTATGACATCAGAGTAATGTAGTAACAAAGTGAACGATCAAGTATTATGTACAAACCAGTAGACAGTGATTTAAACAAAAACGCGGTGCAGTAATAAATCAGTCGCAAGAAGTGCAAAACGTTAAACTGAAGTGACCCAGAATCGCTCCTCAAAATGTTATGTAAGTCTAGCCGTTAAAGCCGAAGCGATGCTTTGATTATTTATGTACCATGTCTGTATGAGATTGTGATGAACGAAATTATGTGAGCTCTATTGACTTTTCGACGTATTTTATGTTACGGAATCATCGATTTTGCGCTTTATGTATTCCCCGCTTTATTTGATGAAAAACTGAATGTTCGAAATGCCGCTTATCCTAAACAAATTAAAAACTGTTAAAAATTCCGCCAATTGTTATTATTTCCACCAAGAATTCACGAACTAAAAATAATCATGTGCGATTGGGTATTTAACATCTCAAGGACCGCTCGCCTTTTTGCCAACCAACGATACCCGGTCGTCACATGAAACTTAATTAGAAAGCTTTTCCTTGAATGAAGACTTTATGGAATCGAGTATTTTTTTGTGAATTTATTTCCTTTGTTGACGGTGGCACCACACCGTATACTACGGCATCGTGCCCAAACTTCGTCCTCGTGCGATATGGTCATTACATCCTCTCTTTTTGTATAACCTACTATTTTCTACTCCCACCCGTAGATATGCTCATTTCTTCATAGTTTACTGAAAGGACGAGTAGGAGAGTTCCACACAACTAAATCGTTTTATATTCATATTCAAACAAGGTAGGATATTAACTCCACCAATCACAGAAAACAAAAAACTTGGTCACCAGGGACAAACTTGTAGAAACGTCACAATTCTGATCTGTCAGGCGAATCACGAAAATTGAAAAAAAAATCCAAAGGTTTTAATCTCATCGTTTATATGTAGGGAATTGTCGAAACGTTCAAAGAAGATAGCTAGAATATTATATTTTCTTTTGAAGTGAACCTTTAAAAAGTTGGAGGCAAGGTAGCAATATGTCAGTGGATTTCCTTTGATTTATAAGTTCAAGTAGATTTCGATTACGTTCATTTGAAAGTCAACTTATTCACTTGGTTTTATTTATTATGTTCCACTATCGATCCCAATAAAATTTATTCGTCTATAACTCCACATTAATATATTTTTTTGCAATGAATCTTATAATATTCGAAAAAAAGCTAGGATGGATAAAACTGCCAGTCTTTCAGATACGTGACTTTATCGTCCATTATTATCTCGGAAGAGTGATGAAATCCAAAGATGAAATAAATGATGTTGCATTATGCCTGGTTATACTACATACAAAAACGAAGGGTTGAAGACGTTTTTTGAGAGGTTACAGGTCTGATAATAGTCACTCATGTTTCTTGTCTTCCACCAAATTTCCTAAATGTAGATTATAACCGATTTATAAATTCAATTCTTACTGACAAAATGGTAAAGGTCCGATTGCACCGCTCTGTTTAATGAAGGTTCAAACTGTGCTAGGTTCAATCACTAAGGAAAAAGGAATCTGATTGGCAAATCCATAGCAACAAAACCTAGTTAGGATAAACCACAAATAAAGCCAATCGGTGCAATTGGCACTAAGGCTTTCGCGAACAAAGTTTTCAGTATCACTACTATTGTTCAATTGAATTTTTTGGAGGTTTCAACTAGTTTCGGAGATATGGCCCCCAAAGTCAGGAAAAATTGGGTTGACGCATATGGTTTTTTTTTCTAGCCAATTCCGCTCGAAATTCTTCCTTTCTATCAGCACAATATACACATTCTACACTTCCCTCTTCATCACTTTTCAACGGAATCATCGCATTCAAGACTCTAAAAAAAAATTTCCTTAGACTTGACTTGTTCGAGGAACTGGAGATTTCCAAGGAACTTTCCAACAACCCTCACTGCTTGAACACACAAGTAAATTTGAACAGAGATTTCTTTCCTCTTCACCAAAGGATTAGGAACTTTTAAACTTTTACAATTTATTTAAAATTAATTTTTAACTCATGTTATCATCCAAATTGAAATTTCAGATTGACGTTTTCTCAACTAATTTGATTCTTGATGGACCTCTCCTCAAGTTGGTACCATCACTTTTCACTGTTTTTTAAAAAATGACACTTGACTTGACACACCTGTCACAAGTCGTCCTTCACTCATATCACATTTGACATTGACACAGTCACATGGCCTGAATTTCCCAGCACGCTTTTCGCTGGTTTAACTAGATTAATTTTATATAAAACAAATTTTACTATGTATACAGCTCTTATGTCAAAGATGCTTCCTGTACCCTGACGAGTAAGTACTCTACCCAGTTTCATAATTTTCATAACCTCAAAATTTAAAAAATTTCATATAGTTTTCCTTTCAATCAGAGTATTTACTATTTATCAGGCTAGCACTGATGATGACGAAAGTCGAAAGCGCTTTGCAATAGAATCAAATTGAAATATACACTTTATACAAAAACCTTCGATTCATTCACCAAAAAGTGTATTCAGCTTCCCAACTTCATCTAAAAAATAAATCCTCATAGGAGTTCGAGTGTTTTGTTAACCTCGAATTCTCATCAAAATTCATGTTCTATAGTCTAGTAGATAAAAATGCTTATAATTCGGTTGAAAAGTGATGAAGGTGGAATAAGTTGTGTATATTGTGCTGATAGGAAGAAGGAGGAGTTTCGAGCGGAATTGGCTGAAAAAAAAAACATATGCGTCAACCCCGTTTTTCCTATCTTTGGGGTCTATATCTTCAAAACTAGTTGATACCGCCAAAAAATAGCGGCGGACTAATAAAATTTTACCAAAAAAGTTCTTGTCGTCTGAAGTTTTCAGATCCATCATTGAGAGGTTATGGATTATAGTTGTAACATTCTGTGAGTGATTTGATGCAGCATAATTTCTGTATGAAATGAGGCTCTCAACATAGTAGGTAAGCATAACATTGGTCAGATGCTGGATTTCTGGTGAACCTGAAAGATTTTTCATTTTGTTTTTCATCGTTCTATGATTTTTATTCATGAATTCATCAATATTTTGTCATACTATCTCTGATAATTTGCAATATTCATATTACACGATGATGAAAGTAGAAACTTACCATTCTTTCAAGGAATTTTTAAATATCAACGTATTGTCTGTTCAGATATGGTTGACAATGTTACTGGTTGAAAGCTAATGTATGTATTATCCAATGTACCGAAGCCCATCAAGATACTCTGCCAAAAAAGGCAATGCTGGAAATAAAGTTCCACGCGTAGAATAGGAATTAACCAACTGGGAGGGTTTTCGACCAGTTCCACTAAGATCCTTGACAAAATCACCCACGAAGTCACAACGCTACCTCAAGCTGTATATCAATTCCCACTCAGCTGAAGTAGAACCTGACTATTGCCCTGCTCTTGAACTCTGCACATAAACAAGAAAAATGCTTTGTTATTCCGAGACCCCGAATTTCATCATCATATTTCACGAAGAGCATACACCCTTCGTCATAATGAGATACACCCGGCTCCAGTATCGTCACCTCAATTCCATGGCTCAACTTAATTAGCGGAGCGGAGAAAGAAACTTGGAATTGTGACAGAAGACGGCTTAAAATTGACAATATTGCAGGAATCTCCGGTTGGCAGGCACGTATTAAGAAGATATCTATGTAATTTATGTGGGACAGGGCCCTTGATTCCCATTTCTCCCGGTAATATATTCCAACATTAGTCCCACTAATGTCTGGCAGGATGTTTGAGTGCGGCAGATCTTCCACTCTTAGCTTTGCGTCGCTTCATCCAGGGGATGTGAGATCCACTGACAAGGGTAACGCAATCACAGTGAGATGATGATGATGCTTTTTTTTTCTTCTTTCCTGGATTGAAAGTGGGAGAATACCTAGTTTGAGCGGAGACCTTCCTCTGTCCAAGGACATTCACAGCCCCAATACCCTTTTTTCAATGTCACCGGTAGGTACCTTCATCATTTTTACTTCATTCAAGTGCAATCCATTGCATTCAATGCCACTTCTCTATTTGACAGGGAATAGTTATTTTTATACTAAGGCTGCAAAATGCTCTCTCGCGTTCCGAGAAAGAGATTATCGCCGGGCATAGTATACAAAATATTATATAATTACAATGAATATTATGTCGTTTTAGGAAGACAGCGTTTCAACGCGAATATGGAAGAGTAAACTGATGACGTCAATATCACAGTGTTTTATGGATTTGAAATGTTCAGCAATACAAACGTTCAGTTCGCCGACAGTTACCAATATATGAAAAAAAAATTCTTTCTCTTTTCAATTCCTTATACAAAATGTTTGACAGAATTCGAAACTATGTGTCATGAAAAATAATTGTTTGACACTGTCCAGATGCATGAAAACATTTCAGTGTAAAAAATAGCAATCAAAACGATACAACTATTTCAGGCAACAATTATTGAAAAATTGGGAATGGAGTTTCGTTAATGGACATAAAATTTATTTTTTGGGTTTTTTCCTCTGAAAATAATACTGCCCCAAATATTCGAATTATCTGTTTTCAGGGCCAATTGATATATTGCCCCGATACGTGAATGTACATATTTATATTCTCTCAAATAACAGCCCTACATTGTGTCAGACTGTATATGCATACCGACTGGAAGGGTTTGGTTTTACGTCAATATATTATCTCTTATAGAGATATAACTTTCCGGAACTAAAAAAAAAGAAAATTTCGGAATCCCACATCCCTCACAGAAATATAATTTTTCCCAATATTTCCATGTGCACCATCATGGGTGTAGTTTGCTTGAATTTCTTGTTTAGCGATCACTCAAAATCACTTTCAACTGCACATCAAAGTTAGGCCTGGATAATGTACTCTAATGATATATTATTCAGGATATCCATGTGCTCGCACATATAGATAGATGGATGCCTATTGGTATATAAAGGTACATTTATAGCGAGTTGGTGGTACAATACAGTACACTGTACTGTATTGTACCACCGAGTACAGTAACATAAATAAAGAACAATAACAGTTAAAATGTATAGAAAAATCGTTGAATAAAATATACAGAAGAGTAATTGAACAAAATATACAGACATTTTCACAAGGAAAGTGACCATAGAAAGTGCATTATATAAAAGTCCAAGAACTGAAGTTGTGGCAACATTATTCTCTGTACAATGATTTATTAGATAATCTTTGATGTGCTTTATTATATTTGGCGACGGTGAGTGCGTGAACACTTTAGTGGCATTGGAGGAGTTGCCCCAAAGTACAGTTCCATAGCTAGCATGGGAGTGAAAAAATGCATAGTGAGCTGAGAGAAGAATTTCATAAGTAACAAAGTTTCTGACAATTGTCGGAGTGAAAACAAGATTATTTGAAGAGCTCCTGGTTTAATACCTCTATATGAGGAGGCCAGTTCAAAGCATCGACATGAGTGATTCCCAGTAAATTGACAGTTTTGCCCACAGAAATATCATTATTAGTCGAGAAAATTATTTTTTGTGTTTTTTCCTTATTGAGTTTTCACCTTATTCAGTTCGAGAAGGTGTGAGTTGAACCACAATTCCGCTTGTCCCTCTGCAATTGTCATGGCTGCAAGCAGATTCTGACAGTTGTTGTCAGGACACACGATCGATATGTCATCAGCATAAATGACACATTTGTGGGTAAATAGTTCATAGAAGGGATTGTTCATATAAACTATGAATAGAAGAGCCCCAGCACGGACCCTTGAAAAACTCCGATTTCAATCGGCTGTAGGCCAGATATTCTGCTATGTCCTAGGTCTACAAGCTGTTTTCTATCGATCAAATACGATCGAAAACGTGAAAGACATGGTTTATTGTTCTGATGGGTCCTAAAGGCATACCTATCTCTTTCCCCCATCATACAGGCATCTAGGAGGGATCGATATATTTTCACCAAATGAATTGAAACAGATAAGAATCATTACTCATATTCTCAGATACAGCACATTCTAGAGACTTGAGAAAAGACCTTTGTTGAGGTGAGTATTGGATTATCCTTCTTGCTGTCGTTATAAATCCATTCTATTATCTCCCTATAATAATAAATGGTCACTATGCTGACAACTAGATTCATTCTGCTATGATACGGTTATATTCTGTATCTGTATTTGTATTTCTGTATCTGTATTGTAAAAACATCCGATGGAACACATGACAGTTCCCTGGACGATTCTTAATAACAATGAAAAAATGTTTTTTTATATGAATTTTCATAAAGTATCGACCAGTTCAATTCAGTTTCTGAAAAAATTTGCTCGTTCAGTCTTCAAACTTTATTTTTTATCGTCGATTCGCCATAATTATACTCCAATATGAAATGCGGTCCAAAGGAATATTCATTTCATTCTGAAATAATGACGCTACCTTCTTTGAACGTATCGCGTAGTGATCAGGAAACCATAGCTAAGCCAACCTCAAGCAGGAGCCTCCATAGTCGACTCAGATACACGAGCTTGATGTGGTGGATGTGACATCTAGCGTAATTCTAATCCTTTTAATGGCCAAGTGATAACCCTGATTACTTGAATTGGCTCCTACACGTTGAATATAAATTTTATCTAAATCTCTGAAAGATTGACGAAGGGGCAATTTTGTATATTATATTGGTCTCCCAAAATTATCTAATTGAACAGCTCCGAGTATGGTTCATACGCTGGTCGATTTTAATTATGGAACTGAAGTTTCCAAATAGCAGCAAGTATTGAGGGTGCAAATTCCCCACAGAGCTGATATAGATTCAGAAATTTGTAAAACTGGAAGATTTTAATCAGATCATCATCAGTTAGTTATGGAAGGTTTGAAAACTTTCTCTTGAAATTAATTACCCTAACACGAAACTCATATTGTTTGCACTCAACGCTAATGAATTGAGCATTTTCAGGAGAAAAAAAGTGATAATATATCCAAAGAGAAAGACTTCACAATTCAAGGTATTGCAAAAACTACCTCCGAAGTTTTTTATTGGTGCGACATGGGTCTCCTCTGTTAACTAGTAGTAATGTTAATCAATTTGCTAATAATAAACTGAGAAGCGGGCTGGAAGGAATATGCCCTTTGTCATCATTCACACTGTCGAGTACCCTTGTGTCATGCACATCCTCAATCAGTCTAAGATTACTTTCACCGATGCTGGGATCATTGTTCGGAACATGTTGGGCGACACTGGATTGTCCTTTCCCTCCGTACCTAATGGTTGCATAATGCTCTTCGAAGCGGGTTTCTATAGCTAGTCGGCTCTGGCCAATGTCAAGATTTTTGAAATTTCGACAACTGATTTCTTACATTCTCGACTTCTCTGTGTTATGATTCTGTACCATCCAGAAAAGATGTAGTTCTATCTGTATATCACTTCCAAAAAGTGAAAATTTCTCAAAAATATATGTCCGTGATCAGAACCGTAAGATACAACTTGTTCTCAATGATTCCTATAATTATTTGTGATATGGGTAGGATTATGGTGACCTGAAGTTAAAGTTTGTCAAATAATTGTTTTTTCAGTGAATCAGTAACAGCATTGATACCAAAGTGACTGAAATTCATTTTCCATTTCATTTCTGCGGGGTCCTTTCCACTCAATCATTCCGTTACCATTAATTGTATGATCATCTTCAATGCTGCAATTTTTTTATTCTTTGTATTCTCCAATGTTTTTCTCAAATGATTTTTTTTCCATCTATCTTCAGTTATATCATCAGATAAATTTTACATTCAATGATATAACTTCATCATTTTCCTTTCGTTTGTTCCTTACCTCTTTCACATTTCATTCATTTCAAATCAAATAAATAATTATATTATTTGCACATTCTCAATTCACTCATATTTTTTTGTTCTTTTATTTCAATTAATTCAGTGGTTTACAATGAATTTCAAATTTTTTTGTCATTCTCATTTCATTCATCCTCAATTGAGAAACCACGACACCCTACACACTACACAATTGTATCTTCAGGCTTATATTTTCTTCACCACCTTACAAGTTATGACTTCATCGATAGTTATTTAAAAAGATTGGGTATATTTCCATATCGAAAAAAGAAATTCAAGATTTACAACAAATATTCATTTCGAGCATTTGATGCAAATCAATCAATCGATCATTTCTACCAGTTCTGATATTTTCATTGCAAAATGAACATTGGAATGAATGTTGAGAAACATGAACATTGATTTCCTCTACACTTAGTATACTGACTGAAATTGATGTGTTACATATGACGTACGTAGTATTGTTGAAATCTGAGGAATATATCAACATAATTTTATGCTGAAAGAAATATAGATGACGACATAAGTTGTCAGGTGGTGGAGGATTTTTCCTGAATTTAGAGAACTAAAATATATTATAGACCTGTACGAGCTTTACTCCTGGAAAAGCTGGGGTCCTGAGATAATTGAGCGTTTTCACACTTCACGAGGACACTTTATAATAGCTTCTTTAGGCATATTGTTTATAGAAGCAAAGGGCCAAACACCCCATTGAGGAATTACTCAAATAACTCATGGATTCAACCGTTACAAGATGAAAATTCCTGATAATGTAACTAATTGCCTAGAAACAGTTTTTCTTCAAGTATCATCCAATGGCATGTCATTATTATTCTCATCACAATTCAATTCATTGCTTTCTCCTTCATTTCTTCATTCCATGTGATTTTTGTTTTTTCTCGGGATTCATTTGATTTTCTCATTAATATTTTTTGCTCATGAATCAGATTTATTTGCACTCGACGCACATTTCACCAACAAGGTAAGCATCATCAGAAGAAGAAAACCGAAACCTTTTTCACCAAGTTTCAATCTCATCGATCATTTATGTATCATGCATTAATAATTTTTTTTTCAATATACCTAGGTATCTCAATTTTTTTCCACTCAACCACTATGATCTATGAAAGTATGTTATTCCGACACCAAAACTACTTTCAACAATAACATAATTATTTTCATCGTAGTTGTCTGGGTTTGTGACATACCACAAAAATAATACACATTGGAATCTATAATCTATACAAATGTAGAAGGGTGGATAGACTTCTTTCTATCATTTACAACAAGTTGCTGAGTTAATTAAAAAACTGTTAGTTTTGGATAGAAGAAGTCCAATTAGTCAGAAACTTCTCGTATAACTCAATTTTGCTTCTCAGCAAGAACATATAAGATTCCTTTGATTTTCGTTTCCTGCTATTGCTCTCTTCTGCCATCATTTTATTGTCATTCCATTCAACTGTGTGGTCTCCATCGGCAGTGAGAATGTGCTTCAATAATTCAGAACCACCTATCTGTCTGTTCCTAATCTACATTTTGTGTTCACTCTTTCGCACTTCCAAGAGCCGTGACGTTTCACTGATATATTTTTGACCGAACGAACAAGGAATTTTATTAATGCAAGTTTTTGTGTTTTCTCTTGTTTTATTTGGTTCAGTACGTTCAGTTCTGAACCTAAAGTATTTGTTGTTCTGAATGTTGTTCTAACATTATACCTGTTTCCGACCCGCCTTATCTTTCCAGATTGTGGTAGGTTAGAAACCCAGAACACTACGAGGGAAAGATTTTTCCTCCGATTGACAGCAAATATTAATTTTGCTGACACATATCAATCAGCAAAGTATTACTTTCCCTGTCTAGGCAGCAAATTGATTATTCGCAATGGGAATCGAGACTTCACCGGCAACAAATTTTACTCAATATTTTCTGTCACTTCTCTTATTTCTGAAGGAGTAAGTACTCCTGAGTCGCTATCACTGTTCATGATATGAATATAGCAGTATTATTTTACAAAACTGTCAGAGATTTCATGAGTTGTCAAACTAATTACTATGACATTTATATTTCCAGAGCAACTTACCATTTCAACACTTGTGATTTCTATCGAATTTTGTTTCAATTCATCAATACAGGAAAAATAAAAAGATTGTGAGAATTGTAATAATTTGCAAATACAATATTCCACATAGATAATCACAAATAATCGAAGAAAAAAATACGTGGCAGCTAGGCAACTAGGCATCAAAGTAGATTGACTGCCTTAGCTGAATTCCTATGCTCGCTACGCTCGGCTATAAAATATCAGCGGCGGCAGTCAACCTACAACTTTGATGCCTAGTAAAACAAATAACTATATCCTTAAAAAAATAATGACATTCAAAAGGTACATAATTATTTGTTATGAGAACCCCAAATTTGGGTTCCAAGTTGACGATAATCTCCGCATGAATTGCCGGTGACGAAATGCAAAGTTGGTGGATCGGGGGCGGCTGGTCGCAGGGGATGCGGCAACCTCTCGGGCTCGGAGGGCGCGTGATTGATGTCGTCGGGAGCCGAACTTGATAGTCGGTGTATAATCTAAACCATAATGTTGTAGAATGTATTCATTACTTCACATTAACTGTTGAAGCTATTTGTTAGCGACTCCGTTCGAGCTTCTCCTATCGTTTCGTCTTTGTTTCCAGTTGAACAGAACGCAGAACACAATTTTCTTGTTTGCCCAAAATTTTTCACATGTATTCAATGGAAATACCAACTTGAATCACGAAACATATATTGAAACGATATATGATGATTGGTGTTGTTATGATAGCGGTATTATTATCGGGAGTAATTACACAAGTGCTTCAAAATTACCGATAATTTTTCATCAAAGCATGTTGTCTAAAATTTGCATGAGTTTATTTTCATATTTGGTCGGAAGAGCCTCACTCCGGAGGAGAAGGGCTCTTTTAGCAAAATATGAAAATAACCGAATGCAGTTTTTCTACTGACAACATGCTTGAATGGAAAATTATCAGGTTTATTTTGATGCACGAGTGTAATTCGGTAGAATATTTCTGGAGTTGAATCAACGACGTTTAAAATTTAGTATTTATGCTTGTCAAGATGACAAATGTACATTTTAACAATCGTCACTATAGATACACGGACCGAGCGGGTATTTTTTGATACCAACCGGGTATTTACTAGCCCAAAAATGTCCCGCTGGAAATTTATCGCTGTAACTGATCGAAAATGTCCCGCTTCATATGGGATTTTTAACATACTATGGAAATATTCGGTAATATAAGCAGTAACTTCCTGACATTTCAACTTCTTCCCCTCTGTGATCCTTCACAATTTTTTTTTTAATCCCTACATATACAGGGTGTCCTTGGACTCTTTTCCTCTAAGGAATGTATATCTTGGGTCAAAATATTACCAGTACTTCATATAACTTTTGTTCCTGAAAGCCTTCATTACCAAGTAACGGGCCTCAAAGTTACGAAATAAAAAATGTTTTTCTTCGATAATTCTTCAAGTAAATATTCAAAATTATTGATAGTCCTGTGATAGACGTAACAAATGATTCGCTTTGACGAGCTTTCATGCAGGAGTAGTTGTTTTGCTACAAAGTAAAAAAATTAGAAATGAAAGGTATTTTTCAATATTATTCAACAAAATTAGGTTACTCAGACAATTTTCTGAATCTGAAATCTATCGAAGCGATGATGTTTGATAAAAATGAACTTTTGTTCGACGACGTCCAACCTGAGATGTCTACCATTATTCAAAGAGATTAATTTTTAATGAAAATGGAAATGGTAGGTGAAATGATCATAGCTGATTTTCTTTAAACAAACACGTAAACTGAACAAAACTCATGGTTTAAATGTCAATTGCAAGCCTCGATAGCAAAAGGAAATGAAAATCCACCACAAAAACTGCTCAAAATGACACCCTTCCACCTCAATACATTTTCGTAGTCTACGAAGACACCTTCTCTGTACTTGAAATAGCATTCCAGGGTCGTTTCGTATGGCTTCACTATGTGATGTCATTCTATTCAACAAGGCATCTCTTATGTGATTATGGAAACGAGGAAGAAACAAGGCTTTTTTTTCTCAGAAATGAATCCAATTCACCTCTACCATTACATATATTGTGTAAACTATGGTTCAGATGATCCCGCACAATCAAACTTGAATGATTCGGTGCGCCATCATGCATAAACCACACATCTCTTCAGGTTATGCCTAGATATTCAAATTCAACGGCAATCCTAATTTTTCATTATCAATGGAAGGATCAAACTCTTTATATACTCAATTGAAAGCACATATGAATAAATAATATCGACAGCAATAATAATATTATGATGGGCAAGACAACAATATCATAATAAGAGAGGCATAAGCGTCAATAATATTAACGATGACTAATCGAAAATAATAGAAAGGGGTAACAAATAAACGATGAGTTTTGGAACCTTTGGTGTAAAAGTTGAAACTTTTCCTAGAGATCAATTACCCTAACACCAAACTGATATTTTCCCACTCGACGCGCGTTTCGCTAACAAGGTTAGCATCTTCAGGAGAAGAAAATTGATACTCAACCAATCAATTTTCTTCTCCTGAAGATGCTAACCTTGTTAGCGAAACGCGCGTCGAGTGCAAAAATATCAGTTTGGTGTTAGGGTAATTGATCTCTAGGAAAAGTTTCAGAAAGGGGTAACATCAACTTGGTGGAATTCAATGCTGGAAAAACTCAAGCATGTCTCTTCTCAAAGGAAGCCGATTGATCTACAACTAATATGTCAGGAATAACTATTCCTACAAAGTCAACTATCTCGATGGTTGGAAATACGATCAGTAACAATAGAGAGTTCTTGCACATCATTTAGAGTATACGGTATGCCTTACAATGACATGTACGCATGCACAATAGTAAAAATTTGTTAAGATATAACGTCATAAGTACATCGATAAATAGCGCTAAGGTATAACGTATACGGTATTCTCTCATGGGAAAACCATACAGAATCGATCGCTAAAGGTGCTTTCCAGAAGCGTGGAGTTCTATTTCGTGAGAAGAAATACTTCATTTCTCGTCAGATTCTGATGATCTACAAGACACGGGGCTTGGCACCAACACATTCATTGAAACCTATTGACTATATTCAGGAAAAGCAGACCGTTTTGGGGGTGATTCTTCGCTCATGGACTTGCTCACTTCGTTGGAACAGTAGAAAGGCCGGATACTTGTCTCTCTATTGATATTTCCACGGCGGTGCTCTTTGGAATTGTCTTCAATCGTTCCACCCTCGGTAGTATCAACACTGATGACCTAACGAGTGCAGAATCCTGACCCCTTTATTCTGAACTTGGAGATCTGTCGATCCTCTCTTGCTCAGGGATCTTTTTTCAGTAGAATAGCTCAACTTTCGAACTCCTTGCGGAGGAAGGTTTTTCCTGGAGCTTACAAACTTCAAAAATCCGAAGTAAATATTAATTTCTATCACCTGTCCCTTGATTTGAGCGGTGTTTTTTTCAACACTACAGGGCTTTTCTCTCGTATGAATCTAAAAAAACGAGATTCAAAATATGATCAAGGAAAGAAGTATCTCATAAACTCAAATTCCTACGTACATCCTGCTCCTTCATACTAATAAAACAGGATCGAGCCGTCGTAAAGCTCTCGAGATAAAGGTATTGAGAGCCGCCACATATCCTCATCATCAACCCTTCCCGAATCCTAACCTGAAATCCTCCCCTCGAACTTCAAACACATCAACGAGAACAAATCACGGGGTAAGTACAACCTGATGAAAAGTTATTTGAAGCAATGCGGGGATTACCGACTTATGCGGCTGGTCGACAAGATGTAGGGAGTGGACAAGAATATGTAATCTGTGTATACGAGGGTGTTGCGGAAATTATAGTGTTTCGTGTGAAATCGTACATTTTTCCCCGTAGATTTGTTATGAATTGGTTTGCGTTAAGTCAGTCTGTTGGTGTAGGACTTATGGACTCAAAAATATATTTTGCAAAGTTCGGGAGAATTGAAGAAGACATTTGAAATAACAAATATTCATCAGAAAGATTCTATCAGATTTTCGAAGACAATATTACCGACTCATGCGGCTGGTTGACAAGATGTAGGGAGTGAATAAGAATATGTAATCTCGGTATACGAGGGTGATGCGGAAATTATAGTGTTTCGTGTAAAGTCTCCCGTAGATTGTTTATAAATTGGTTTTCGGTAAGTCAGTCAGTTGTTGTTGCAGGAGTTATTGACTCGAAATTATATTTTTCAAAGTTCAGTTGAATTGAAGAAGGTACTTGAAATAAAAAAATATTCATCAGAAAGATTCTCTCAGGTTTTCGAAGAAAATATTACCGAGGCCATAGGACGAAGCAATCAGGTCGGAGAAAGTCAACTTGAGACGAGGTATGTATATTTCAATTTCAATCATTCGAAATTGTTTTATGAAATGTACAAGAAATGAGCATTTTTAAGCACCACTATAAAAAAATTAGAGATCACTTACCCTACACCAAACTGATATCACTTGCACTTGACATGCGTTTCGCTACCAAAGTTAGTATCATCAGGAGAAGAGAATTGGTACTCAACCCATTTTATTCCGCTGTAGATTCTAACCTACTCAGAGAAATTTGCGTCGGTTACGAGTGATATCAGATTGGTGTTAAAGGTTTAAAATTATTTACATTAAACTTGGTTTTAATGAATGGGTTCGGCATGACAATCATATCTCTTAAATCTCAACTATAATTCATCAAGATTCCTGCAAATAAACATCATTGTAATCAGTTACTGGAGTATGAAAGCCAGGAACATCGACGTCAGGAAGGAAAAGACAGATAATGTGCTTGACATGATGGCTGATGAACCGATATTGAATCATTTTTGGGGACTGATGTGATATTGTAGTAGTCATTACATAACATCATACTAAGGGGAAAAATCAGCTAGAAATTCCTCCAGATTCGTGATCAAGACGCCAAATCACTACAGATGCACATTTTTCCTGAAAAATCTAAATTTGTCTCACTTTCCGCAGTTGTTAGCGTACAACTGGATATGTTTGGTGTTTTTATCGATTCTGCAAATGTTTTAATTTTACTTCGATAATTACGGAAGTTACGGGGGTGTTTTCATGAAAAGTGAGACAAATTTGGATTTTTCAGAACAAATTTTATTTTGAGGAAAAAGGTGAATCCTTAGTAATATATGGTACTGATCACGAAGGTGAAAAAATTTTCAGGCTATTTTGACTCCTAGTATGATTTACCGTAAAAGTCGGTTGTTCCGTCGCGAGTGGCGGGCAGTGTATATAACTTAGGCCAGCACAATCGAGTTTGTAGTGTAATTTCAGAATTTTCATCAGTCCTGAATGTTTCATCATTCTACCTCGATAATTACAGAAGTTACGGGGGTGTTTCTGTGAAAAGTGATACACACTGTATGTATATTTTATGTGTGTGTTTTCGGATAGGTTTCCGCGGTCAGTTGTATGTTGTCGATGAGTTCGACTCGTTTCATATCCCAGTTAATGCTCGTGTATTAATAACCATCATTACATGGTCGTTGCATAATATACTATCATATTGTGCAGAGGGTGTAATTGAAACAATCTTTGTTTCTGGATCTCAGTGAATGACTGAATTTTGTTGATGGTTGACGAAAATGTACAATTTTAAAACAATTTTTTTAAACAATCAATGAAATACATCTCACTAATACAAAATAGTAGTCGGAGTCCTAAAAATGGCTGAAATATATCGACCAAATCAAGAAATTCGTAGCAAGAGTTGTTAACCAAGAACAGACATGACAAGAAGAATCATAGTGGAAAATCTCTGATCTGAATGACTGTTCAGATGATACTCTTCCACTATCATTTTTCTTACCATGTCTGTTCTTGGTTTACAACTCTTGCTACGATTTTTTTGATCTGGTCGATATATCTCAGTCATTTTCAGAACTCCGACTACTATTTTGTATCACTGAGATGTATTTCAGTTCCTTCAGTGGATTGATAATGATGAACAAAATTCAGTTATCACTGAAATCGAGAAACAAAGATTGTTTCAGTTACAACCTCTGCAAAATATAATGGTATATTATTAAACGAGGGCATAATGATGGCTATTATTCACGAGGTGAAGTTTACTGTCACGAGCCGCAGAATAACAGCCATTGTACGAGAGTAGAATACCATACTTCATCCACGACTAATAAAAAATTGTTGGGAACATATTTCTAGAAACACTATTATTTAATTCTAACAAATATTTCATACAATAATGTTGACGGGTTCGAGTCAAAATTTGTTTGGATTCAAAAGCTATTTCGATGTGACACGCACCTTCATAATCGCTGATAGCTCAGAGTAGATGCTCCTTGCTTGTTTTTATATATAGGTAAAGAACTGAAATATTTGGTGGTATACAGAAAGTATTGGACAGCAGTGAATAATGACTCATTATTCACTAGTGAATATTGGGTATCATTAATGTCGAGTAAACAGACGTATAATGGAAAAATAATACATTAGTCGTGGATAATAGTATATTATGCAACGCTCATGTAATGATGGTTATTAATACACCAGCATTAACTGGGATACGAAACGATTCGAAGGTGAGTTTCGTATGGTTCATGCGAATATATTAATAGCCATTACATAAGAGTTGCATACTCTATTTTATCTACACCCTATAAATAATGGAGAACCATAAATATTATATTAATATTTGGATTCAACACAATAATAGTAATTAATTGTATTTCTTCGAAAAACTACAAAATTGTGATTAATGGTATAACCTGGAAATTTACAACAATGAGGAATGACACATAAGTGGTCTACATCGTATCTAGAGCCTTAACCCGCTTATCCACGAGTCTTCACTTGAGTTATATCGAAAATAAAGAAATATATCTTTTATTTGTTAATATTGCTGATATCAGATATTTTGATGATAAAATTATCGAAGTTTAGCTATATCTCTATGAATATTTCCCTCATATATAAAATGTCCCATAAGAGCAATGCAATTATCGAAAACTTACAGCGGTAATTGCATTGTATCAAGTCACCATAACAACACATTTGAAACCGTATCGCTAGACGTCAGTAAACAACACAAATAAATGTCAGATAGACTTCAAAAATAGAAAAACATTTCGCATTTAGGTGAGTACTCCATACAATCTATAGAGGAAAGTATAAATGAACCAAAAATAACATTTCCTTGAGAATTTCTTTATTCGTGAAATATTCCAATGAATTACATTCGTGCATGAAAATGACCAGATAATTTTGCATTCAAGCGTGATATCTTATACAAATTGCATTCGGTTATTTTCATATTTTGTAAAAGAGCCCTCGTCCTTCGGACTCGGACATTTTCGCCAAAATATGAAAAGAAACTCTCGCAATTTTAGATATCACGCTTTCTTGCAAAATTATCGGTAATTTTTATGCACTCGTGCAATTATAACCAAAAATTCAATACCTAATGATCTTGACAAACGTCAAATGTACATCATGTTTGATCGAAAAATAATGGGTTTCTATTGATTGAAAATCTCTATAGTAATGAAAAATCTGTGTCATAATGGATTTCATTATGAAACAGAATATACCTACCTATTACGGGTGTAGATAAAGTCAATTATTCCACTAGGTCATAATTATAAAATATCGAACAGTAATAACCTGGCAGAGGGCGTCCTAATGAAGTAACGCCAACTTTTAAGTGGACACTGGCCGTTGTACAGTTGGCCGGAATCGCCACCGAAAAAGTCCACCGCGTGTCGCAAATGGCAAAAGACCAAATCGTAACGGCATAATCACCAGGCGAAGCCTTATAAACAAAATTGTAGATGACAAAAATTAACCGTAGTTAAATGTGTTCGGTAATGAGACTAAACTGAAAGTGTGCTCGCAATTGCCGCACTCGGACAACGGCAGTAACATGAATCCCGATTTCGAAATCCCGATGTATAATCACCCCGGTAGCCGCATTGATATTACTTTCGTCCCGTCTCCTTTCCGGGAATCCCCGCCGTGATGGAGAAAAGGACGGCCTGGCGAAAAGAATGGGTTACGAGCGAAGATAAACATTAGGCCCTATTGCTTTGTGTATATGATGTGCTCTTAATGAAAATTATTATTTATTGTACGGGATGAAATTACGCCGACTCGTATAGTTCGGCCATTCGCAGTTAATGAAGTCATAGATCCGAGGCGACTCCCTCGCCATTTCTCTGGATGGCGCAATAAAAGAAATCGTCGAGGACTTTCGTAATCTGATGCAGCGTGCAACATGGCGGTGCTGATGAATATGAAATGATCTGCTTGATCGTTTCTCGTTATATATGAAATTCTCGAGAGTTGGGCAGACCTATCTCAACACCTAAATGGACTTCTTTTCAATCTATCAGTCGTTCTTTGATCATTCGCCTAGTTACAGTTTCTACAGATTCTCTCACACATTTGCAAATTCATAATGGGTTTGAATCATTGACGTTGCAACTAATGGACTGGCCCTCATGACAATTTTCCATATAACACGATGAAGAATACATTAGAGGAAAGAAGGATCTCTATATTTATTTATTTATTTATTCAGAAACAAACAAGAAGAACCTAATTATATGTTTCTTAAGTATTTCAAAGAAAAATGTTATTGACAACGTTACAATATAATCATAATAACATGTAGAAAGTGACAAAAAAAAGAAAGAAGAGGGGGGTGGTTGGCACCAGACGTTGAGAATTGGTTAATTTTCAGTTAATTATATTTCTCAATGAGGCTTTGAATTCTGAAATAGAGATGTCGAAGATACCATAAGGAATGTGTGCTGAATATTAGGTAGGACATACCCTACCTAAAAATATGCAGGAATACCAGTCATTCTCTTTATTCGAAAAAAGAATTGACAAACCACTTGAAAAACACTTCCCCAGATATCATATACTCATACTTACCTTGAGATGATAATATTTCAATTTTTCAAATTTTATTTTTACTGACTATTGAATGTTGTATATTTTTAATGTTTTATGTTTTGATTGTTCCTATGCTCATTTGTATTCGACTGTATGTGTGTTTAATCGTATATGTTTCAAAATGTGTGTACATGTTTTCATGGATATATTTTATCTTTTATATATTTCAATCCTCATATACATTTTTATTATAAGTCCAAGATATGTTTTATGTTCAACTGTAATTTTGTTGGACTCACGTTTTCCATTTCACCAAAAAGTGAAAACTTTAGTGAGACACTTCATGTGCTTATTTTGCTAATTTTTTGTAATCATTTGTAAATAATATATAATGAAATTTCTTTTTTCGCAAATAAACACTATTTTATTCTGCAGGAGCTTCAAAATCATGTATCACAGACCCTCCCTTCCATTTAACTTTTTTTTTCAGATAGCACCGAGTCGCCATCTTGGAATTTTCATTTGTCAATTTCACTCTAACTTATATTATTTATGCATCAATTACATTATCCCAAGTTTCAATTTTTTGAGTTAACCCGTTCGAAAAATAAAAGGGGGAGAAACATTAAAGAAATGTATGGACAATGGTAGTCCCAACATTCGAGCAGATATTTCTGATTATTCCAATTTTTTCGATTTCATCCTCTGACCAAAATCAAATTCATTTGACCATTCACTCATGAGCACCTTAATGTTAACTAATTTGTCTGGCCTTTTTATTTGACTTTTTTTGATCTAATAACTTCCTCAAAAGGTTACAGGTACAGTGAATTGAAAACATCCAGCAAAGAACATTGTCGGCTACTTTCAGGCAAACCATGATTTCCCCAACACTGATTCGGTTCTGACCATTTGGCCTTCCCTAGTGGAGACGCTCTACCTAAATTATTCGTATAAATCAATTCGGAGGACACCTAAGGATTGATAAGACTGAAACAGAATCCATTCAGAATGATCCAGCGAGAGAGACCGAATTTGATCCGGCCCACACGCGCGATATATTCCAGATTAATTAAAGCAACATCACGCTATCAACGCGAAGATCTATGCTGTCGTAATAACTTTATAATTTAGTAGAGTTTAGGCAAAGTCGCCCCGGCATCGTTGATTTCCTGTACCAGGGTTGAACTAGACTGGAAGACACTATTTACCCCATCTACGAAGAATTACAGAGGTGGTCACAAGTAGGGTTGCCACCTAGTAAGATGCAAAAGTCGACAATTGACACTAAAATCCGGACTTTTGATACTAAAAGCCGAACATTAGCTTCTCGGAAACCAAATATAGAGTAAAACAAAGAAACGAACAATCATCAGCTCTTTCCTGATATAATTAATGATTCAAACAAAAACAAAATTATATTTTTCTGGGAAAAAACTATAAAATTGAAAATGATCTACGGTATTTGAATTATATTCTCAATTATTATTACTATATATCATATTGTGAGATTCTGATCATGTAGAATTCTTCATAATCGAATGATTCAAAATTAGCTGCTCACTTTTTATGTGCTGAAAGGTTTTGTAAATCGCAGTTTCTTTTTTCATTTTCCAAAAAATTGGTGAAATTTTGAAATTGATCGAAAAATTTGTTGTCGTTTGTGTTGGCGCGGAACAGGCTTGAAAGCCTACCAAAGCCGGACAGGCCAACCCTAGTCACAAGGCATGTCAAAGAGTAAACTGTGACCAATTGCCAACACCACAAACCGGAATTTTTCGTCGTCAACGGGCATCGACGTTCCTCAAAACTTCTTGATAAAATTCTCCGTGTGTAAACAGAAGCGGTCGGCGTATTTCTCTAACATTCGCGATAAATCACAATCGACGGGCGTGATCTTCTCCGAATCACTTGCATAAGCGTAGAAGAAGTCATGGGCTTTGCAAAATCTTGTTAATCGACGAGTTCGTAACATTATATTGTTAGAACCATCAGTGTTGATCAATGTTTGCCGCTGTTATCCGGCATGCCTTCCAATAAAAATAATCAAAGTGGCCCCCTCTGCTTATTTCATTCGGAATAACGTGATTTTGTCAGAGGAGAAATGCTGTACCTGTTCGGTTCAGGTTTATTCATCTTTGAACATTGAATTCATGTAATATTGGATTTGAAAACCTTTTTTCGAGAGGTACTTTTTTTGGATCTCTGACGTTAGTGGAGGTCCAAACACTTCCTACATTCTGGTGCGCATGAAAATACGCATAAGAATGAGGTCATTTTCCAACTAATCACTATAATGTATTCCTCACTGGATTGAATGCATTCTGAATGGAGAAGTGACATGACAGCCAGTCCAGATATGTCTATGGATTCAATAGTTCTACGTGAACGGCTTTCCGTAACAATGTTGATTACCGATGCGCATTCATTTGAGATGAACTGTCTTCAATGCCCATACTTATCTGTTACCTGGCACGAGGCTCGAAAAACTTTTCGATTTTCTCTCTATACTTCCGGAACTATGTCTTTTTGTAAAATTTTCACAGAAATCTATTACCCTAACCCCAATCTGATATGACACTAGACGAGCGTTTTCCTAAGAGGGTTAGCATTTTCAGAAGAAGAAAATCGATTCTTCCTAATGAATTTCCTTGTTATTGAAATTTAAATTCTTGCATAGTGTTCATAAAAGATCTGGAGTGGCTGTTACTTAACTTACCCATACGAATACGTTAGGTAGGAAGATACTATGAAGGGTAGATTCTTACTTGGCAAATAACATCATTATTTACATGGACCTTGAATATAAAGGGTGTTCAGGCCTCCGCTTATGTCGTTGCAATCGAAAAATTACCAGTGGAGAAAAATGGATAGTAAAAACTGAAAAAACCGAAATCAGATGTGTACACCGCTTCTGCTCGAAAAAAAAATTCGTTATCATCGACTACATGTGTCGAACATTACTTGAGTTAGAAATGAAACGTTGTCGGTAAATTAGCCACATTGCCAACCACGTCATAGCATTTTTCTTTAGTCGATACTTTCTTACTAAGAAGTTAAAATATTTCATAGAGTCAATGCATTTTTGACAGGATCGTTGATTTTTAAGGTTGAGTATCAGAACACCGTTATTGAAAATTTACTTTCTTACAGACTAAAGAGTCCGACCCTGCATTGTTTCATCCCACAAAGACATTTTCTTCGTCCGAATCACAAATGATACGCTCAGACCTCGTTCGGATTGCACCGCCTCATACATAATAGATTGCTTACGTTTTACTCTGAACTCACCTTAAGGTGTTATCTTCGGTTCAATAGATAAGACTGAGATCAGGAAGGTTAAGCAACATTAACTGTTTATTGCAATTCACTGCGTTAATTTATTGGCCAAGTTTACCTCCACTGAAAACAGAGTTTGGATTTGGTGAAGGATGAAGGTACAGTCAACGTTTGGGTCCCGTAATACATTGAGAAGAGGGGTCACTGTATTCACATACACAAATTTGAATGAAAAAATGAATCAGATTATGCAATATTTGAGGGTATACGGAAAATGTGAGCGTATTAGTTCTGCATCCGTGAGAATATAACAAAAATAGCATATTGAAAATATGACGTGCTCCCTCATTTTCATTTTTAGTGTAATGACACTAATGAATTAGGAAGTTTCATCTATTCAACGCCCTTCAATTTCTGTTCCTGATGATCTTAATGAAGAAACCCTTGTAAATTTTTTTGAGTTGAAAAAAATTTGCAATTGGACCTCCGGCGATAACAGCTCTATTCAGAATCATGAGATTGAAAGGTCAGATGGTAATTGAATTTTATTGAATGTTTTACCACTGGACCTAACTTCCCAGTGTTCCATATTCATCTGTCGAGGTAAGAGAGTTCACATTGCATCAATACTAGAGACCAAAAAATGAACAATAAATTATTGAGATAAATCTTCAAAAAGATTATTTTTAGAGTCGGTTCAGATTGATAATTACGATCATTCCATAAACAAAAAAACTGCCATTCTCAGTCACAGACTTTTTGTTTACGACTTCATTTTAGCATACTTTGTATTATTCCTGTTATAAATGTTGTTGAATTAACGTTATCATTATTATTTCTGCTTTGATAATTATTCATTTCGAATAATGGTGGACGAGCGGGTTTGATGTCGTCGAGTAAAACTACATTTTTATCAAGACTCGTTGCTCCGATCGACTTGCCACACGAGTACTTTTATTCATGAAATTGTCCAAGTAACCT
Organism: Zygogramma bicolorata; assembly: GCA_032362365.1. NCBI lineage: Eukaryota > Metazoa > Arthropoda > Insecta > Coleoptera > Chrysomelidae > Zygogramma > Zygogramma bicolorata. Next base: position 384,385 of record JAVJAQ010000596.1, read on the forward strand.
TATTCTGTTGAAAAATATTGAAAAACATCTGTCATTTCAAAGTTTTGGGGTGTGGACCATCGGCGGTAGTCCGTTCCTGACTTTGTAGCAAAACAACTGCCTCCTACATGAAAGCTCTTCGAAGGAATTCATTTGTTTAGTCAATTACCGAAATTTGGATGATTTTGAATATTCACTTGAAAAGTTATCAAAGAAAAACATTTTTCATTTTGTAACTTCGAGGGCCCGTAACTTGGTAACGAGGGATTTTGGGAAAAAAAGTTATATGAGGTACTGGTGATATTTTAACCCCATCTATACATTCCCGAAACGAAAAGAGGAAGTCCAGGGACACCCTGTATATACTGAACTAATTTGTGGATATTGCAATTCCAAGTTGTTGAGATTGCAATATCGTGAAACTTATTATGCTTTTGCATCATAGACCAGAAATGTCACCGTTTTATTCAGTAGGCAGAAGAGTTGGTTAGCGGAATATTCTCACTAAGACTACTAGGTATTTAGTCCATCGTAGATACAGGTCCAGCATCTCATTAGTATTCCTGGAATGAAACTTTTTCTATGTAGGGCTACATAGATTGAATTGAAACTACTCCTTATTGAGAGTTATTTTCCTCAACTGATGAATGAGATGTGATAGTTAAATGAAAATACACACTGTGTGTGTGGAATTATTGTAGACAAATTGTTTACAGGAAAACCATAATTATTCCTAAGACTTCAATACATGAGCCTCCCAATCTCTGTACCATCGAATCTCATAAACAACACCCATCGTATGAGTATCACCGCGTGAATAAAGGGACAGGAGATACGAATTAACATTCACTTTGAATTTTTGAAGTTTGTAAGCCTCAGGAAAACCTCTCTCGGAAAGGAGTTCCAAAGATCAGATATTCTATTGAAAAAAGATCCCTGAGCAAGGGATGTGCAATAGGTCTCCAAATTCACAAAAAAGGGTGGGAATTCTGTACATTTCGAGTCATCCGTGTAGATATCTCCATGGGTGGAACGATTGATAACAATTCAAAAGAGCACCGACCGTGAAAATATCTATAGAAGAGAGTCAAGTCTCTGACCCTTCTAAGATGTTCCAATGAAATGAGCGAGTTTGTGAGCGAAGAATCACCAACGAGATGGATTGCTTTTCTCTGAATTGAATCAAGAAGCCTCATTGAATGATTTGGTGCCGAATTCCCCACATGAGAACTATATTCCAAAGCAGGTCGTATCTGAGCCTTGTAGATCATTAGAAGCTGACTAGAAGTGAAGTACTTCTTCGCACGAAATAGAAATCCAAGTTTCTCGGAAGCACCTTTAGCGATCGATCTCACATGGATTTCCATGAAAGATTATCACTTATCGCAATTTCTAGCATCGAGGTATTTGAATTTGTAGGAATACTCACTCCTGACATCTGGATACTAGATGATAATAGATCGGCTTTCCTTGAGAAGAGACATGCCTGGGTTTTCTTCACATTAAATTCCACCAAGTTTAGAATACCTGCATTTATTGGGAGAATATCAGATGATACTCCATCAACAACCACAAACAGAGACCTATCAGACAAGAAACTCTTCAACAAAGCACACAACTGAGGGGGCAAACCATAAGACAGCAGTTTAGAAAGGAAACCCCGATGCCAATCTTGATCAAACGCACGAAATAGGAAACCAAGTTTCTGGGAAGCACCTTCAGCGATCGATAACACATGGTTTTCCCATGAGAGATCATCACTGATCGTTATTCCTAGCATTGAAATACTTGACTTTGTGATAACAAAAATCTATTCTTGCCAAGGTCAGCTCTTCCCCCCCCCCCCATTCGAAAGTTTGAATCGTTTCTCGTCATTTCAAAAAATAGTTTTCTCCCAAATGTTTGAAGACAATCAACTGCAAACAGATCCTTGATTGATAACCACGATTGAATAAAAAAGTTGCTTGTTGATTTGGAACACTCTATATTATATGAGAAGAGAATATCGCTGGATATACCGAAATCCCATAATTTTTTTTCTTTCATCGATTTTCCTCAATTTCGACTCCTCCATCCAAAGACTATAATATTTCACGAATTTCACCTGATATATCGACGAGCGAACTTTCAATCACTGTCAGCCAATCAATCGTCCTTTGATGTTCGATATTTGACGTAGACGCGAGTGATGGCTGCTCTCTTCTATTCCTCGAGAATACCTGACAAATGTGATTGATTGAAATCGATTACGGATATCTCAAAAACACAATCTATTCGCGGCCTTCTGTTCGTATTCTGTGAGTTGCGTTCATACACGTCGAGCTGCAACGAAGTTTAAATTAGATTGAAGGTAGAATGACATCGTGTTCGGGTTTCGCTTTCAATATGTTGGAGATATTAAATGTTGGAGTATGGAAGATGCATGATACTTCATCAATGCTCAGACAGATGACTATTGAAAAGTCTTTGGGTATGACTTGATGGGACAGATTCTTGAAATGAACAAATATTACTATTAAAAAATCAGGAATTTGATTCTTTCTTTCAGTTTTTCTGGGTTTTTAACCTACTACGATCTGAAAAAATAAGAAATGATGTAGGAAACTATACAAAAAATGGAGGGGCAGATTTCTAATCTTCCCCAGAAGTTGCTGCGATAATTCAAAAACAGTTTCCTCTATATAGAATACGTTAAATTGGTTAGCAACTTCTAGTATATCTCAAGTTTGTCTATCAAAATACAGCACTCAAAAATTTGATATTCTTCCATTTCTGTCAGAAAACAAATACTCTTCTGGCAAATACCACAAGTGCCGATGCAGGATTCTTAACAGAAGTCATTCGAGCATATTTTTTTGTTATATAAATAACGGAATTAATTCATATTTACTGGGGTGGATACACTTGTAGATCAATTACGATTTCATTGGCTCATCATCATTGCTATGTAGGTGCCAATCAAGAACATTAATGACACTTTTTCTAGAGATCAATTACCCTAACACCAAACTGATATTTTTGCACTCGACGCGCGTTTCGCTAACAAGGCTAGCATCTTCAGGAGAAAAACAATTATTGATTGATCGTTTATAAGAACATTAATGTTACGAAATCCTCTGGCGCCGCCGCTGAGTATCGCTCTTGAATCCAATGCCGATTATTTGCAATTGAGCCGGACTTTTCGACGAGAGATTTCCTACCTGGACCTTTCTCAAAGTCCCCCCAAACGCTTCGTATAATCGAATCTAAAATACGATGAGATCTAGAAAGATCTCCACTGTTCCAATTGTGTATATATAGGACGCAGTCCATCGAGGAAGCAGTGTTTTGGAAAAGTATTGGATGCTTTGGTTAGTCGAAGCCAGTTGAGCAGTCTAAGTGTTCCGGAAAGGGAATTATAAGTTGAGTAGCTTTATTTTCAAAGTGAATTTGATGAAAGCAGATCAAAGTGATATCCAGAAAAACGAACCCCGAAATATATTCAAAGATAATAATTTAGAAAATGATTTCTGGACTGAGATTCCGTAAGTTGCCCGGGATAAGTGAATCTTAGATTAACTTTTGTGTATCGAAGACAGATGGTCCGTATTGATACCATGCTGTTACGATGGCAGCGATGTTATTCATCTAAATGATTTTATGGAGTGCTTTGGAACGTGGGCGATGAAAGAGAAAGGTATTCGTTCAACTTCCATATTCTGAACAGTTCAACGTTTCAGAATGCAGAAAACTGAACGAAGAGATTTGATGACGAAAAAGTGAAAAGAAGAACAAGAAATTGTAATGAAATGCGATAGAGCATCATTTTAAAAAATCATGATTTCAGAGAACACCGGAAAATAAAAAAAATATGGTCTGAAATTAAAAGATACTAAAGTATATGATTGAATAGAAATAAAACAAAAATAATAAAATGGAGTTGAATTAAAAAAAAGGGAGTTCCTTGAAGGTTTCAACTGAATGTGATGATCATAACGTTTCGGTTGCTTGCAATCTATTTCTCGTAATAATGATAATAATTCATGATCAACTGACAATCTATGAAGCGACATCCCTTTATGAAGGTCCACCTACTAATAGTGTGGATGCTGCAAACATCCTGCCCGGTGAACCGGAACTGGTCTATTCGTTGGATTGCATCAAAGGATTCACGACTCGGATATTTGCCATATTTGAATTACTTTTCTCAAACTTCGTTTTTTCACAGATATTTCACATGAAATATTTCAGTTGTGGTAATGGTAGTACCCAAAAACATGGTGCAAAGTTAGGATTCAGGAGTTATAATTATCCCCACTTACATCCACTGTTCGATAAGCATTATTCAAGTTCCAGGAGTTATTTTCTGTCGAAGATACTAACAAATGAGCCAACCCAACTCTGTGAGAACGAGAGCTGCTTCGAAGCATATGGCTCTGTTGGCTCCATGGAAAACAGGAACTGGAGACAAAAAAAACACCGTCGTCCACTGCCATATATCTGAAAAGCAACAAGACCTCTATCCACATTTGGAAGGGAAAAAAGGAGAAAACATCAAATTAAGTCACAATTTGTCAACCTTCAGATCGGTAAACAAAGGACATAAATTCGCCCGAACAAGAGTCAGAGACCGTTCAGATGGACAATTTTGTTTGTTTGATAGCTTGGTGTGACAGGGTTCGATCGCAGACTAACGACTGGAATATAGACGGCCGAATTATGAAAATGACTTTGTATGTCGTTCAGACCCTGAGACGGCCGAGAAATAATGGCACACTGCGATTTACCAGTTTCGGAAAGTTGAATTTGTAATGTACAGTCGGAAGCGCAGAAGTTGTGGGACTACAGATATACGGGGGCTATTTCAGGTTTATCATCAGACTCTAATAGAGATTCGAAACTCAATGATTCTTCGGGAATAAAAATTTATACTGTTTTGTGACAGACATTAATATACAGAGAGGGCGTGAAGCGTTTACCCACTCACTCCTAAACTTCTTAAGGGACAAGGTACCAAGATTAGATAGAGTTCACATCAAAAGGCATTGCAGCATAAAAAGTGGGATTATAATATGAAAGTTACACATTTTTACACTTTTACAAGAAAAACACGAACGCGTTTAGATAGATAAATGACTCGAATCATTGTCCGCAACATAAAATGGCGGCACTGCAATTCCTTCCAAAGGTTGAAAACTTTTCCTTTGAAAAAAAGATAAGTACGACAATGAAAGGAGAGTAATTAGGTTCGTAGTTGAAGTGAAGGGTTTTAACCCAGAGACATTTGATAAGATAATCAGAAAATGTAAATTTAGGAAGGAAACACTTCGTAAATCTTCGATTCTTCAAGAAGATGAGGAAAATGAAAAGTTTATATAGTAATCCCATATATACCTCAATACACTAGAGGACTTCAACAGATATTCGATAACGTGAATATGAAAGTTGTATATAGAACTTCTAACAAATTACAACAGATTCTTGGTAAACCAAAAGATGAATTAGAGAACTCAGAGAAATCGGAAATTCACGAAATCAGTTGTCAAGATTGCAACAACAAATACATCGGCCAGAGCCGAAAGAGCTATCAAGGAGCATTTTGCAACATGAAATGAGGAAGAGTAAAAAAATTCAGTGGCTCCCAACATGCTCTGGACAATGACAACAAAATTGGTGAAAGCAATCTTGAACTGATAGAGAATGTGCACGACACAAGACTACTCAATGCATGTGAGTGTCTAGGAATAGCAAAATGTAAAAACAGCATGACTGGTGCCCTTTCAGCCCGCTTTCCAATGTATTGTTGAGAATGTAATCAGAATAATCAAATAATAACAGATGATGGACCAACAAACTTTGCAGGTAGTGACTGCACTAGTGCATTATCGAGAGATTATTTAGAATAAGTAGCAGTAACAAACAAGGTCCATATCGGACCAGAAAACTTTGGGTATATAAAGTAACTCCGAAGATGCTAACCTTGATAGCGAATCGCGCGTCCAGTGCAAAAATATCAGTTTGGTTTTAGGGTAACTGATTTCTAGGAAAAGTTTCGACTTTTACACCAAATGTTCCAATCTCATTGTTCATTCAAATCTTGTAAGAAATACTAGAAAACACAAAACTTTCATGAAAGAAGTGACAAATATCCAGCAAACACTCTTGTGAAATGTTTATATGATACAAAGACGTTAGAATCTTTACAGAGAAAGTCCAAACAGCTACTCTCTTGCTCAAGATGCATAAACACCCTGGTGTCCAAATTCTCGATATCTTGCGTTCTATTATCGATTGACATCAATTTTGGTTCTCGGATTCTCATTCTCGAAATATGTGTTGAAACTATCAAATATTTTCAACACTGAGATATAATTTATCTACGGTAGCTACTCAATATATTATGGAGATGGATAGTAGATTCGACAATATTAACACCACAAACAGGGCAGAATGCTCAATTATAATACCAACTGGATGTGAAAAATGCACTCAGCAGCAATTGTAACGATGAAAACGTGAAGTACAACGTGGAATGAAACGATCAAAACTAAATGGAATAGAATTGAATTCTAAGTTTATCGCAACTTTCAAATACATTCCAGTTTCTATCTTGTCTGTAAGTGGTCCGCTTTGTATAAGGTCTTCACAAATTTTATTCACTAATGATTCTATCGGTAAACAAAATATCCCGTCAGAGTTTAAACAATGAGACCGTCGATATTGAAATTCTCTCGTGAGCTATCGTTTGATTGGAATTGAAGCTTTGAGAAATCGCATTTGCATCATCATCCACTGTCAGAAAATGTGAATATTCGTTACCGTTAGAAAGAAAACATACGGATAATTCAAGTACACGTGGTATTCGGGGGTTATATCCCGATTGCACAAAGTTTATTCGGTTAAAATGTGTGCTGCACTTCCATGATTCTCGAAATTTTGCTTAGCAAATGACTTGAGTGTATGATAATTTGATAAAATCCCGTGACCGCAGGTCGAGGGATTTTATTTTAAATTATTATACACGAAAGCATTTGCTTGAAAGCAAAATTTTGAAAGTCATGGAAATGTACGCATTTTGGTCGATTGAACTTGGTGAAGGAGGGATATATGTTCAGATTATTTCCAGAAAACATGTAAACTCAGGAAACATCAAAATCGAACACAGGAACAATATAGTACCAGAGATAGTACCTGAAAAGTGATCCAAACGCCCGGTTTATATCGAACATTTTTATCGGTTAAAAGGTCTAGTGCATTTAATCGCTGTAAAACTCTGTAAAAGCAGTCTAGCCTTCAACTGGTTCATCGTTTATTCGCATTGAGGGAAATAATCGGTAAGAATATTTCCCTCATATATAAAATGTCCCATAAGAGCAATGCAATTATCGAAAACTTACAACGGTAATGCATTGTATCAAGTCACCATAACAACACATTCGAAACCGTATCGCTAGACGTCAGTAAACACAACAAATAAATGACAGATAGACTTCAAAAATAGAAAAACATTTCGCGTTTTGGTGATTGCTCCAAACAATCTATAAAGGAAAGTATAAATGAACAAAAAATAACATTTCCTTGAGAATTTCTTTATTCGTGAAATATTCCAATGAATTACATTCTTGCATGAAAATGACCAGATGATTTTGCATTCAAGTGCAATATCTTATACAAATTGCATTCGGTTATTTTCATATTTTGTAAAAGAGCCCTCGTCCTTCGGAATCGGGCACTTTCGCCAAAATATGAAAATAAACTGTTGGAATTTTCAGATATCACGCTTTCTTGCAAAATTATCGGTAATTTTTATGCACTCGTGCAATTATAACCAAAAATTTCACACCACTTTGAACTTCAACTAATTATTTGAAATTCATGTTCTAGACTTTCAAAGTACCTACGTCAAGATTGGCTTTGGAATACATCACAGATTGAACAATTCAGTTTATTGTGCGAGTTTCAACAAAATGAATCGATTCAGGCAAGAAAACTACCGAAGTTATTCATTGTACCGACTTCAGTTGCATAGACATATGAGCTAGTTTTTCACCACGGTTTATTGTTACGAATCTCCTAGCGCCGGCCCTGACGGTCGTAAACGCAGAATAATATGGGTGGTCGAAGAGCGAACGTCATTTTTCCAGGAACTTTTGATTCGCGTAGGGAATTCGATACACATCATCGAGGCCTCTCTCGAAGATTCTCCATAGGCGTACGCAGGTATATAGGAAGACAGCTCATCGCGGAGGGGACAGTTTATTCCGCAAAGCAAAGTTTATCTGCAGAGAGAGTTTGGCAAAGTTAATTCGCAGAGTGAGTTTAGCAGAGTTATTCAGAGCTAAGTGGAGCAAGTTTAGCAGATAGTAAATCAGAGTTTCTAGTTTAGTGGAACTTAGTGGAGAGAGCTTTGTTATTGCTAAGTGCAAAAGTCTAAGCGTAGAATTTCTATTTCCGAGAGTTTATCAGAGTGTTTAGTACAAAGCATTGGATAGTTAGCAGAGCCGTTAAAGTGATTGTATTGTATTGTATTGTATTGTATTGTTTTGTATTGTATTGTATTGTATTGTATTGTATTGTATTGTATTGTATTGTATTGTATTGTATTGTATTGTATTGTATTGTATTGTATTGTATTGTATTGTATTGTATTGTATTGTAATAAAGAGTTGTAATAAAAGTAGTGAAGTGTTGTTTGGAGTTTTAATAAACGAACCCAAAGGAAATATCGTAACAATATTAAGGTTGCGTACGTTGGTTAAAATGCAAGTCTACCGCCTCCTACAACTTCCCGGTATTCTTGTGAAACGTTTCTTTCATTGAACATGAAAGAGATGCACCTTTAATTTTAATCAATCCAATCTCATCACAATAACGACTAGCACATTGAAAAAAATAAGAATCACCGTAATATATGAACGCCATGAAAGGACAGTAACCAGTAATGCAATGAAACAAGAAGGCCTCACAAGATCCGTACCCAAAGCAACGAAGAATACCTAACCTTTTTTTAACATCATTATAGTGATGGTGGAGTGTCAGTGAATAAAGATATGGATTTATATTGTATTTTCCTTAGTTTGCTGAATTGTTCTAGTGTCGAAATTGTTCTTTTTTCAACTTGTACTCAAAGTGGGTAACTGAGACGTTATGTCAAACAAAATATTCTCTGTTAATGTAAAAAAAATGCACTAAATACATGGAAACGTGAAATACACATTTCATTGGTCGAAAATTGTTGGTGTGAAATTTTCAAAAGAAATTGTGCGTATTTTATTAAACCTGCCTTCTTTCCAAATTCTTTACAAAATACTGTCAACCGATAATCTCTTCCAGAACTCCACAAGTTGGAGATATCATTCGGGGCACACGACTGTACACAGGGATAGCGAGGAATATCTCTTTCGCTCTTTCACATTCGTGAATTTTCATTCAGGATGGAAAGGAGGAGCCAAGCAGTGATTGATGCGGGGACAGACGACAGATAAAGGCAAAACACTTTGATTTAAAGCCCCGGATTGTAGTTTGCTTAGAGAAAGAAGTTCCTTTTTTGTAATTAAAGGCTTTTTATGGACGAATTTGTCGAAATTTATGGCGCACAAACAATTTTTCGCTAATGTAACTGCTGATTTACTTCCGAAGTGATTCATGGCGATTGCTGGATCTGCATGGCGGTTTTCCGTGCTGATATGATGTGTTCGAAAGAAGGTTTGAATTGCGGAGCCATTTTCCACGGTCGTTATCTCCTTCAGTCGATAGTTTTTTGATTCATGGACAGGAACATGAGATTACTGAAACGTCTCACAATGAATACACCAACTATTTTTTAAATATGCAGGAAGCCCTGTAATGTTCAAGGAACACCGCGTGAATCAAGGGACAGGAGATACAAATTAACATTCACCTTGAATTTTTGAAGTTTGTAAGCCTCAGGAAAGACCTCTTTCGACAAGCTGTTCTCTATTGAAAAAAGATCCTTGAGCAAGAGAAGTTCGAAAGGTCTTCAAATTCACAACAGGACTGGAAATTCTGTACTAGTCGAGTCACCCGTGAAGATATTGCCAATGGTGGAACGATTGATAACAATTCAGAAGAGCACCGACTGTAAAAATATCTATAGAAGAAAGACAAGTCTCGGACTCTTCTACGATCTTCCAATGAAGTGTGATGTTGAATTTGTGGAATTATTTGAAAAATTATTGAAGAATTTTCGATACTGTGGCAACTTATGAAATCTGGAGGTAATCAGTTGAACAACTTTTGCGTTCTCAGATTATCTGAATCTATCTTGTTCCAGGAGTTTTGGGAAAATCCATACAGGGTGTCCCATAGTAAGTATTTGCCCAATATAACGCTAATGCGAAAATATACTATTTGAAAAAAATGAAAGTTTCAATGTAAGTAATATGACACCAGGAAGGTTACATTCCAAAATCAGTTTCAGATGTATGAAGCGTTGCATATTTCTGAGAGTGCAAAGGATATAATGGAAAAGCTATTGTGTCGATACTCTGGCAACTATTGAAATCGAAAAAAAAATCAGTTGAACAACTTTGGCGGAGATTATTCGAATTTTACTTGTTTCATGGAGTTTTGTGAAAGCTTCATACAGAATGTCCCATAGAACGCTAATGCGAAAATATAATATATGAAAAAAAAAAAGTCAAATAAAAGTTACATGACACCAAGAAGGTCACATTTCAAAATTAGTTCCAGTTGTACGAAGTTTTGCCTTTTTCTGAGAGTGCAATTGATAAAATGGAACAATTATTTTGTTACTTCGTCAATATAATACTTCCATAGTTCCCTACTCTTTTTTTTTCCTGCAACAATCTTTTTTGTTGCATTTGGAAATTAAGCCTGATCTGATTAAAACAGCCATTATTGAGTTTTTCTACCAGAGACCTGAAAGTTATTCGGTGAAGTGGCTCAGAAAACACCAAGAAATAACATTTATTTACCCACAGAAAGACATTAACTCATCTACAGGTTGCTTCAAATGTAACTTTGATTTTGAGGAAATTCAGTTGAGATTTTTTTCATCCGAACACCCTGTATATTGGTCTGTCTTGCGATTTTCAAAAAATCAAGGAAATAAATATTCTAAACGGAGAACCGACTGAAAACACACTTATATATAATTATTTTTTCACAATGTTCTTCACCTTGTTATGGAAAACACCGCGACACGTGTTTCTTCTACCAATGAATTGATAGTTATGCATTCTTAATTCGGACTTTCTCGATGCATGAGCTGAATGAGAAAACAATTATCAATAGAGGTTAGTAGAGGTAAAGTTTTTATTTCGAGAAATAATCCACCTTCATTGGATATGTTTTTCCTGAATGATAAATCAACGTGACTCTAGGGATAGTTGTATTTCGATTGAAAGCATTGACATGAAACCTCGGATTTGATGAAGTATGAATATCAATTCTTTAGTGGTGGATTTTGATATATTTATGACATTCGCTGATAGCATGGATATGATTTGCTTGAAAAAATTTCCTTAGTTCATCATGGATTATGGAAAAGTTGAAAGAAGCACAGTTGTGTATCATAGCTTTGTATGTGTCTGCAAACTACAACCACATTTCATAAGAACCGTGAAATTCGGGTAAATCCAATTTGGGTACATTTGTAATGTTATTTAGACCACTGTAAATTATGTTGTTCGAATGAACTGAAAATATTGTACCGTCAAGATTTTTGATATGTGTTATCATATGTTTTGCAGCACCAATTGATTTAAAATCGTTTCTTTCTTGAGAACGATCTGTAAGAGCATCTTTGAGTTCTAATAATGGGGCATGGCCCAGCTCTTCAGGTTGACTGACAGTCATTCGATATCTGAAGTTAAGCAACGCCGAGCGCGGTTAGTACTTGGATGGGTGACCATGCAGGGAAATACCGTGTCGAAAGCCTGTACAGCTGCAGCAAAATAGCATATCATAGCTCGCAGGCAATATATCAATGAGCACAAGATATATTGAGGATATGCCTTCCTTCGGAGGGGACGTAAAGCCGTCGGTCCCGAGTCCATGTATGTTGGGCTCGTTAAAGATCCCTACCTCTGGTTGTAATACCAGAGGGTTCGGCAAAATTTCCGGTTGGGGGAAGTGTGCTCACCGGCGTCGGTGATTGGCCTTGGTAGCGGAAATAGGCCGACGTTAAATAAAGAAATAGAAGAGTTCTAAAAATGATTGTACTTCTTCGAAATTATTGCAAAGAAGCTCGCCCTTTTCTAAACGTGAATATAATTCGTTACGTTCTGAAGCATCGTTGAAATCTGTTATGTATTTCAAAAATTACGTCCGTTGCGCCTTGATTGAACCTCGTTTGTTATTCATTGCTTTGATTTCTTCAGCCATTCTAAGGCGAAATGTGTCACTCGCCGCAGTAAGCGACTTCAAACTAATGATATTTCGAATGAAAGCGAACTACGGCCCTGATTCGTTGACTTCTCAAACTTCAACAGTTTTCTGAAATCTTCTTCAAATAACTTGTATTCGATATGATTTCGAGCTGCGAAGGACCTGATTGTAGATGTTGTATTGTGGTTTGATGTGGTGAATGACAATTGACTCTGAGGTTTTCTTCCTTCTGCTGATTATATCCTGGTTAAAGTAGCCATGTTGAATGCCGTGAGCTTTTTCACTTTATAAAGTCAGATGATGAATGAACTTTAGCAAACAACGCTAGCTAATGACTTTATTGATTTGATGTACAGATGAAATAAAAAAAAACTTTAAGTAATTACGTAATTTCTTGACAACAACAAATGTCAAAGCGGGTGCTTTTTGAATTCAGTTCTGGTTGTCTTTTCACACATTGTGCTGTTGCCAAGTATAACATTTTGAAGTAATTTTCATCATATTATATAACATACTAAACACCCACATTTTCTTCAAATCTCTAGCTATTCGACCCAAACACGAAATATTGATTATGCTCACCAAGAGCCACTTTTTCATGTGTTAGAAGATTATTTTCAACTGCCGTATCATCCGGAATTGACATCACCGTTTAATTTTCGAATAAAACACCCTGTATGTTATTGCATTCTCTAAATATACAAAATTTTCGCAATCCAATGGTAACCCTTAGTTGATTATCGAATAATGGAATAGAACACATGGTTCAAGTAGCCTGCAAGTTTACCCGACTTCACCTCTTAAGATGTCTTCAAAGTCATCGCGGTTTGTTGGGAAGTTGTTATGAAACAAAAACAACTTCTGGTCGATAAACTCTCATTGTTAGCTAGTTATCGAATAAATTTTAAAGAATCATCTCGATAACAGAAACAAATTGAAAATGCCACAAGCTTCTAAACCAAAACATATAAGTGGATATGGAGACAGTTCAGTTTCAGTTAATGTGATTACCGGTTGTATTCAGAACGATATCCTGCACGATAGAAACTACTACAAGTCTTGAAGAGAAGAGCTCAGTCTCATTGTACGCCCATCGTTAAACTTTTTTTCTTCAGCTATCTGCCTGGAATTCAGAACACAGATTGAACTCAACTGAAGAGAGACATTTTGACGTATTAGTACGCTCAAATTAATTTCTATACCGATATGTGGATATCGTTCCAGGTACAACCAAGTAACTGTTATTTTCCATAGCTGCATATCTACTTCCTGGTTTCTGTTATAAGCTTTTGGCATGTTCAATTAATTTTATATCAATACGAACTTCAATAATGTATTCGGTAACAAACAATAACATTTTATCGAAACGCCAGAAGCAGTTCTTTTTTTTTTTATAAAATCTTCCCTGATAACCCTCGAGGACCCAGAAGACGTCTCATGGGTTAGGTCGGGTAATCTTGCAGACTACCTGACAGAACAGAGTGTTCTAATCTTTTATACGAATATCATATTTGGTATGTTTAGATTCAGAAAATATCCATTATAATATAATAATATAATCCATTTGAAAATGAAACATAAATGGCATTCCGAAAAAAACACCAGTTGCAGAAAATCTCCCATTACGTCAAAGAGTGGCTCTTCGTGTGCATATTCAATATCCCGAGTTTCATGAAAATAACTGAAGAAATGGAAACAAAAAGGGGGTGTACCATAAGTATGAGTCACCCCGTATATGGTTCAAGCGTGACGTAGAATAATTATAAGTGTGGTTGGCAAAGAAGTTTAACAAAAAAATTGACCTTCACGAACTTATGCCTGAGTGATTGAGATTGTGAGCGTGCTATGAATAAAACCTTATTCTTTTATTTATAGTTATTATTTTTGACATGCATACATTTGTAAAGGTCTCGTACATTCTTATTGATAATTGTATACTTCTCAATCAGAATAGTTGAAGGAAGAAAGATGGAGACATATTTCAATATTTCAGCAGATATATCAATGCTTTCGAGGTTCATAAATGTACTTCTGATTATAATCTGCATTCTGGAAACGACTAATTATGCTTCAAGAAGGACAGAAGAATATTTCTCCATCCAAAAGATATTCACGTTGATCTGATGGGAGTTACAAAGGAGACAAAACATTTGTAATGTGAATGAAGACATTTTTCTTCCAAATGAAAAGTTTTTCAATAGTCTCCAACCGCAATCAACTCTCAATATATCACACCCTGTATCGACATCACGAATCGTGAATTGCAGGGATAATGCATTGTTTGAATTTCACTTTTCACGTATATCTCGACTGATCTGCAGCTTATAGCACTCCATTCCAATATTTCAAATAACGTTCATACGATTGCTATATTTATACAGTCAGATATGGCAAACCGATTTTACTCCAATTTACATATGAAACGGTCTCGTACATTCTCATTAAAAGCTATATGCCTCTGCACCAGATAACAGTATAAATCTTACGTTGAATAGGTAAAGGAAAAACGATAAAGGCATTCTAATATGCCGATATTTCAGCAGATACATTGACGGTATTCAAGCTTTGGAGGTTTAGAGATATACGGGAGTGAGTGCGGGGTATATATATTTACGCCGTGCACCTTCTCATCTAATGAAATATTCACCCGCTATTGTTTCCAGATAAATAATTGCCACTCGAACATTCCCCGGCACAAAGGATGCTACGGATACCGGAGATTTATCACGAATTACATAACATTACGACCTCATCTGCATATAACATGATCCCGTCGAAATATTCTCCGATTTAAAAGTATCAAACATGCGTTCAAGGTGGGGGTGAATGAACGATAGGTATGATATTTTTCCTACACCCACCGAATATGCTGATTCCTTCATAGCACACACGACGGAATTGATTGCTATGATTCTATGTCCACAAAAAATTCCACGAAACAAAAGTGTCAGGTTCATCATAATTGGTGAGCACACATCAAGACTGGCTATAAATCAAATCATCTGATGAATCAGTTCGTTCACGTCAGTCTAGCAACTCACCTATGCAGTGGGTAGGATGTCTCGAAGGATGGTGCTGGGACCGATGCGATATTGTTTAGAATTTTATGGCGACACTTTTCTGTCATTGGTGTCATTTTTACGTATCGTGGTGTGTTTCTCAATTTCATCGCTAGTTGACGCTGATTGGAAGTGCATAGTCAACCGATCGATCGACAACCTATATTCTTTGATTCGAGCAGTCAACAAAATGAGCAAAATCTAATGTCATACTCATAAAAAACAAAATCGAATGGAAGGAACACAATTATATGGAATTTGGCCAGAATTCTAAACAAATAATATAGGTTGTTGATCAGTCAGCGTCCAAAAGTAAAAGTATAGCCAGCCGTCAGGTCGGCCGTTTATACATTTCCTAGGAAATTTGTAGCTCTTTTCGTTGCAAACGCCTTCTGAACTGTTTTGATGTCGAAAAGCCATGATGCTTATTATCATAGTAGGCATGTGTCGCCAAGTATACCCCAAACATGCCCAGGTATAACTCAGTACACCATCCTTCTAGACATCTTAGCAGTGGGTAACTGAACTAATATCCGTCAGAATACAACCAGTCCCCTGGATCATACCGTGAATGGCGTTGACTGATATCCGACAGTGCAGGATTTTTCACAGAAAAAATTCCTGCATATGGTTTTGGTGATACAACTGCCCTTATTAATGGTCAGTAATTGGCCTCTAGTCAGTACGAACATTGTTTATAAAGGTGAAGTAAGCCAACCATATGGAATTATCATTCAAAGGGATGGATACTACTGGTAGACACCACTAGTGATTTCGTTTCCTAGTCATGTTTTTTTTTGTTTTTCTCACGGACGTCGTAGCCTGAATCACAAATTTTCTTGATTATTATAAAAAAAAGAAAGAAAGATGGCAATCAATTCAGGAACAGATGTGAAATGTATGTCGATATCGTAGATTGTTCATGTTCTGAGGATTATTTCAATGCCTAAACTTTCTCCTCTTTCATAAACTTCTATCGTCAACTCTATTTTGAAGCTTCATTATCTTTCTTTCAACATTTCAGTTAAACTTACAAGTTGAATTCAAAATCTACTGTTCCTTTCAGAGAAGGAAACTTTGGCGTGCCTTGTCAAGTGAACGGAAATATTGACATAATACCATAGACGGCGTAACAAAAACACTTCAAATTCTTATTACACAGGCAATGACTGAATATATCTCTATGAAAATGATACGAGGTAGTTACCACCATCAACTCATAGTTTTCTGTTAGTATAAAATCTCGTAAAAGACTGAAGCACAGATTACAGAAACAGGTTCATAAAGGCAACGGCATACTTGTAAAAACCAAAAACTATTTGTCGTATTTATGTAGTAGTTGTTGATCCATAGTATCCAACAAAATTGCATGGATTAAAAAAAACTGTAGAAACTACAAATGCAGAATACTGTATTATCGACGAGCCGATCACGGATATTTCATACTTGAATCGTTCGATAAAAACCAACCAAGAATTCAAATTTATTTCGCCACCAAATTACAACACATCTCCTTTGCAGAAAGCAGTTTTGCTAGGAAAATATGACGTTACATACCCGGATCAAAAGAATACATCATTTTCTGTAACTCACATGGAATTTTCAGAGACTGAGAGCGCTATGTAAGACTTTTTTCAATAGTGGCAGC
This sequence comes from Zygogramma bicolorata, assembly GCA_032362365.1. Taxonomy (NCBI): domain Eukaryota; kingdom Metazoa; phylum Arthropoda; class Insecta; order Coleoptera; family Chrysomelidae; genus Zygogramma; species Zygogramma bicolorata. Next base: position 401,422 of record JAVJAQ010000596.1, read on the forward strand.
GTAAAAGATTGATTCCGAAAAGATATTTATAGTTTGGTGCTTTCGATCACTAGATCCAAGTATAGAAAATCACTGGGTAATTCTTGTGATAACCAATAAATTTTTTGCGCATTCTTCAGGAAACATGGTCTTCATCTACAATGAATGAAAAACAGCTCAGAGCTCGCAGAAAACTATTTCGTCGGAATAAATTTGAAAGTTATCCTTCAAGGTATTCAGAATTTCGAAAACGCATTACATGTCAAAGTCAACTGGAACCATAAAAACTGAGATACACTATCATAGAAATGACCATAGACGAGGCGAAAGCAGGTATCAAATCCAAAGCGACAAAATCCTCATATTAGTAAACGATAATCATCTATAATCGGTAAGCACATTGGAGACTGGCTATGAATCGAATTATGGATTTGCAACTTTTTTCATATGCAGATTCACACCAAAGGGAAGCCCCGTAATGTTGAAAGAAGACCGCGTGAATCAAGGGACAGGTGATACGAATTACCATTCACTTTGAATTTCTGAAGTTTGTAAGCCTCAGGAAAAACTTCTTTTGACAAGGAGTTCCAAAGCTCTCTATTGACAAAAGATCCCCGAGCCAGAGAAGTTCGACAGGTTTCCAAATTCACAACAAAAGGGTGGGAATTCTGTACTTGTCGAGTCATACGTGTAGATATTGCCAAAGGGGGAACGATTGATAACAATTCGGAAGAACATCGACCGTGAAAGTATTTATAGAAGAGAGACAAGTCTCCGACCCTTCTAAGATGTTTCAATGAAGTGAGCGAGTCTGTGAGCGAAGAATCCCCAACAAGACGAATTGCGAATAGATAAGTAGATATTCGGGTAGAAAAAGTTAAAAGAAATCCTTTTTTTTATTTTCACTTATTTTTCCATGAATGAAATCAATTGGAACAGAAACTTATGAATTCAAGGAACCGTTAAAACTGATGGCTTAAAGTGTACACCGTGGCCTTCAAATTTTCCGAAGATGAAAGAGTTGCAGAAATATTTTATAGAAATGGACTTATTTTCAGTGTCTGACATGGTCATCATTTTAATAATTAAATGTAACCCTTCACATAAAAACCCTACGTTGAAAATTTGCTCATTCTGATGTAGAGCCATAGGCTGCCACTGAGCAGTTGTCATTTATGACTCTGACTATATTACGAATGTTGATTCTTTTTGCGTAAGTTCCATTTCCAGTAATTACATAGGGGACTATTTTTGACTGGTCTGACACCATTGAGAACGCAAACAAGCCTTTCGAGAATGCACAATTTTTTTTTATAGATAATCTGTAATCGTGAAGTGAAATATTGCTGAATCAGAACTATATTGATATGAACAGAAATAAAAGAAACACGGAGATTTGAAAGATATACTTTTTGTCGTTATTCAGAATGATTTTCATACCTTCTCTTACTGCGTATCAGAAAATCTCCAACTCATTAAAAACACTACGAGAATATTTATCATTATTATTTATCCTTCCACTCATTATAATATAACCATCTGAGTCTGAGACATATTATAAATGAGTAGGCAGTGCCCATCACGAGAAATAAACTTGAAATGTTTCTGTAATTTATCGAATTATTGACTGCTATAAGTCAATGCTGTGCACCACCCTACTCATTTGTTGTCCATTGTTCCTTTCTTGAGAGTTACAAATATTGTGGCTCACGAAAGTCATCTCGAGGCTGAGCTGTGAGAGAGGTGATCAATTACTGATGGAAATCAAAGTTTGATGCCGTGAACATCAGAATCGTACACGGGAATAATTCAACAAAGCGGTGGTTGAAAGACTGGTTACTAGAGATTCTGCATTGATTTTGTCACGTTCTTATATTATTTCTTGTAGGCGGATGTGGCTAGTGGGTTAGGTGAAATTCTGTCGATTATTAGAAGTCAGGCAATGTTTCCCGAGGCTTTGTTCTTTCGCTTTTCCACTGCCTATCACCTCCCGTGCTATGAGTCAGACGTGAAAAGGTGAGACCCCGTTATTCCTCACTTCGAACAACTATCGACTTGGGGAGTTGACGTTCGCAGAAAGACGTTAGCCATGTATGGACACGGAATGATTTTCGTCAAGGAACTTTTACGAAGTTCCCGTGGTCATTCTTTATGTGAGGTTTTTTGCAGTATGCTATTGCAGGATAAGGCGAAGAAGTGAAATATGGATTAAAATTTGAGAAAATATTCGAATGCCCTTCTCTGGATCTTAGAAAATTGGATGGTGAGCGTGGCCGATTTACCATTGTTCTTCTTGTGATGGTACCCCACTCACTGATTTATCAGCCCTACTGTTTCAAGGCAGTGGATAATTTCAGTCCTGTAATGTCGACTAGGTGGAGACGGTACTCTTCATGAAAATGCAGGGCAGTCGCATATAACATGCTCTATGATCTCATTCTCCTGTTCACGGGACCTACGAAGAACCGGGTTGAAACCCCCATTGTGATAATGGGTTATCTTAGCTGGCAGTATTCTGTCAGAACACCCGTTGTTAATCGAAAGTTCTTTCTGGACATTGACAGATATTTCTTGGCTGTTTCTTCATTGGGGTGGCTCAATAACTCTCCAGAGACTTCACAGTTGATAGTTTCATCCCAGCGACTTTTTGAATTACGATGGTAGCGGAGACGGGATTGGTATCGGCAGCCTTCCTGGCTAGCGACGCTATTGCCTATTGATGCGACACGTCATTTGGTCTCGTTCAGAGTGACACGTTTTCCTTTTTGATTCTTGGAAGCCGTCTGACCTGTCCTGCACTGCCAAGTCCCCGGAAAGCATTTCAGCCCCTAGGGATCATTAGACACCCATTCCAACAACCTTTTCTCCTGGGTGTTTGTCATAATCTTCTGGATCCAGAATTGGTTTTCCATATATTTGTTGCCTTTTGTGATAGAGAGCCTCACATTCGCAAATTACGTGTCGAGCTGTCTCTGTCCCTTTGTAAAATTGTCTGCAGCTGAGGTTACCGTTGTACAGTCCTATTGTATCCGGTGTCTTTTGAATGAACAGTGTCCAGACCGTAGCCCTTTTATAAATCTAATTTGATCCCTACGGCATGGTGCTCAAACTTCGTCGTCTTGCGATATGGCCACCATATCCACTCTTGTTGTACAATAGTATATTACTACTACTACTACTATTACTAGTGCGGAAAGTGTCATTTTTCACACGAGTGGGAAATATTGTATCACAAGGCGTATGTACGAGTGTGAAGAATCACTTTCACAGAACTAATTTCATTAGAAAATATGTAAATATAAGATCGTGTATATGTAATATACGCTACAATATGAATTCGCCTTAACAGCAACCTGTCAGCTGATAGTCCCTGGAGGGATACTTGCAATTGAATATTGATGAATATAGATTAAATGGTGTTGCCCAGAATCGTTGCTTCAATGTTTCTGTAATAAATATTCATAGTTTATAATATAACTGTTAAATGAACATTATTGTTCTGTGAACTGTGAATACACAATTGGGATATTGAGTTGCCGGACTAATCTAAAGTGTTTTTTGTGTGAGTCTATGGTTGAATATTGATTCTATTAAAAGTGTTCATGAAGTTGCAACGAATTTAATGAACAAATAACGATAATTAACGTTTATTTGAAAATGTGAAAATAAGTAAGTACTTGTTATACAACACTTCTTCTTTTCTTCATTATACATGAATAATTAGTTACCCATCAGTCCAATTTTCATATAGATAATAACAATAGGAAGGAGTGAATAATAAGTGCAACTTTAAAACCGACAGGATTCACGGGTTTCACGGCTTATTGACAGCCGTGCGAAAAGTACTTTATGCACTAGAGCGATATTTGTCACTTTCCTGTGTGGTCATAGGAAAACTACCATTTGCTCGATTCGACGTTTTCAAGATACAAACATCAATCCATTTCGAACACTGGTAGATCATCAACTAAACAGCTCATTCTCATCACGAAATGTTTTATCAGCACGAAGCTAATGAAATCAATGGCGTCGACGAAAAAGTGAACCATAATCATTTCCTGAATGTGCGCGGTCGTTATATCATCCGACCAAACAGCTCTCGCGATTTGTTCTATTTGCATGTCCCATTTAATATTCAACATAAACAGCACTGGAGCTCGTATATTATTGAGTTAACAGTTTTATTCACGGGTGTGTAGCAGAGTACCCTTTCTCCTGGCAACTCCTGCGAGAGAGAATTTCGTAGCTGATATGTCGTAAGTTATAGTTGTGTTATGATTTAAGAGGGCCTTAATGGCCCAATAAATAGCGCAACTTCAATACATAACGATCGCAAAGATGGGCATCATACCAGGCGGATGGATAAATCATTCGAATTGCGGCCTATGGTGGTAATCGCCGGGAAAAAATCGATCACTGTCTGGAGAACACAGTGGTGGTGATGATGATGGTCGGTCAGGAATAACCGAGAGTTTGTTGCGGATTAAACCGTCTGATTGCTACTTCGTTAACAGCGAACATCTGAATTTCAAAGATTGTTTTTGTGGAACTCACGCAATTCGGTCTCGTCTACAAAAAATTCAAATGAAATTTTTGGTGGTCACGTCTATTTTCATAGATACAGGTCCATTTTGTTGCAATCGGAACAGCACATACGCCTTCATTTACTTGTTTTTAACATTCCCAAGCAGGAGAAAAAAGGTTTATTCAAAATATTCATCCTTCTTCAAAACCTTGACATTATTATGTTGAGTTGTCGAAACCTTAACATTGGTATGTTCAGTTGTCAACAATAACGGCAACATTTCAAATGAATCAGTGTTGAAGTATGACATCCCAACGAATTGAAAAAGGGTGATTTTTTTAAACAATTATGTTTTTTCTGCTTCGAAATCTTGAAAGCAAGTGAATTAGGGCTCGTATGGTATTGTGATCTAAAGAAGGACAATTTTTGGGTGTTTTCAATGACAGAAATTTGATGGGGAAAATGATGAAGTTTCACGATAAAATGGATCTGTATATCTGAATATTTAATTTTTTTTTGTAGAGGAGATCAAATTACGTGAGTTACACATTTTTTTTTTATTGAGATGCTCAGTGCAACCGAAGTTTTGCTAAAGAAAAGGTTTGTGGAACTGACTATGACTAATAAAATTACACATTGAAGAATAATAATTTCTATTCACGATCAAATGAAATTTTGATCTACTATCAGTCTGGAAGAAAATCACTTTTTCGACATTTTTTTTTAACATTCTGACCTCTTCCTTTTCCATCAGAAACGTCACTCTACTCATTAGAATTTATGAAGTAATTCATCTAATGTAATTAGATGAACGAGGATTACAAATTCCAAGAATTCAAAGTGAATGTTAATTCGTATCTCCTGTTTCTTTGCTCTCATAATCTTCACATATTTACCGGAGGGATCAAGTCCAAAGAAGTTCCACAAAACAAAAGTATTTGAAGAAATAATCGCTTTCACATGGTTCTCAGGATGGGAAAGCAAATTCAAGAATTGAAACTCAACACCATAACCCCATTCAGTGAGCTCATTGAGTTTGAGAGTTCCCAGAAGCTGCTCAATAAAAGATTTGAATATTCAATTCACACTCTTTGTTGTGATGTTGTTTACATATTGACCGGAGCTATGAAGGTCGAAGAGGTTCCGCAAAACAAAGTGTTTCGAGAAATAATCGGTTTCATATGGTTTGGAATTTCTTGGTGAAAGAACAAAATATGCTCTCGACATTATGAACTACCTACCATTCCAACAAGTAAATGGCCCTCTCTTCAACTCCGCCGGCCTTAATTCCAACAGATTCGATATGGAGATAAACCATTGTAGATACTGTTCTCTTTCATGCGACCTATAGATCTGTCAACGAGCAGTCGTTTATGTCGAGGTTCGGCGATAAACAAATCCATATCGGAGCATGCGACTCAAATCCAGTCACGACCTATAATTTGAATACAATACATGTCATCGGTTACGTGGTACCCATGCTGTTCCCCAGAGCACCACCGTCGATTTACGCATCTAGAGTGCTCCGAGCGGACTTTCAATGCCTACTGTAAGGAGCTGCTTACCCGAGTAGCCGGGTGTCACTCGGGAATTTAGTGTGTGATCGTACCGACAAGAGCGGGTCCCCAGATGAAATCTTGCACTCGTGTCGGCCATCAGCGAAGGCCAGTACACATTCAGCAAAACATCTGAATCGAAGAGCAACAGGGGTGTGGCTAGTCAGAACTCGTTCTAATACGAGAAGTCGTTACTTACTAGGAAAGGTAATCATGAAAATAAGACCTCTTTAGGAAATGTTTTCAACTATTTCAAATGTTCCAGGAACTGTCAGCTCATTCTCTTCTATTTTTGCCCTTTGCCTTTTGCGCCATCAATGGTGGAAATTGTTTTCTATTAATCATTTCTTTTCAATACGATGAAATGATGAGAAGGTTTCTAGGCAACTGAAACAGATTCTTATGACAATAAAATTTTATTCGCGTTCTGAGAAACATTTATAACATCGCTACGTTCAAAGTCAAGGTCAATCAGCAGCTGACTAAGGAATTCGATGTTTCTTCAGGGGTCCTACAAGGGGAATCGCTCAGCTCTAGTTTATTTTCGCTCTTCATCGCCGATATTGAAATTTTTTTCCGCGATCGCAGCGCAAGAGGAATATATGTAGATAGTCAGACTGACATCGTTATCCTACTGTACGCTGACGATCTGATTATACTAGGCGACTCACCGATTGATCTCTCTAGGAAACTAAAAATACTGAAAGAATACTCTGAACCAAATGCGCTATCTGTCAATACCAATAAATCCAAAATAATGCGGTTTTCAAAAAGTGGATTCAAGAAAGTCTATAATTATCGTTTTCTCCTGAATGGCAATGAACTCGAAATTGTGAATAAGTACAAGTATCTTGGAGTTGAATTCGTCTCTTCCTCCCTATTTAGAGAAATGGCACACACATCGGTATCAAAATGTAAACAGGCATCCGGAACGGTATTTTCACTTCTTTCTAAGGGTAATGTGAAGTCATGGGAGGCTAGAAGCCGCCTGTTCAACTCGATTGTTGTTAGTACTTTAGCGTCCTGTATGCCAGTCTGGGCATTACGCTATACCGATACAATCGAGAGGGCTCAAGTTGGGTTCTTCAAGCGGCTACTCAGACTCCCGGATTTCTGCGTCCGGCTCGAAACAGGCATAATCCACCTATCATTCACGATATTCAAACACTCCCTTACCTGGCTTATAAAAGTCCTACAAATGGGTGAAGGAAGATTTCCGAGAAAATGTTTCCGCAGCCTGTTTACGATTCCATGTCACGACGTCAGGTACAACTGGGCGAGTCAATTACGTTTGTTTTTCGATTCAATCAACTGCATAGATCTATATAATTAGTTAGATCCGCGGCTTTTCAAAAGAAACACACAATATCTCTTAGATGAATATAAACAATTTTGCTATAAATCAGACCTGAATAAATACGCAAATTCCAGATACTCCCTCTTTAGAGGGATCATAACAAACAGTGCCCAATGTACTTCAAACCACCTGTCATTTAACTGTTCCATACATACAATAATTAGAACTATTGCACAATTACGACTATCTTATGATGAAGAACTGAGAATAACGCATAAAAATATTTATTATCATGTCGATCTTACTGAGCTTTGTACACTTTGTAACCTAAAATTACCCCAGACATTGAAACATTTATTTTTCACTTGTCCCATTCTCAGCTCTCTGAACCTCTCACCAACATCACTCTGACCGAGGCCAAAATTATTAGTCAGTTCACGATGGAAGTAATGAGACTACGATCTTTCATAATCAATGAATAGATTGAAGCAATATTGTATGATTGGCTTATGTTGTTAATTTTTCTTTATATGTTCAACACCCCTTTGTTTTCACACTATTTACGTTTGAGCAAAAAATTTTCTGGTGGTTGAAATTTGTTATTTGTATTTTTTTTTATTTAAGGAAAACTGTATGCCACCAAACTCTTTGTTATACACTATGATTGTAAAAAACAATAAATGATGATGATGATGAAAATTGACAGCTCAAATGATGACAATTTGAATCAAATGAAAGTCACCAAAACGGTTATCAAATACAAGAGACCGAAGTGAAAAACGAATTGCCTATCTTCTCTGATACTCATAATTTCATGAAAATAAGACAGCAATCGTTCATTTCGAACTGTACCTTAAATATCAACAATTAATATACTTGTGTGATATCAGAAAAACTCGAAATCATAATCTAAACTTATTTATATTATAAAACAAATCGAATAGAGTCAGTTTCATTGAAAACGAAAAGAGCACACGTTACTGTTGATGTCTCTTTAGCCAGGTCAAGTAGGCCGAATATGATACTGATGTTCAAGTAACAATCAAAATACAAGTATATTTGAAACATCGAATGAATAGGCCTATAGTGTAGCCGCTGAAAAGATAGAATGACCACATGAACGGCACGCACTCTTGTTCCTCTCCCCAATGTTACAAGTCCGATTTACAGCACTCAACAGAAACGTCGCATTTCCCTGTTCTCCCATTAACTCTTGGGATGCTTTTTTATAAGTGTTCATTATTACACCTTTTTCCTCTACAGTTAAATGTCTTCTTTTAATCTTTTTCTTGGAGGTGAAAGAGTGTTTCCATCCATATTATTTAATTAACGTAACACACGTAAATACAAAGCACAAATGAGTACAGTACAGTGTAAACAGTTCTTCATTTATTTCAGTTCAGAAGGCGTGGCTACGCCGCGCAGGCTATATATATATAGATGCAGGCATTCACTGTTCACGCGTCCTTGAATTCTATCTTTTGAACGGCCCGACTATAGTACAGTGTGTCGTGTGAAAACTCCTGCGGATATAATAACATTTTCGTACTTCCGGGCCTAAAGTGACAACTTCACTCCCTTGTGACAGGTACTAAAGTGTCACATTTAATCCCTCCGGGATTAAATATTGACGAAACTCCCGGAACGATTAAATCACAAACAAACGAATTTAAGGGATATTTTATTGAAAAATATAATTAATTTGAATGGTAATTAACGTTAATATTCAAATTAATATTGTGACAGTTCGTCATATTGACCAGTCTTTCCTGGATTAATGCAGCAGGTAACTGACGAGTAACAGATAGGTCCTTTTCATATTGAACTGGTGTTTGTTTCGAAGATCCTGCGGAAACAGGAAGCGAGAATGAGGACTGTGGCATAACTATAGTGGACGAATCGGCGACTTGACCAAATATTTTATCTGAAATTTTTTGTTTATTTTTAATAGACGATTCAATATATCCCTCGGCCACGTTGGAGGATTTCCATCCTCCATGTCTCTTCAGCACGTCTTTTGTTGCTCCCGAATCAGCTAAAAAAAGACGCAGATGTGCGTCTAAAACAATGCCCGTATAAGACGTCGCATTTTCTAATTTCAAGAAAGCTGCTATTTGCCGTGGAAATGTACCAAACATGTTTTTTCCTACTACTCGCGTAGTACATTCTTTGTTGATGTATTGAACAAAAAATTTTGAATGAGTTGTCCCTGTCTTTCGCAATGCCACATATTTCCGAAATATCGCCACAAAACTGATGGCACTGTTTTCTGAATTTTTGATCACAAAATTTCGGTCAATTTTATTTTTGGTGTTTCTAATCGCAATTAGGAAGGAATCGCCCAAATCTCTCACATCGTCGATTTCTAAATCAACCAACTCTTTTCCACGACAAGCTCCCGCAACGCCCAAAATAAGTGCAACCTACAAAAAAATTGATTTCTTAAAATTTCTGAATATAAACAAATTTCCAAATTTACCTTAAGCATTGAATATTTATCATCCGGAGCCTCCGTAAGAACTGATCTACCTGCTCAGACGTGAGAATTCTTGACTTCTTTGGCTTAAATCCCTCATTTCTTCTCTTCAAAAAAGCTAATAATTTTGGAAATTTACTTATATCAATATCTTCTCTAATGTTAATAACCGATTTCAGCATTGAGTAATGTGCCCAGAGAGTTGAGGCACAAACCGCTTTTGATTTATCATCGAAGTAGACTAACAGCGCATTTTCAGTAGGTTGTCTCACATTTTTTAAGCGACACCACTTTTTAAAAGCATCGTACTGCTGCTCGTATAGTTTTCTAGATTTCGGTGGTAACAATTCTCCACCTACTTCGGCTGCTCTTTTATCAATATCAGATACACCTTCTTCACTCATGATACCAATAATTATCAATAACAATGTTTCTTTACAATGACACTAGTAATGACAATGTTTCTAAATTATAACTGTCACAACGCAATGTTACTATGGTAACTTATTTTAAAGACAGTTTATTAAATGAGTTGAAGAGAGAAAAAACTGATTGGAATTATTGAAATAATTAATAAAATCATACCGGAAGTACGAAAAGTATCGTATATACCTTGCGACTGGAGTACATTTAATCCTTCAGGTAAATTATGCCATGCGGTCGGGCCATAAACTTTACCTTTAAATGTACTACTTCAGTCCCGCGGTATATAATGTACTATTATTAATGAAAAGCATTTTAGAACTTTTATAACATGTATCACTTGTTTTCGAGCATTTCACACTATTAGGCAATTTTGTGTAGAAGATAACTTCATTATAAAAGGGAGAATTTTCAAATTTGGTAGTCCTGTATATGCACACTCGAAATGATATATCGGTGGTGCAGGCAGCAGCTTCATATTTATGCATGTCGGTTTGCAACTTTCTCGATATTCTACTCCATATATCAGTCTCACAATTCGTTTTTGTGCTATAAACACTTAACCACATCCCCAGGACATGATTTCAAAAAAAACATGAGGAAAGACTAGTGTATTATTCCAGTTCAGAGATTTATCCAACTTTATTCCCGAATATCAACTTCGTCTACCCTACTGAAGTCAGTGTTTACCATTTCATCCATATACGTTCTTTGTTGTTGAAAAATACGAAGACATCACAGGAATTTGTAACTGCACTGATCGAACACACTTCTCACCTATTACTTTGAATGAGTATGAATATTCATGGACTTTGATATAGGTTGTGACTGGTTTTGTTCAATGCAATACGAAAATTGTCAAGGAAGCAAACTATTTTCACCCCAGAAATTACAATCCACTTTTGAAACTTCTGTGGGAATTTTATGCATGAACGATAAGACTGGAACCATTGGTGTAAAAGTTTGAACTTTTTGTAGAGATCCATTACCCTTACACCAACATGATATTATTTGTACTCGCTAAGAAGGTTAGCATCTTCAGAAAAATATAATTTATACTAAATCTGAAGACAAGTATTAGCTATCTATATATCTAACAATCTAGTTAGTGCAAAAATTACCATTATATACCGTGACAGAAAGTGAGGCATTTCTCTTGAGAGAAACATGTAGTCCACCGAAGTAAAAACCCAGGTGAGCTGTTACCCGGGAAAAAAATTTGATCTTTTGTCGAGGTTTGTATATCATTTTATTCAGAACCATTCGAAATAGTTCGAAGAAATAAACAAGAAATGAATATTGGCAAAGGAAACTTTGAATAAATGTTATGATCAAAGGAGGTAATGCAAATAGACAAGCTTCTTCATAAAGCTCTCAACAAATGTTGGTGTCCTCCCAATGAAAGTGTTCGTTTTAATATGTCACATATCTCAGTTGTTTCACGAGGATTGCTGCATATAGGCAATGTGAAGATTACTTACCGAAAAACTGCAGCATTTTGAGTAATAAAAATCAATTGGTCCTGATGAACAACAATATAACATATGCTGTACTTGGAAAACGGTTGATGAAAGGATAACGTTTAGTGTTTGGAAATTGAATGAGGCTCAATTTATTCAAGAGGGATCATGTTTGGATGGATAGAGAAGGTACGTTTATAATTTTTCACGTTTGGTCTTGGTGTGTGGTAACTCGTTTTTTATAACAATGTTAGTTAGCGGGGATATGAACATTATGATGAGTAGGATGACGATTTGAATAAAAGATAGAGAGGTTTGAAAGTATCGATAAAGATCGAGAAAGTCATTTTCTCTACTCCCACTATTTCAAACTATTCATTACGTATTTGACACCTGTGTATTATGAATTGATGGCGGCCGCTTCCGGCATTGTTTTATTAAAATGATGGGATATGTAACATTTGACCTGATAAGTTTGCTCTCATGATAAGATTCAATTGCACAAAAACCAAATTCAGCGAATTTTTGTAACAAATTCATTGTGAAATTGACAATGATATCTCCAGGATATTAAATGTTTAACAGTTTTTGATTCAGTATTGTATCTAGTCATATTCTTGAAGCAAGCAATGGCTTAACACAGTTGGTGTCCTCCAGAGTCTCGTTGATCATTGAAAATGAGAGCTAACGAGAAGAATGTGTGCCTCACCAGTAGAAATTATTGGACAAGCGTAGTGGGAGTGGAGAAAGTGCAGTACGCAACTCGGAGATAAGGCTAGTTTCGTGCTTCTCGCAAATTGCCACACTCGACTGACACGGTGCTCACAGTTTTCGCTCGTGCCTAATAGGCTACTTATCATCCTTGTCACGTAATACACTATTCTATCACGTCTTCTACCGAGTCTGCAATTCGTCATATTCCAACCAAGTAGGTTATAAACAAACACATTTCCGAATCATTGAGAATAAAAATCATTTTCGAAATGATATAAGCTATTGTTTAGTTGTCTGAACATGCTTGAACTCAGATCGCTCATTGAAATATTGTTATTAATATTCAAGTTTGGAAGCTCAATGGAAATAAGTTATGATCATGTAGTGGAAGCTGATGATGGAAGTATTTGAAAATGAATCAGTGAGGAAGTGAAGTGAAGATCGTATTTCAATTGAACAATAGCTGTATTGAGGTATCACATTCAATATTGTTCGTTCGTTGTTCGTTCTAAAATTGTTCGTTTCCGTTAACCAGCTGACGAACGTCAACCCTCAGAAGTCGAAACTTCTGCGAGCAATGGATCAACGAGGCCTTACCTTTTAACGTGCGATTACCCAGCACGGTGGCTCGGCGAGGATTCGAACCCCGGCCTTCCGCTTGATAGGCAGATATGCGTAACACTTCCCTACCGAGACCACGGGGTCTCATGCGATGGATTGTCTGATGATAACGAATAGAGAGCAATTCGAGTGTACTGTGATTTGGAGGGATCTTTATAATTCGACTATCGAGCGCTCATACACGGAATATTTTTCGAATTTCTCTCCGATATCTTCCAACACTCTCGAAGCATTTTCGATACTTTCTGAAAGTCATAAAACACCCCTTGAACACTTCTCCTGTGGCTTCACTTTCAACATAGAAGACAGACCTTCATAAATTTCTGATAAGCCACCAATTAGACTTCCGGCCATTCAGCAGCCTACTTTTGAGAAATATTAGTGAAAAAAGCACGCACCGCCGTAATTCTGGAAGTATCGTGTGTAGATCTAGTCAGCCGTGACGGCGCTAATTCAACCTTAAGTGGCGAGGTGCACTTATCACCCGGGCCCAGCGTTAATATTTAACGAAGGATGCGGTAAAATCGGCCGGTAGAGGGAGTGCTGACATGCCGCATCTTTTTAATACCTTACTTTCATTAGAGGTGTCGTATAAATCTCTATTGTAACGGAGCTAGGTCCTGAAACATTGGTAATTATCAGAACGTTGCCGCTGGAGGAGAATTAATGTTAATGTTCACTTCAATGGGATGTGAGATGCATTCGATATTCTCTCAAATAGTTTTTTTCGGTGGATTTGATATATTAGTGTATTGACAAAGGGCTGAAGTATTAATTGCAGAGTCTTCCCACCAATAATACATAATTTCATATATATATATTTTTATTATTAATCAATGATGGTATGGATGAACATCAGAACTTAAACGAATGAAATATCACGCGTACTTGAGTTGTCCTTGAAATTTTTTTCTTTCTAACGAATATTCGAAGGAAATCCTCAATCGCCTTCGGCTCAGGATAATTTTCAAAATACCCGTGAGCTCGGAAAATTTTTCGGAAATAATTCAAGCGCTAGTAGGTCTCGGTAGTGTAGATATTATCACATTCGTCTTTTGCGCGGAAGACCGGGGTTCAATTCCCCGCCGAGCCACCGTGCTGGGTGATCGCACGTTGAAAGGTGAGGCCTCGTTGATCCATTGCTCGCAAAAGTTTCGACTTCTGAGGATTGACTTCCGTCAGCTGGTTAACGGAAACGAAAAATTTTAGAACAATTTTTTCGAAAAACAACTAGTGGCATTACAAGTGAAAATTTCACGCCAGAACGGTTCGAATTCGAAATTGAATTGGTGATTATGTATATCCACAGCCGAGTCCACAGCAAAACTATGAAGAATTACGATGAGCAAGTGAAAGAAATCCTTCGAAAGCGCTGAGAGGCCGTAAAATATTTTTTGAATAATCAACAGTTTAAACTGTCAATCAGCTATAATCGACAGATGGAACTCTCGATTACCACTACAATCGACAGTTTGAGGTGTTTATTATGTATAATAGACAGTTTCAACTCTCGAATCTCTAAAAATGACAGTTTGAAGTGTAGATTATAGAAAATCGACAGTTTCAACAGTCAATTATACAAGAAAACACTATGTGGTACCACAGCGCCCCTGTAAATTGTATTGCAGAATTTATCATCTTTTCATGATATATTATGTTTCAAAAAGATTACGTTGACATCAAGATACAACAGTGATACATATCAAGTGTTTTCCATTTCGGGTGGTTATAAGAGCAACGAGATGAAAAGCTAGCATCAGATGACTGATATAATCAGGAATGAAATTTTTTTGGCACTACCAAATTGAGTAGCCACCCAAGATCAATGACGTTTCAGGACAATTGCTGGGTATCTCACTGATAATCGTTTTTCATCCATACATTGGATTGAATACATATGATTGCCGATTATGTCTAGAGTATTAATAATCACACACCCTGCCATAGAAAAACAAAAAACGTATTTTTGATTGCGCAGCCTACCACAGAGAGACAAAAATACATTCTGCTATGATTGTCGAAAGTTTCATTCGTATACATGGATATGCTGCGTCCTGTGATCCAGTGCCTTACCTTCGGAAACTGCATGACAAGCTGTGTCTATGTTTTTGTTGTGTCATCTTCAGTTGAGCTTCTCGATAAATATCTGTATCCTTTAAGGTATCTTAGTCAAATACTCTGTCATGGAATTACGATTCCAAACAGTATGGAGCAATTTCTCCGTTCCTTTAGTGAACTCTAACTACGTTTAAGTTCCTTTCACAAATCTCTCTTGAGCTCTCCGACTACTCAGTTGCCTGTAATTCCAGAATAATTTTGGTTTCGGTATAGAGAAAGTCCATTATAGTGTGTGAGATACTTCATATCACTTTGGAGTTCATTTGGCATAAGTTAGCACTGCCCTTTCGTAAAGATATTGTTTTTTCTATATCTGCACATTGATGGATGGTGTATCACTGTTAACCACTCTTCACGATCTCTGACTACAACTGAGGAATTCTTGTTGAATGCAATTTGAGAATCGTGTGATATGTGTTGGTGGTTGCCATATCTTATTCACATATCCTGTGATTTTCATTTCTTTTTCGACTCGTATTCCTCAGCATCCCCATCCTTTCCTCTCCTCATATCAGATTCAAGTATACCACATGGCTGTTTTCACTGTTATTTTCATCGCGATAGGCGAGTACCTCATTCTCATTGTAGTGCATATTTGAAGATAATATCTGCTCTGCCTTTGTCACCATGCTACAGACGTGTGTATGTTCTTTGTGTCCAGTTACGATTAGTGTCATCTTTGCCTTCTCATTCTATAAACATGTTGGATTTGGGTTAATTTTGAATCCAATACTCCAAGTTAGTCTTCCCCATAGTTCTTCAACTCAGTGTCTAAGGGATACAAGTCCCTACAGTTCGATTCTACTAATGAAAGCCACTGTATCACTACTTTGATTCGGGTTTGATGACTGTCGTTTTTTGGAATTTGGTAAGACTCCGATGACTCTAACTCAAGATTTATGAGCATTCGAAGAAGCTAGCCACACGCGCCAGCGGAACGTCAGGAAAAAAATCCAAAAAACGGCGGCCTTCGAACCCGAACCAAAGTTGTGATATTGGAAATCTCGGTCGCGAGAGCCTCAACCATTTTGTCAATGAAAGCTATAGTTGCAAATTCCGATGGACTCACTCACTTGGGGAGCTAGCTTATGGCCTAATTCACTGCGACAGTCACAGATCTAGTGTGATGCTCCTTGGTATTCATAGCTCATTGTCTAGCTTGATCTCTTTAATGAAACTCTATAGCCTTGACACTGACTCCTTCATATAGCTGGTAGCCTCTGGTTTCTCCCCAGCATCTCGCTTGTTTCAGCCTTGCTATCGCTTCGCATTCACAGAGTACATGAAGTATGGTTTCTTCGTTTTGACAGAACCTGCATTGGGTTTCTTTAATCAGACCTATGTTAGTTATGTTACTTATAATATGTTTCCTAAGCCGGCTATGCCACGTTAGTAGACACACCACCACTCTTACAAACTTACGGTTCTGGTAAGCAGGTCCGTGAATATGGCCGATTGTTCCTTTATGAACTCCTTCGCCTGTCTTATTTCTAGGAGCTTGTTTCACCAATCTATCGATTGGGCTTGCTTCCATAAATTGATGGAAGTCTTTATACGTCAACGCTTAGATTGATTTAGAAGAAACTCCTCGTATTCTCTGAATGTAATCTAGAAAAATTATGTCTGAAGTATTGATTCCACACCCGCCACACGGAAGAGAAAGAGAAATACCCCCTGAGTTATACTGCTATAATTTTCCATATTTATTATTTACGAACCGAGCGATAAGTGGGTGATTTTTTCATTTTTGCTCGCCATGTATCACCCCGTTGACGCGATAAAGAGCTGGAAAGCGAAGAGAACAGAAGAGTTTTCGACCCTCTGACGGAGCAGAGGAAGAACTGAAAGCTATTCGTTTTTTCGATAACATACAGCGGTGTCAAATGTTAAATTCGAATATGAAGGAGATATATTTGTATTAGATACAGCAGTCGAATAAGTTTTAAATTACGACCGGAACGCCGTTGAAATTCACATTCGAAGAATAAATTACCCGTGAAAACGGGGAGAGAGGCAATAAGTTAATGCAATCTGAATATTCAGAATGTAATTAGAAATGTATTTTATGTATTCGAGAAGATTGGCTGAATATTTATGACAGCCATGCTCCGTCGATGAATCACTTTTGTTGGAATCAATGTTATTCAGTGAATCAACGTTAAAGTTGGGAATGCGGAGAGGTCTTCTCTATTCTCACTCGAGCGAGAATATGAAGAAAGGTTGTGAGGAATTATATTACGGAGTGGAAAATGCATCATTTTTCTCAAGAAAGAAATTTTGGCCACCAGGGTGGTATACAATTATCTGTAAGTTTTTTTTAGGGATAGTTGAACTTCAGCAAGAGTTTTTGTGCCTTTCTATTCATTATCATCCAAAATGAAAGTTGAAGAAATTGCTACTTGAACGTTGATATCAATTTTTTTCGAGGGGAGATTATTGATAGCTGTCACCTTTATCCCTTATTATTTGTACTAGTTCAAGAGGGGCTAGGATAATGCCTCAGCTAATCGAAAAAGGTGTATTTCATGCTGATGGGAAAAGTGTCTTATTTATTTAAAAGAAAATTCTCATGTACCGAGAATGAAGGCTGAGGTGAAAATTTTCTGATAAGAATAATACATAATGATCGACAGCTGAGTATTTCCAGAGTAACCATATCAGCAAGAGGACCAAAAATTCGAAGAGGCATCAGCGTCAATATAATTAACGATGACTTATCGAAAATAATAGGTTAACATCAATTAGGTGGAAATCAATCCAGGCATGTCTCTTCACAAAGAAAGCCGATCTATCTTTATCTAATATTCAGATGACGAGTATCTTGATGCTAGGAATAACGATCAGTAATAATCTCTCATAGGAAAACCATCAATCGCTAAAGGTGCTTTCCAGAACCTTGGATTTCTATTGCGTGCGAAGAAATACTGGTCAAATATTGATGATGTACGAGGTACATTGGATTGTAATATAGTTCTAATTTTTCGTGTTCAGTACCTAAGCATTATTTGAGAATTCTTTTTTCCGTCTTGTTCGCTCACGAACTCGCTCACTTCATTCCCACCCCTTTGTTGTGATCTTAGAGACCTGTCGAACCTTTCTTGCTCAGAGATCTTTCTCGATAGAACAGCTAAACTTTGAAACTTCCTGTCGAAGGAGAATTTTCCTGAGACTCACAAACTTAAAAATTTCAAAGTTGATATTAACTGATATCCCTCGATTCATGCGGTGTTCTTCGAACATTGCATGGCTTTCTTCAAGTGTGAACCTATATTTAAAAATAAATGATAATTGTATCACAAGTAGACACCGACAAAGGAAAAACTACATACAAGTTCCCAACCAATATCATTTCTTTCATTCTTTGAAAATGGCATTTGCCTACTCAAAGATTGGAAAAAATAGCTGAGTGTTATTGAATGTTTGTATGCTGCCAATCATAAACCGTAAATCTCAGCTATGTTTCACTAGAATTGATACAAATAACATGTGATAGGATTGCAAACAGGGATATTAGCGGCAATATTTGCCAATGAAAATAACAACAACGTCGAAAAGTGTCATATGCTATATAACTGTTGGAATGGCTGATAAACCGGCTATTTCTTTCACTGAGATAGTGTGTGATCTGTAAGTGTTTGCTTATTTTGTATAACTACGTTGGGGCTGTACACGTTATAGCGGAGATTTAATCACTTTCTGAATTTCTATAAGTACAATGACTTTTCAAATCAAAGGGAAAGAAAGAGGTTGGTGAAGTATCAAAAAGTCGGCAGAGTTTTTCCCAGCCCTCTTCCTTTTCTGAGTGAACAAAAAGTCCCATTCCAACATAAGAGTATGTTAGGAATGATCACATTTTCGAGTGATTGAGAATGAATTATGCATGTTCATACGAATAGTTTTTTTTTATTTTCAAGAAATACAATATGCTTTTCATGTATGTGCAATTCAATGTATCAATCAGTGTATTTAGGTGTATATTTATATCTTAGTGGTTATATTTCTGGTATATACTTTCACCTTGTGAC
Organism: Zygogramma bicolorata; assembly: GCA_032362365.1. NCBI lineage: Eukaryota > Metazoa > Arthropoda > Insecta > Coleoptera > Chrysomelidae > Zygogramma > Zygogramma bicolorata. The sequence goes on from JAVJAQ010000596.1 coordinate 420,616, forward strand.
ATCTTTCACAATTTCCCTGTACTTTTTACAAGTTAATTGTTGAAATGAATAAATTAATAAATAAATAAATACAGATAAACATGAAGCCATTGGAGCAGTTCAATATTATTTGAAAGTTAATTCTATTGAAGAGAAACAAACCTAATTGGATTGAATTCATCATCAATCGCCAAGTGAATACTGTCATGTAGGAAAGACGCTGGATTGAATCCAAATCAGAGAATGTCTGAAGAAGTGAGAATGGAAATTTGAAGTGAAATCGTTTTGGTTCACCTCCCTTAGAAAGTTTTGTCTCATATTCGATCAGGTGAAAAATGATATATCTAAAAGAATGAAAAGGAAATCGAAAGAGTTCTGAAATTTCGTTGTATATTCGAAAATGAAGTCTCACACATTTTTCGGAAGGAATATATTCACATCAGTGTTTGTACCAAACGAAAGACAATAAAATCGAAAATTGAATGTGTGCACACTGTACACCTACCATTTTTTTACTCATCAACAACTTTTTTGAAGATGAAAGCTAGTAAAAACAACTCACTTTCACTGCCTTCGCCACCAAAATAGGATACTTTTTCTGTCTGGTCAATAATAGGAACTGTTCTGTGAATAGCACGTTGAAAGGTAAGACCTTGTAATCCTCAGCTGGCCACGTATTTCAATTTTGTAGATAACGGATAAAAACATTTTGGAACGTCGTTTTCTCACACTCATTTCTGAGTTACAAGTGGAATGAGAAAAAAAATGATATATTCTTCTCGCATGTTTGATCCTATGAAGCTTCATCATCTACAAGTAACACATATATTCTTCTTCTAATGATTCAATTCGAAGTTCTTAGAGACCAGCTTTCTTGAGATTTTTCTTTCATATTGAATGTTTTTCTGAGGTTTATTTGAAACGATTTCCGAATTGTTTTTCTCTCATTCACTAAGACTTATTGGAAAGCTCAGCTCATCAGTGCTATTTCACTGCTGGTTTGAACCAATAGTGAGTTGCCTAAATACCAGTCCTAGTTGGTGAAATATCTGGATTGAATAGACCAACCGATCAAGGATCAATGTGTATTCTTCTGGGTTTACCCCTAGTTGAAATAGCAAATGCACTACTATGAAAATCAGTTGGACACCCCAGAGCACTTCGACACCCGAGGTGATTGGCCGACCCCTGCCCGCACAAGGCTCTGCCTTCTAGGCTCACTCGTGATAGTGTTCATCAAAGGGATATATAAAAATCAAACTATGTTAATGAAACTGGATAAATCAGAACAGTTCCTCCATTGCCCTACAACCTTCGACAGTTTCTACCGCAGTTGTAGCCGAAACGTCATGTCCGAAAGTCTGCAGACCACGACTAACAAACCCGGAAGTTGCTATCAGAATGACTCAATTCACACATGAGTTACGAATGTAAGTTTGAGTGTACTACCATTTCAATAATGGAGACTACTGGCTGCATAGTTCCAAAGTAAAGAAATTTTCGTTTTTAGCAATGCAAAAAGACGTCTCAACCAGCTCCTTGGCCCAACGCGTCCCTGATTGGATTCATCACTTCATTAGTAACTTGTGTTAATTGACGAAAGAAACAGCGCTGCGAAGGCGACACCAAGACTATGTCCGTCGGAGGCACGGAACAAGAAACCGTCTCACGCTCGCTGGCTTGTCGATAGTAAATCACTTACCAGAGTTGAGTTTCCGCCATGGCCGGTCAAACATTGCAAGTAGAAGGAGTAACGAATAGCCGGCCAGTTCTAAGGATTTAATTTGATCAGTGCGGACATCCAGATTCATAGCGCCATTAGGGCCATGATTTAAGGTCCTTTTAGACGCAGCCCGCCGCAATTCAAGACGCCATCCACATTCATGCTCGATGCTCTTCATAGCCTGAAAACTGCTGAAAGCCACCCAACACAAACGAAGTTATGGAACGCGAACGGTATTTATCGCCGGCGATCATTCATTCGGGCAATAAAAATGTTATGTTGTACTCGTAAATACAGTGGAGCTAACAGAAATATTACTGCCGAAAGGGGGTAATTCCTTTCGGAGGTCACTCAAGATTTCCATCATCATGGAGAGCGGAGGTCTTGGGAAAATGAACATCGCAAATCACACAGAAACGCCTGAATGGTTCTAGAAAGGCTAAGAGCTGTGAGATATTCAAAATTGGTTCATTTTCATTCGAATCGTAGTTGCGAGTACTTCCATGTTATGCTGACCATGTTGAGAATGATGTTTGTGCATGTCCATTCCCCGATTCTTCTCAAGAAAAGCCGATCTATCATCATCCAATATTCAGATGTCAGAAATAACTATTCCTACAAAATCAAGTATATCGATGCCAGGAATTACGATCAGTAATAATCTCTCATGGGAAAACCATATGAGATCGATCGCTACAGAGGTGCTTTCCAGAAACTTGGATTTTTATTCCGTGCGAAGGAATACTTCACTTCTCGTCAGCTTCTAATGATCTACAAAGCTCAGATATGACTTGTCTTGGAATATGGTTCTCATGTATGGAGTTCGGCACCAGAACATCCATTGGGGATTCTCGATTCTATCAAGAGAAAGGCAATCCGTCTTGTTGGTAATTCTTCGCTCACAGACTCGCTCATTTCATTGGAACATCGTAGAAGGGTCAGAGACTTGTCTCTCTTCTATAGATATTTTCACTGTCAGTGCTCTTCTGAATTGTTATCAATCGTTCCACCCTTGGCAATATCTACACGGATGACTCGAGTACAGAATTCCCACCCCTTTGTTGTGAATACAGAGACCTGTCAAACCCCTCTTGTTAAGGGATCTTTTTTCAATAGAACATCTGAGCTTTGGAACTCCTTACCGAAAGAGGTTTTTCCTGAGGCTTACAAACTTCAAAAATTCAAAGCGAATGTTAATTCGTATCTCCTGTCCCTTGATCCACGCGGTGCTCTTTGAACATTACAGGGCTTTCCTTTCGTGTGAATCTTCATATAAAAAAATCTGAAAAAAATAAAAATTTCACCTATACACTAAACTCTTCCAAATTAGTTTCGGTGTGGTGAATCGGGAACATAGAAAGGTTCCAAATGTTGATTCAAACAATTGGGAAATGTCTGTACCAACTTTGAAACATAGACTATCCTCCTCTTCGTTTCAATTGGAATTCACTTCGATTATAATAGGAACGACATGTAGAGAGATGTGATCTGAAAGGCGAGGTACTTTTTAAATCTACAACAGGAGAAGACATACTCTTGCAGGTAGTCTCACTCTGACGCAATAATAATTATGATTAGTCTTCTTGAATGGAGAGTAGAGTACCTACTTCACGAGAAACCGTTGTGGCCTCAGTTGATATATTTTGCTTCTCACTTCAAATCCGAGTGGCAACATGTGCTGTGGAGTTTTTGTTGTTGTTGTTGTTCTAAAATTGTTCGTTTTCATTAACCAGCTGACGAACGTCAACCCTCAGAAGTCGAAACTTGTGCGAGCAATGGATCAACGAGGCCTTACCTTTTAACGTGCGATTACCCAGCACGGTGGCCCGGCGAGGATTCGAACCCCGGCCCTCCGCTTGATAGGCAGATATGCTAACCACTACACTACCGAGAGTGTACCACATCTTATATCAAGACGGCTTTGTGAGATAACCGTCAAAGTTTCCAGAATGATTGGCAGTATAATCTATTCCGACAAAATAACCATGGTTTATCCGTCACTTTTCTGTCTGTGGAGTCCTCAAAGCCTAAGTTGGTGATCCCAGATCTGAGAACAAGTCTCATTATTGCTTGATAGGCCCCCTAATTGTAATTTGAATAGAAGGAGACTAATTTCCTAGGTGTTAATACGAAATCAGAGAAGACTACAGGGTGCTTAGACTTCAGTTGATTCATTGGTTCCCAGCTTATTGTTATAACTACTTGCATCACATCGTAAAACATATGACCCTTGAAAGGTTCATCATATTCTTGTGAATTGAAATCTATTATCTAGATTTGATTTGTTTATTTGAATATTTCCCCTCGTCAAACATGCTCACAAGTGAACCCGGATGGAAAAGCGTTGTACAGACAAGGGTCGGCTAATTGTTTTGGGTCGCCCCAGAGCCCTTCTGCTCTGGGGCGTCTTACTAAATTCACGGTATCGCATATGCTATACTAAGACATCATGACTATACTACTAGAAACTCCAAAAGAAATCAAAACCAAACGATATCGTTTTGAAAAATCGAGAAAACCTTCCCAGATTATAAATCTCTACAACTATCTAACAGACAATATATAAAGACTCGGTCTGTCTCTCTTCAGAAATGCATTGAAGAAAATTCTTCTGTGATTTTGCTTGTACTCTGTTATTGAATATGTAGTTCATTTTCGAAATATGTGATATACACATCCAGATACACTTTTGTCATATTTATTCCATTTTTTTTTTATAATTTCACTAGTATTATATCTTCAACTGTGTTCGGCTGAATATAACACTTTTTGACTGGCTACAAACATAATTCTCTATGTCAATAAACTACATTACTTTACCTGACTTGATGTATTGTTCAGCCCAATTGTAATTTCTCACAGTTATTCAATAACAATAAATGAAGTGACAAGGTCTTCCAGAATATTTTCAGAGTCAAACATCTTTTTTTCTAGAAAACACAGTACCCCTCTTCAGCCAAGTGGTCTCAATAATCTGAATACATTCGATTGTAATCAGTACAATAGAATCAATAAAAAATACCTTATTAAGAAAGAAATCTCGAAAATTGTCCAATAAAATATGTGTATGCTAATACAATTCACCTTTCGATTCATCCTACAAAACCACCACAGTTCAATTCGTTGATCTTCAAGTGCAAGACTGATTTTTTTATTATTATGGGTTTTGAAATTCAACCGGAATTCATCATGTTTCTGGTTGGGTTAATGGTAAAACTTCATTTATTGCTTTTTTCTTCAAGGCAGACAACACCGGTTGGAGATGCTTTTGCTGTTTTCAAAAAATTCTATAGAAATTTCCTCAAAGAACAACAGAGAAGTACACAGTTATCAGACTATGGGAATTATTTATTCCGTGAAATAAAAATATGGTGGGCATAATTTAGGGCCAATTTTAACATCTCTGTACTGTAGGTACATTATTAAAGTATTCACACCGCCCTCGTATGATGTTTAATCAACTTTTCCGCATCTCCGAATCGGAATAACAAAATGATTTGTGCTTCGAGCACCATCAGCCAGCTTTCCCCTTCCCCTTTCTCGATCTTCACAACAAACGAACGATGAGGACTACAGGACGGTTGGAAAGTGCAATTTACAGATAAACTGAGCGCGCCATGATTTACGTCTGAAAGCTTGATAAACTCATATTCCTTGCTTGAGTGAGTAATATCTGCATAAAACCTTGAATAGGATTACAAATGTTCATAAATTGTGTGTGCTATAATTCTGTCAAGTCGGCTGGGAGATGTTCTGCGCTTCGATTGGTTGAATTGTTTTTTGTTTAGGCCAGACCCGGCAAGGAAATGCGAAACTTCAGGGATGAGTTATATCCTCTCCAAGATTTTTGAAGGGTGGATGTTACGTGGAGCCAAGTTCATGTATTGGAATGATATTAAAGAATTCTTTACATGGGGGTGTCTATTTCTGTCTCTCTTTCGTTGCTGAATGAGATACACAAGTATATTCACTTATAAACAGGCATGAATTGTTCATAAGAGAACTCAATCTTTTATTAAAAAGTGCCACGCGTTATGCTGGATATTCTAGATGATCCCATTTCATTATATATTGTTTTTATGTCCATACAAAGAACAAAACCTTATTGAACTTACTGTAGTTGAAAGTGGAATTAATTCCTGCAATTTTTGAAGCACTATTATTTTGCATCCAATTATCCTATTAATAATTTTATGATTGTCATGTTAAATGTGGTTTTGGTTTCTCCATCTCAAACAGCATACAGGGTTGTCCAAACCATTATATAAAAAAAATTAAATTTGATTTCTTTCATCGAGGGGTATTCGAATATACCATGTATGTTTTACGATTTTTTAATTATCGAGCTATGAATTTGTATGTTTCTGTTGAAAATATATTGGGCGTATCAGATTTCTCTTCAGTTGTTTCGGTGGCTTTTCCAGGCCTTTTCTCCCTGATCCTTGTGAATTGTCCTGTGGTAGAAGTCCATTGTATCTCAAAGTGGAGTGTAGTAGATTTACTATGCAGAAAAACTCGATGTCGTCTCCACAATTTAATATTTGAAAGATGTCAGTTCGGTAATTCAGTACATGTTTCGAACCTACATAGTTTCATCATCAGCTGAATTTACATTGAATTCTACAATAAAGGAAGAGTAATATAATATTAGTTGATAAATGAAGTATAAAGTTCACTTACATGGAGAAGAAAAAATTGGAGATTCACATGGTGAAGTTCAAAGGGACATAAAAAATTTTGTAGTGAAAATTGTGAATAATTTGATATTAGGGGAATTTAGGACATCCCTAACATGTACTGAATTACCGAACTGACATCTTTCAAATATTAAATTGTGGAGACGACTTTGAGTGTTTCTGCATCATAAATCTGTGAATTGTGCTTTTCTTACCTCACAAAAAATCATCAGCTTCCTAACATCGATGCAAATTGTGAAAAATTCTTTTTTGAGCAAGACAGAATGTAATTTCAACTTGAAATAGAAATTGAGAAAAAAAGTTTCTTGGTAATTTCAAAAACCCTTCGGAATCCTACATTTCCATAAAAATACACCTGAGAGGTAGCAAATTATAATTGCCATTTTGCAATTCCTGATGTTGATTTAGTTGAGAAATATCTCAAGCATCCAGAAAATGAAATCAGGAATAATTAATGCTGGACAATAATGATTTCGCCATCAACCATCAACCAGTGATTTAGTGGCTTTCGTTTCTTATATTTGGCAGCATTCAATCGAAATATTCGGAGAAACAATAGCTATTGCACTAGATTTTTCAAAAGCGTTTGATCGAGTTTGGCATCGGGGTCTCCTTTCTGAACTACCGTCTTATGGTTTGCCTCCTCAGTTGTGTGTTTTGTTGAAGAGTTTCTTGTCTGATAGGTATCTGTATGTGGTTGTTGGTGGAGTGTCATCAGATATTCTCCCAAAAAATGCAGGTGTTCCACAGGGTTCAGTTTCTTCTTCATATCAATGATTTGCTCAAGAAAACGTTTTGCGGACGACAGTACTCTTCATACTAGTTTCTCTTCCAGAGTCCCCATACCAGCTCGAGAAACAAAAATTTACAATAAAATTAAGACTTGGTTAAAATAATAAAATGGGGTAACATGAACTTGGAGGAAATTGATGCTAGGAATCTCAGGCATGTCTCTTCTCAAAGAAAGCCGATCTATCATAATCTAGTATCCAGTTGTCAGGAGTAACTATTCCTAGTCAAGTATCTCGATGCTAGGAAATACAATCAGTTGTAATTTCTCATGGGATGTTGAATGATTTCTGGCCATTGCCAGAACAGGGTTTTTCGAATTTCCGCATAGCCTGCTGATTATACAAGTGCCGTAAGTGGATTTCAATAATGGGAACGGGCACACCTTGCAGACTGGTTTCAGGCTCATTGGCCACTCGTTAGTGCTAGGTAGTTTCCACCAACAGTTCGAAAATTGTTGGCAAGTGGCAAGTGTACCCGTCCCAATAATTGGAAATCAATACCGCAACTATCAATAGTGTGTAGGGGAATTTATTCTACGAAGAATCCTGCACTAACATCGGTCGGATAAAAATCAACGTCCTTTTGTATTTGAAGGTTGGAAAAAACTTAATGTTCTTTATTGTAAAATTCACCTAACAATTTTTTTTAAAACTTACTGCATCAAATCCGAATATTCACGAAGCCACGAAAGAAGAAATTGATGAACTTTCAAATGAGGTATCTCTTGACCCCCAATCCCGTTCGAGATTCCAGGGTTGGATCCCACCTCTACGGTGGTATTATATATTCAAATCTTTTTTTTTGAATTACCAGCTATGAGAAATCATCGGGCTTGTTTTGTTTTCATTTTCCTACCCAGATATACATACTTGTATATCTGTATGTATGATATGAGTAACATATCAACAAAGCTAACGACACCATTTCGATCAGGGTGATTTGAATTTGTTTGAAATTCTAGAGAAATGTTCTTGGTAAGATCTTCACATGAGGTGCCGGCATATCGTTCATTGTTATTTGTGACAAAACATATCTGTTTTGTTTGTTTTCATTTTATCTTGTATCGTGTTGCAATCTGGTGGAATTTCTCGGTAATTTACCCTAATTTAACCACCACAGTGACGGACGATTACTGTTGTTTAGAGTTTTCTGCCGCGCTTGATACTTAGTGGCCACGACTCTCACATGCTCCGGGGTAGGCAACTCACACGTAGGTGAAGTTTTTATCAACTACTTTTTTTTATCAAAAACCTGTAATTATTTTAGAACTCATATAAGAAAACGAGATACTCTGTCTCCCCGCGAATTGGAAATAGATTTTGGTTCCATATCCTGTGTCCCATTGGATCAACAGCAACTCCTTTCAAAAAACCCTGAGATTGAACCCTTACATCTGGCGCCCAACGTGGGGCCCGATCGTATAAAAAATGTTTTTTGCAGCGCTTGATACTTAGTAGCCACGGCTCTCATATCCTCCGGGGTAGGCAACTAATATTTCACATGGTCTCGTTTTTTTTGTATTTAAAAAGTATATCCAGGGCCAGGTTTTTTATGAACTGCTGTCGAGATTCTTTTTCGTCTCTAGAGACGTTAGTGATTTTGAATGCGCCCCATTTGTTGGATTTTCCGAACCTTTCCTCGCTTGCTTCTAAATTAAATTCGGTTCTGAATTACCTTACTATGGTCCTTAAGGACAAGATTCACCGTCGAGGGCGTCGAGTCTCGTACCTGTAATTATTTTAGGTAGGTAATGGTTTTTTTAATACTAAATGAAGCTTGTTTTCTCAATGAAGTAACAAGTAGGTGAAGTTTTTATTAACTACTTTAATTTTTTTTTATTGAGAACCCGTGTAATTATTTTAGAACTCATACAAGAAAACGAGATCCTCTGTCTCCCCCCGAATTGGAAATAGATGTGTCTCATTGAATCAACAGCAACCCCTTTCAAAAAACCCTGAGATTGAACCCTTACATAATTTGAAAATAGGGGTGGAAAATTGATTTTTATGGAACCTGTGCACATATTTTGCCCAGACGAGCAAGGATTTCCATCATTTTAAGAAAATTTTATTCTGTCGCTCATGGTATTTCCCGCACCGAAAATGCCTGTACTATATTCATCACCGTCAGAAAGATGAAGCTTGATCCGTTGATAAGTTACACGAAAGTCCTTGTAATAACAATATTTTTAACGTCATCTTAAACGAATCAGACGAGGAATCCTCGGTCATATCTTATTAAGCCCCCTGATATATTTATGCAGTTATGTAAAATAACCAGGTTTGTTGATACAGTATTTATTTGATGAAGGTATTTTGTGTAGTTGCAGCAACCCCATAAAATATGACAAATAAGCATGAAATGTGAGTGGTACGGTAGCCACATCGCATGGACATCACGCGGGGAATTATCATAAACATCTAATAAATTAGTACAGATAAATTAGTTGTCTCGGTTACTTTTATAATGAGTCAAGATTTACAGCAGATGCACACACATGTCGGAGTGACGTCCGGTTAAATATTGCGCCCATTGTGATGTAAAGATGCCATCTTCAACGAGGACGGGACTGATACGACCGCCCTCGAGCTGGGGCCCGTTAGGGAATGTCAACTGGGGCTGGGTCTCGGAGATGCTGTGTAATCCGAGGAGCAGAGTAGCAGCTCTTGATGATTTATTTATAAATACAGGGTTTCCGTAAGTCGTGGATCGAACTCAAAGGGGTGATATCAGAGGGCATTTCCAATCAAAAAGCTCATATAACGCAGGTTCCGATTCCTTACTGTTTTCCAGTAATTTCGATTATTTTCATCATCAGAAATATCCGTAATTTTTCTTCCAATGGACTGGTGTTTGTCAGGCACAACGGTTTTTTTTTTTACTTTTTTACTCGACACAGATTAGGTCAGGAAAGGCTGATCATCTCATAGGTATTATGCTTTGCTGAATTGATTTGATTTGACGCGGAATGTAGTGTTTTTTTCCAAAAGAGATCCATCTTCATTCTATATTTTTCAAGTTGTTAGCATTTGAATCATAGTATATATAGTTTTTGTCGAATAATCGCATGACCAAATATATTTAAGTTTTCACAAAAGTCTTCAAGATGTATGAGCCTCTGAAGAAGATAGCCACTCGCGCCAGCGAAACGTCAGGAAGAAATTCCAAAAGCGACGCGGCTTTCAAACCCGAACAAAAGAAATGATACTGAAAACCTCGGCCACGAAAGCCTTAACTACTTGATTTTGGTATATTAAAGAGAAGAATAATTGTAACTGCACACAAAAACGCATACCCATCGGAAACTAACGTATGTCTCGCCTCAAGTGATGTTCTATGAATTATAGGATTTCTCTTCCTGCGAATCTGAAAATGAATTATCTGAGTTCTACACTATTGATTTTCATTGTCATTCGAAGTATACACATGTGGTACATTTCATTATATTTCAGAGGGCGTACATCATTATTGACTATTCTCCCATATATTGTGAATATATGATATTTCGTGACTGTTCAGTGTTTTGTGTATTTCAGGCAGCAATGTCTCCCTGGCATTCGATGTTACAGATAGATTCAATTGTTGTACTGAATTTGTTCGTTTCTGTTGAGCAGCTGACGAATGTCAACCCTCAGAGGTCGAAACTTGTGCGAGCAATGGATCAACGAGGCCTTACCTTTTAATGTGCGATTACTCAGCAGGGTGGCCCGGCGTGAATCAAGTTTTATCAGGTTCATAGCAACTCTGTCATCTGGGCGCACTCGAAACAGTTTTTCACACTCTTAGGGGTGGAATTTCGAAAACCTGATCTCATGCCTACGTCATACAAAGAACACAGCCTCCAAGATTCGGATTTCTACGATCAGCGGTTCAGCCTGTGCGTTGATTCACCCCCAAAATAACTTCCTCACCCTTTTTAACCCCGTTAGGCTATGAATTTCAATGAAATATGTCTTTCATCAATTCTGTGAAAGAATATTTCTGCAAAATTTGAAGTGAATTGGACCAAGGCTTCACGTTGTCCCATACAAACTTCGCGCCCGTTTTTCACGCCCTTGGTGGTGAATTTCCTAAAAATCCGGATGTCTACGTCATATAAAGAACACACCCTCCAAGTTTCAGGTCTATATGATTATAGGTTTAGGCTGTACGTTGATTCATCATTCAGTTATTCAGGACAAAGCCTTTTATATGAATAGATCAACAAAAACACCTTTGTGGTGATTCAAATATAAGATCTAGATTTATAGTATCGCATACTTTTTTGTAGAACTGATAGAGACAAACATTTTTAGTGAACATTATGTTCGTCTATATCGAACCGTTTAGTCAGCTAAAGCATCACATCTCGCCCCACTTCACTCCGACTTTTTTACATATACTATGATTTGTCACTGATTTTTTGTTTAATCATGATGAGAAAAAACATATATTCCTACTGAAGCTGGCCACTCGCGCTAGCGAAACGTAAGAAAGAAATTTCAAAGAACGACGGCCTTCAAGCCCGAAGAAAAGTAGTTATACTAATAAACTCGGCCGCGGAAGCCTTAACCATTTTGTCAGTAATTCCGATTGTTACCCCCTACAAAAAAACAAAGTCAAAAACGACCCTCTTTATAGATAGATAGATAGATAGATAATTGCTTTATTTGCTTAACAACAAAATAGTTTTAGCATCGTCAGGCCAAATTGCCAAGTAAGAAGACTTACACACTAAATTACATTAATTTCTTAAAATTTAAATACAAAATACTGCACCAAGTTTTACACTAACACCAAGTTAAAATACAATGATTCAAGATGTGTACATATATATTTACATATCACGTGGTAGTTATACAAAGAACTCTTCGACACTATCAGGACATAAAGATAGAAGAATTTCCCTGGTAACAATACGGAATCGATTAACAGTCTGACACTTTACGTTACTAGGAAGATGATTATACAATCGAATTGCCATTGTAACAAAGTTTTTGTGGGTAAATGTTAATCTATGTTGGGGAGAAACTATGAAATTTTGATTTCTTGTATTATATGAGTGAACATTTTCGTGTGTAACATAATTCATATAGTCATTCTTAATATACAATAGGCATTGATGAATGTACAGAGCTGGCAAGGTCATTATTCTAAGATTTCTAAAGTAGTCTCTACAAGAGTCACGACTTCCCAAGTTTGCAATTATTCTAACAGCTGTTTTTTGCTGTTTAAACACTGCATGCCAGTCCGAGGAATTTCCCCATATCATAACCCCATACAAAATTTGGCTCTGGAACAGACCCATGTAAGCCTGCCTGACTATGTCCATAGATGCAAAAAAGGAGATTTTTCTTAGGACATAATTTATGCTAGAAAGTTTTGAACAAAGTTTTTTTATATGATACTTAAAATTAAGCTCTGTGTCCAAATATATCCCAAGAAATTTGATCTCCACTTTCTCTCCATGATCTGGTTTAAGACTGAAATCTATCACAGTTGTTTTCTGCATATTTAAAGAAAGGTGATCAGCATGGAACCATTGTTTTGCATATTCCAGGCCACTCTTTATTACTGATTGAGATTCAACACAATTATCCCCCGACACATACAAAGTTGTGTCATCGGCATACTGTACAGTTTCTACATTACTCATATTATAGGGGAAATCATTCATATAGATAATAAAAAGAATTGGGCCCAGTATGGATCCCTGCGGCACACCCATAGTGACTGGCAAAGTTGATGATTTAATTCCGTTACACTCAACAAGCTGATATCTTGATGTTAGGTATGACTCCAAGAAATAAAAGGCATTACCCCTTATTCCATAGAACTGTGATTTCTCCAAAAGAGTATCATGACAGACACAATCAAATGCCTTCGAAAGGTCACAAAAGGCAGCCGCACAAGCCTCGCTCCTCTCAAAGGCCCCAACTATGTCTGTAACCAGCTTAACTATGGCATTAATGGTAGAACAGCCCTTTCGGAACCCATACTGCACTGGCGAGAGCAACCCATGCTTAACCAAAAAAGCCGTGAGCCTTGTGCAAAAGGCCAGCTCTATAATTTTACCCAATACTGGAACAACAGATATAGGCCTAAAGTTATTTATATCATCCTCCTCACCCTTATTCTTGTATATTGGGCACACTCTAGATGTCTTCAACCTATCGGGGAAGACACCCTGAGTAAAACATTGATTTATTAGAAATGTCATCGGAGTGGCCACACCATTCTTTAAAGTTTTAAGCATTCTATTACTTATGCCAAAGACATCTCTAGCTGTGCTATTAGATAAACTAGATATCAATGTTATAACCTCACACTCAGTAAACGGTGCCAGGTGAATAGTTTTGGTACAATTAAAATGTTGAGATAGGTACTTTATGGGATCCTTTGCATTACCCTGAAGAGAGCTGGACATCTCCCGAGGAGCATCCAAGAAGTAAGCATTAAATTGTGTTGGTGAAAAGCAAGGTACTACTCTACTCTTATTTCTAGAATCATTTATAAGATTCCAGATTTTCTTAGGTTTATTTTCTGCTGACATAACACTTCTCTGGACTTGCTCTCTCTTTGCTAAAAACATTTTTTGGTTATACAACCTTCTGGCTGCACGTATATCATCCCCTAGATTTAAATAGTTATATTGATTTGCTAAGTTCACGAGAAATCTAATGTTTTCTCGAATTAGTTTCAATTCATTAGTGTACCATTTTTTCCTTTTATTACCTGTATGGACAGTTTTTGTTTTATTTGGGAAATAAACATCTATCAGTGACAAAAAACCATTCAAAAAGTAATTACAGCTCTCTTTAACACTCCTAAACTTACTAAGTAGTGAGTCCCATTCCCTACTTTGCATGTCATATATACAGTTCTGTATTGCTTCCTGGGGCATTGGTCTGAATTTAATAACCTCTGTTTTATTGTTTAAGATAGTAACATTAGGCATGTCACAGTCATTCAGAGTACCTACATGGTCTGATAGAAAGAAATCAAAAACACTGGGTCTGCAATCAGATTCTGCATTTGTTATGCAATTGTCAAGACAGGTTTGAGTTCGTTTAGTCACCCTAGTTGGTTGTCCAATAAGAAAGTTACAATTAAATGAAGTTATAAGGTTAGTTAGGTCTCTTGTTTGACTGGATTCATTTAAAATATTGATGTTAAAATCACCATATATACAGAATCTTTTTTTCATATTAGTTAGAGTTAAAAGTATATCATTAGGAACATCTAAAAATAAATTAAAATCACCTGTAGGTGAGCGGTAGATACATACAATAACAAAATCGGTATTTTTTATCAAAATGGAACACACCTCGCAATGAAGTTCTTGAGAGAGCTCATCTATTTGTTGAAGTTTCTTGACTTGAAGTGACTGCTTCGCATATATCATCACTCCGCCATGATCATGCTCACTTCGGCAATAAAAGTTTGCCACCTTATAGTTCAGAATGCACACTTCATCTATGACTGTCTCCTGGAGCCAGTGCTCACAGAGACATACAATGTCTAAATTGTGGTCAGTCATTATTGTTGATATTTCTTCTAGCTTACCAGTTAGACTTCTGACATTTTGGAAATACATTCTTAAAGTGTTCTTTTGTCTCTGTTGATCATATAATATCAGTATAGATGTTACTCCCATGGTTTATCCACCTAAAAAAATTAAAATGTGATGAATAACGAAATCATTCAATAACAAATAATGAGAATGAACTAGAAGTCTCTGTTTTTCCTGCATTCACTAGTATTAACCCTGACACATATTATTCGTTGAAATTACTTTAAATTCACGTCGTTAATTTTTTTCCAGCGCCCGAACCAGCCAGAAGTTTTCACACTCGAGAAGTGCCTTTCCGACAATTGTCGCGTATTTCACAAAGTTTGGCGCAGTAGTGGCAGTTATTTCGTCCGTTTGGAACAACCAAGTCCTCGCAATCAAGCTCAGTGTTTGGTAATGTGGAAGAGAAGACGAGACAGTCGCACTTTTATCAATACACCGCCACCCATAAAGGGCACTCGTGTCTCCGATAATCAAGGAGGTTTCTTCTAGAAACTCGTCGACGTTTCGTGCTGTCATACATTGAAGCCGATATGAGAGATGAGTGGGTTCATGAATTGAATATCCTTACTCCAGTTTGCAGTTTGGGTAGTGTGTACCTATGTTGTATAGGATGTAAGGTAAGTTTTCCAGGTAAAAAGATTATCAAAAAGATACATGATCGCTCCGGAGCGCAAGGGCATACATCATAAGTCATTCTTTGCCCAAACAAGGCTTTTCCTTCTAGGTACCGACCAGAAAATAGCTCCCGTTTGTCCTATCGGAATCGATTCTACCCACCAATGCCTACGAAAAACATGAGTGATATTTTTTTATCCGAATGGTCTTTGAAACAAAGGTAAATAACTTTACAAAAATGTCTTCTTCAGTTGAACTGAGCAACACTGGAGAAGAAAAAGCTTCAAATAGTTATAAAATCTGAAAGAAGCAAAACTGACTGACTATTTTGTCACGTATCTTTATAAATCTGGAGATTAAAGTAAAAAATATAAAAAAAATGTATATACTACACTTTGACAACGTTTCGAAAATTAGTCTGCCTCCTTGGACTAGTACAATCCATTTTGACCTATGGATTGATCTTCTGGGGAAATTAAAGTCATGTTAATGAAGTATTTTGCATGCAGAAGAGAATAATAAGATGTATGACAGTACTACCGCGTGAGAGTTGTCGTCCAATTTTCATCCAACTTTCACTTCTTGCTCTTCCTTCTTTGTACATTTTTTTAGTAACGATGAATATAAAAAAATGAAGTATATTTTGTAAGGAATAATATGATTCATAACCATAATATGAGAGCAAGATATGATTTACACTTGCCATTTTCACGCCTTGGAGTATCACAAAATTCGCATTTATACCAGGGCATTGTTTGCTATCACGGTGCAACAGATATTCTCGGAGATATCAACAGTTTCAATCTGTTCAAAAAATGATTATTCAACTATTCGATTTCAAATGCATTTTATTCTGTGAATTTTTAGATCATGACTAATTTTGAATGGATGGTATTTTAAAATTTTGTCATCCATTGATTTCATTCTCATGATTTTTATATATGTTTTATCTGTTTTATTTCATGTACATTTCAACATAACTTCAAGAACTCATACTTGTTCACTTGTTGACTAATCTGATAAATTTTGTACTACCTTTGCATAAAATTTCAATGATGAATAAAGCTATCTCTCTCCTTTTCCAAGCCTATATAAAAATTTCTAATGAAATTGAATTTTCAGGCGGTAGTGTGAGAATGTGACAGTGACATTCATCAATAGCCATACCGAGTGTTGATCCTGACACCACCTACTTCAAATTCAATATCTTCCCAGTTCAACTTTCCTTTCCATAAGAGGCATCCAAAAATTGATCCACCTTAGTGAACTAGTAGCAATATCTTCAATGTTTTTTGATTTCACTTCTTCAATGTACTTCTGTCAAATATTATAGGACTTGAAAGTATCTTATTCTTCCTTTCCAGAGAGAAAACCCAAAAAAATGATTTCAGGGCCTTTTCACCTCCTCAAATAACATTAAAAAAATGTTTGAAACACTCTGATACTATCTGGATTCTTAAGGACTATCTAAATCATCAAAGCTTAATAGGATACTCATCTCAGGAATCAATCACTATTTGGAGCTTTGGAAATTGTCGAAGGATGTGATATTGAAACATTATATGATCTCCACCATTCAAAGCTACAGTGCCTATTCCATAGCAGTATATTGACTAGTTTCGTCACTTGAATGAACAAGCATTGGTTGTTTTACTGTCAATTTTCTCTGTTCTTGCTTCATCTAAGTCAAAACAATTGGTACATGATATCAAAATCTAGCATGAAATTGATGAAAGGAGGATATGCTTTTCTGGGCCAACTGCTCCCAGTTATAAGATTTCGCACAATTTCAGGTCAATAAAAAAGAAACATTCTCCTGAAATTTCAGCTTCCAAACTATTCCGAAACATCTTCAAATGAGCTCTTCTTTAGCACAATTTTTTAAGGCAATACTACAATAGACATTATAGCAACTCCGATTATGTGCGTATTCTGAGTTGCAATCTGACGTCTGCGGTTGCAATGTAATATATAGGTAGAGACCATAAAGAGAAACTTCTGTGTTTTAGAGATATCGGATTCTGCCTGTTGCAGGATCGACGAAATCTCTAGTGTTATAGAAGCGTTTTAAACTAGGCGAGGTCACAGATTAATTAATCTGTGGCGAGGTTTCTAACATATCCCAAATGTAGAAACTTCTGTGTTTTAGAGATTTCGAATTCTGCTTGTTGCAGAATCGATTAAATCTCTAGAGTTATAAAAGCGTTTTAAACTAGGCGAGGTCACAGATTAATTTAAGCTTCGGCGAGGTTTTTAATATATCCCATAAAGAAAAACTTCTGTGTTTTATAGATATCAGATTATGCTTGTTGCAGAATCAATTGAATCTCTGGTGACATAGAGGATAGATGAATTGATCTGTGGCGAGGTTTTGAACAAATTACAAGTTCTTGTGGTGTTGATAGCACTGATAAGTAGCAGGCGCAGTCAAATTATTATTACTAGCCGGTTTTGAAGTACTTTTTTTATTGATGTACCCATTGCAACCAATTAGGAGCCATATGAAATTATCAACTAGATAAATACAAAAAGCGTTAAAATCAAAAATATGTCGAATAATTCAATCAAATGAACGAATCGGAAAGAAAACGATGCATTTATTTGTTATCAACAACACTAATAAGAAAATGTCAATGTTCTGACAATTATTCATTCAAATAATCATTGAGAAGCAATATTGCCACTTCGCATTTTTTGAAAATAATAATAAAAATAAGTAGTACTATATGACTCATTTTTCATAAGCATTCAAAAGCGTTTAAAAATATTTTCAGAAAAGGCCAAAATTTACCCTTCTAAGCATACCCTTCTATGACATAAACATGAAAACAGGTAGTAAAGTTGCACAGGAAGTGTTTACTCGAACATATTTTCGAAAAATGCACAATTCCAGAGATATAATGAATATCTGAGAGTGGTAGGTACTATAGTCTAGCCGCTGAAAAGATAGAATGATCACGTGAACGGCACGCACTCTTTGAATGTTCCTCTCCCGAATGTTACAAGTCCGATTTACACCACTCAACAAAAACTTCGCATTTCCCTGTTCTCCCATAAACTCTTGGGATGCTTTTTCATAGGTGTTCATTATCACACCTTTTTCCTTTACAGTTAAATGTCTTTTTTTTTTTCTTGGAGGTGAAAGAGTGTTTCCATCCATATTATTTAATCAACGTAACACACGTGAATACAAAGCACAAATGAGTACAGTACAGTGTAAACAGTTCTTCATTTAGTTCAGTTTAGAAGGCGTGGCTACGCCGCGCAGGCTATATTCACTGTTCACGCGTCCTTGAATTCTATCTTTTGAACGGCCCGACTATAGAGCGTTATATTTTCTCATTCCAGTCCCTTTCACTGCGCAGTGAGCGTTTTTTGAAATTTATTCACTTCAGATCAATTTGTTAAAAAAAAATTTTTCAACATCTCAGATCATACATTTCCTGAATACTGAATTTCCTGAAATACCTGAAACCGTTTCAATTGCAACTAAATCTTCTGGTACACCGGTTCCATACCCCGGAGCACAATCCACGACACGATATTTATAGTGTTCCATAAAATAATGAAGATATCAATATTGTGCATTGCCAGAGCCAGCTGATTATTAATTAGAAGAGGATGTTGAAACTGGCCGGCCAGTCAGCAAGATTGCAGAATGCCGAGTAAGTCGTCCAATTATCTCCGATTATTTTCTATTCTGGCCATTGCCTGATGCACAAACATGAAATACGGCGATGCCGTTTTAAGCCTGGTAATTAAGCAATCTATCAGCTCAAGTCCGACAATCGATACATGACTGCGGAACTTATGCTTCCATAATAAAATCGTAAATTGCAATCATGTCGCAAGATGAGAGCTGGCGGAGAGTTAATTGCCGATTATGCTGTTATTGGGGAAATGTTTGCGGTATTTGCTATTGTCGAACTCGATATATATTACAAAAAGGAATGCGAAAAGTTTCTTGAACTAGAAAAATTATTTTCCTTGCAATCGGTCGCGAAACAAGCATTTCGCAGCCGCAACAGAGGCCGCAAAATAATATTTTCGACCGTTGCCCAGAGTAACTGCCGGCAACGTTTGTTTTGCAGAATATTTCATTCACATAGAAACACTGTGATGTTGAAGCCATCAGTTTCCCTTTCTATATTCTCATTGAAACGCTGTCTTTTTGAAACGATATAATGTTTATTGGAATTATAGAATTCTCACGATTGCACGAAACCTATTATATATAATATGACCGCAAAATGTTTTCACGAC
Source organism: Zygogramma bicolorata (assembly GCA_032362365.1). Taxonomy (NCBI): domain Eukaryota; kingdom Metazoa; phylum Arthropoda; class Insecta; order Coleoptera; family Chrysomelidae; genus Zygogramma; species Zygogramma bicolorata. Next base: position 440,240 of record JAVJAQ010000596.1, read on the forward strand.
TTCGAGATTATCTTGCCACGGCCGCAGCGGCCTCGGCGATAATTTCTCTCTCGGAAAGCAAAACAGTATTTTGTGTAAATGACATATTGTTCAATATCCCGTAAATTTGAAGTTAGCACCAAAACATAACATTATACACTCCGAGCTGACAAATTGACATTTAAGTGTCTCTATTGTATGGCTATGGTATACTGTGTCTCTGAGGAAAAGCGACATTGATAGATTCTTCAGCTTGCAAAACAGTATTTTGTGTAAATGACATACTGTTCAATATCCCGTAAATTTAAAGTTAGCACCAAAACATAACATTATACACCCCGAGCTGACAAACTGACATTTGAGTGTCTCTATTGTATGGCTATGGTATACTGTGTCTCTGAGGAAAAGCGACATTGATAGATTCTTCAGCTTGTCTCGGCTTTCGCCTTGAAAAGCAATCTTCAGAGTGAACCAGTAATATAATGAGGACACTATTATAATTATTATTCATATCATTCTTGCTAGGTAAAGAATATACTTGTTAAGTTGAACTGGAAGATACTCAATGAAAAACCATATTTAACAATCATCTCCTGTATGATCGAACCTATCTTCAAATTGTATCTGTAAAAACTGTTTTGCCTTCATATCTTGTTGACTTTTTCCTTCTGAGAATTTATCTTGAGAAACCTTAGAAGTCTCTCCTGTATGATCGAACCTATCTTCAAATTGTATCTGTAAAAACTCTTTTGCCTTCATATCTTGTTGACTTTTCCCTTTTGAGAATTTGTCTTGAGAAACCTTAGAAATCTCTCAAATTATTTTGGAATCCGTCATACGAAGATTCTATATGTAGTTTATAGATGAATATTAATCTCATATTGTTGGGTCCAGACTAAGTCTAGTCTAGGTTGTATGATTATAACATCTGAGCATTTCTCCTGTTGCTACAAAAAACTTGCTCTTATTGTCTTTATCAATTGAAAATGTTAAATAGATTTCCATGTTCTATACTCGATAACAACATTACAAGAGATACAGGTGTTAATTAAATATGCACTAATTAACAACCATTGTCGACAGATAAAAAAAATTGGCTTCATTTACATACTGATTTGCTCCATGCGTATTTGTTACCTACCCACAACAATATGTCCGATTTTTCAAAGGTAAATAAAGTAATAAAATACTGAGAATATCTGTTCATTGGACATTTTCCTATGATTAATGGTAATTTTATCATGATTATTGTTTTAATTGAATTGTGCAACAATGTATGTAAAATGAATGCATTCAGAAAAATATTGACGTGTTATGAGAGTTGAGATAGAAATCTGCAAAAGTTTTTTTTCATTTCTCTGTTCCACGTGGAATGTTGAATCCAGTAAGGCCCATTGGTATATTTCTTAGGGCCAGTGGTAGATACTTTCGTGAACTGTGGTTCAAGAGAACGTGGTTCATTAGCCATTCGGACCGTTTGTTGCTTGACAACTGATCTTTGTTTCCTTGAATCAATCCACCACAGTTTCTACAACTGACCGTATGTCCCAAGAGCGAACTCTACAAATTCTGGTCCAACCAGTTATGAAATGATTTTGAGAAGGTAATGCTCTCATCGATAATGTCGAGAATCATTGCTTGCCTATACTATACTTTGATATAATAATATGTTTCGCTCTGAATGGTATTGGCTTGTCAACTGCAAGAAACTGCCTTGTTCACTTCCGTTGAGTAGAACTTGAGGTTCTAATTGGTTTCATTATAATCGTTTAGCCAATACCATATACCGTGAAACCTAGTAGTCGAGTTTCATACAGGGCATCCCATCAGAAACAGATCGTTTTAGAAGTCTCATCAAGAAAAACATCTTCCTAGAATTGGGTTGAATCCAGGTCAAAATGAGAACATTGAGAGTGTATGTACCTACCATATGTCATATCATTTGGAACGAAAATTTCCATTCGAATGCGAGGAACGTTTCTAAATTTCAGAAAGTTTCTTTCCCTTAAGAGATTGTGATCGATGTCTGTTATGATATAATATTACTCTTTGAGAAGATCAGGGCATGGTGAAGTAGCATATTCTTCAGGCGTTAAAATATACTCCTATTCGATCTCCTTGTAACTGATTTCAGAGGTTCTCGATATATCCGCTTATTTCCTCTCCATTTTGATGAGAGCGATCAATAATCTGAAATTCTTGGAAAATAATCTTCCTGGCAAGATTGCTTCTTGCAAGAGTTGAAATGAAAAATTTCTTACCGAAAATCCTTTTATAAAAGGTGTGCACAAGTTCTGCACAGACAAACAATCATTTCCATGATATTTGGTCCTTAGTACTAACTTTTCAGCATGATTTCAATCCGATTCTCGTTAGAACAGGTTTTTTCTCTCAAGGAGGATTCATGCAACATCAACTAAATTTGAATGAATTCAAGATTCAAATGAATTTCAAATTGTGAAATATATCATATCGATTATTGTTTAACTTTTCATCATAGCTTTCTAACCCAAGAATTCAAAAACAAACTACAGCTAGTACAAAACACTTGTATGAGGTTCGTTTATAATGTAAGGAAATTTGAGCATATCTCGCATTTATATAGAAACAACTTTCTTCTGAAGGTTGAATACAGATACAAACTACTGTTTGCGGTTTATCTCTTCAAGATGTATCTAAAAGGAAAGCCTGAGTATCCCTATAGTATTTGACTCAAAGAAAAGAGCTTCATAATCTGAACTTGAGAAACATAATGTCATATGACATATACCCTCACAAAACTGCCATATTTCAAAGTTGCTTTGTATACATTGCAGTTAGGCTATTGAATGAACCTCAATTCCATAAAATGATACAACATCATTCAGTTAGAAGTTTTGGGGAAGTCTGCAAACAGTATCTTTTTAAAATGCAATATAACTTATTGGATGAATATGTGTCATTTCGAATGTGATGTAACTAAGCACTATATATTAAGTGGGTGTGTATTTATTTATTTATTCGTGAGTGAAATCTCAACGCCAATAATATTTGTACTATTTTTATACCTGACATATTGCAATTTGACTTGATGTAACTAAGCACCTGATATTGGGTGGATGTGTATTTATTTATCTTAGTTTTTGATTTGTGACTGAGAGCTTTATTTTCAGTCCTCATTCTACATTTCGTATACCTGTCATTGTAATTTGACTTGTTCAAAGGGTAGTGGAAGAACGTATAGCACGAACTATCTCTTTTTGTGACTGTTTATTTCTATATTCTCACAATAAATATTTTTCTATTCTATTCCATAAGCTTTTATCCAGCTGGGCTATATTCTTCCAGCGCAGCTAGTTGTTATTTGATACAAATTTCAATTGTATCATTCCTTCCATGAACACCAGCATTACATTTCATGGTTTCATATATGATAAATCTTGTTTTGAATGGATTGAAGTTTTCAATTTTATTTCTATGAATTCACCTTCATTCTATCATTTATACCAAATGACAGTTGACAGACATATTGACCTTATGATTAATTGGTCTTACAACTTCAATTATTCATTTCCAATCATTTTACTATCATTCGTTAATTTCCACAAACTGAATGTTCAACGTGTACAATGTGAAGCACTTTCAATAAACAAACATAAAGTCATACATTTGAATTAAGTATATGGCCATTACTGGTGCAGGTTAATCCTGATTGATACTCATTAAGAGATACAGATCGTCATTAGGTTTCTTCTTGTTTTATGTTGTCTATAAAATGAAGGGTTCATCAAACTGGAAATTAGTCGTCACAGCATTGGTGGAGAAGAGACATTCATCAAATACCTAGGAGGCATTCTAGTACGATTTTGAAGAGTGCTATTTCTTTCATTAAAAATAGTTATTTTGAAAAACACCAAATGATTTTAACTGTTAGACATTATATGACAGTTCATTTTCGACTTGCACATGGGGTGAAACGTTCATTTATAGCTTTCACCATTCGTTTCATTGAATAAAGAAATTTATTGACATATAAATGCTGAGTAATCGCACGTTAAAAGGTAAGTCCTCGTTGATCCATTGCTCGCACAAGTTTCAACTTCTGAGGGTTGACGTTCGTCTGCTGGTTAACGGATAGGAACAATTTTGGAAGATTTTGGAATAAAATAAAACATATTCATTGTTTCGAGAAATTCGATAAACTCACTTGAGATATACTTAATCGTAGATTTCTTGAGGTAATGGTATATAATAATAGTATATTATCCAACGAGCGTATTATGATGGCTATTATTCACGAGATGAAGTTAAATCGCCGAGAGAATGGTAGCCATTATACGCTAGTAGGATACTATACTTTATCCACGACTAATAAAAAGATTTGTAAAAGTTTTTCTGTTGGAAAATGTTGTTACATTCAATACATATTTTAAAAAACACTTTTTTTTTAACAAATATTTGATACAATACATTAATGCTCATCTATACATAGTTATATAAAATCATAATCATTAACACTATAATCTTTGTATCTTTCTTTCCAAATACCGCGTATCTAATCTTACAAAATGATATTTATATCACAAGATATTTATTCATAGTTATCAATAATTGTAATATTTGAACGATTGGTCGAGTTGATGGCAGGGATAGAATTAATATCAAAACAATATAATATTATAGCTGAATCAAGAAAGCATCAGTGATTGATGAATCATTCATCACTGCAGTGATTAATGGGTATCATTAAGCTCGAGCAAACAGACGAATAATGGGTACATTATGTAATAGAAGATGAAAATTATCAGGGTCAGTATTAGTATTGAATACTCGTGATATTATGCAAAGATTCGATATTCAATTTTATTTATGATCACTTATCTGTTCATGAAATACAGAGAGTCAACTGAATGCAACTTTCTGGGGAATGGAAAACCGACTCAGACCTTATTCATCCTACGCTCCAGATAGAAAAAAAATGGTATTCGGACACTCTTTGCTCACAAATCGATCCAATCTTCTCCTTGCAAAGTTTTCGTTCCCGTTGAAAACACCAAGCTGGACGCCATTGGTCACAAGGTCTACCAGCTAATAACCCGAAATCGTTACTTTGATCCAAGTGATTTATTTCACAGGTGCCTTGATTTGTGATGAGGCGTTTCTGGAGATATGTTTCTTAATCGTCCTTTTAATTGCTACTTTCTCAGATATTCGGCAGTATTGAATACTGGGTCTCAGCTACTCGTCCGGCCTGATGGGATGCTTTGATATTCCATCTAAATCAGACGCTTAACGTTTTTATTTCGTTATTTATAGTCACTTGGTATCGGCTCGGATATGAAGACCTGAAATAGGGCATGATTAAAACTTACAGTGAATATTTTATTGAACTTTATTTCAGTTACCAGTTACAGCACAATTGGGTAGGTACTTTGGAGCATATCTTCCCAAATATGTGGTTAAGAAGATTGATTTATGCTTTTTGATGGAAAAATCAATATTTCTATATGCTTGATCGACAATATTGCACGAATGACTGATTGGAGTTGAATCATGGAAATTGAAGTATTTGGTGTGTCAATCTTGAATAATATCTTATACCGGGTGTAAACTGATTCAGGTTATACCATTTTTGTTTTTCCTTGTATTGATGTAAAATGTTTGGGCTTTTGTGCAATTTTTATTTATTGATTAAGAAGTTGTTTCCGGTGTCATTTTTCTTTATTTAATTCGGGATTTTCAATGGACACTCTTTACCTATATTTATGACTTTTTATAGTCAGCAGTTCATTTGAATTTGATAAAAAGTACTGCAGAGTACTATTCGCTTTGCTTCCATATCAACAATTACTTGCCAAGATTTTGTTTCAGAAGCATAATATTTATTTATCTACACCCGTACTAATACACTTATATGCCCACAACGCGCTTTATAATGAAATCCATTACGATACAGATTTTTCATTACGATACAGATTTTCAACTAATAGAAACCCATCATTTTTCAATCAAGCATGATGTGCATGCTTTGCATCTGACGTTTGTCAAGTCAAAATCGGTATAGGTATTGATATTTTGAAAATATAGCCAAACTAAGATAATTATAACAAAATGTCTAACACCAGCGATATGGGAGAATGACCTTCGACAACTTAACCGACAGACATACAGTTGAAGAGATTAAATCTTTCATTTGACAAATGCATGATTTATTTCTTTATTTTTTCAATCAGATTTTCTGAGCTCTCCGTAGGCGAGCGGTCTAAGGCGCTGAGATTATATAAGCTAATTGGACTAGTTGAAAGAGACATGGGTTCGATTCCGGCCTCGAGTAATTTTTTTTATTTTTGATCCCTCCATTTCTCATCGTTTTATTTCTCAAAGTAATACCATTAATTACAATTTCATAGAATTTTTCAAAGAAATTCGTTTAATTAGTATTATTGTGTGCAATACAAATATAAATATAATATTTGTAGTTTTACACTATTTATTGGGTGTGGATAAAATAGCGTATGCAACTCTCATGTAATGGTTATCAATACTCTGGCATCAACCATACGAAACTCACCTTCGGCTCGTTTCGTATGCCGGTTTTGAAGTAGGTGTTTATGCCTTGAAGCATGCTCGAGAGCTTGTAAATAGTCCGAGGGTATATACATCTATCGATATTAGTGGTGCATACTAACTTTTATGTCAAACTATTTTGTAATTGTATCAAAAATTATAGCTGCAATAAGAAAAATCAATATCTCTATTCGATTTTGACTAGATTCTATGGTTGCTAGAGAAACACAATTCAAATTTTAACGTTAGCTGAAAAATGTTGTGTCGTCAAAGCCCGTGTGGGCTATGAAGTGAACTCTTCAGCTGTGTGGTCTTAGTTGAACTCCTTACTGTGAGTCTACTATGACTAATGGTAATTCTGGAGCTACTTGTTTGTTAATATTTTGTTGTCGGACCCTGTTCTGTAGTACGTCGTTTTCTGTACTTCTTTCTGTTCTGGCTTTGTCGTCAATGTCTTCAAAACGAGTACCAAATTTTGTCTTCCTTCCTGTTGAAGTTATTCTTATGCTTATATATTTTGATTTCTTCTCAGTATAAGCGAGTAAAATAATGTGTTGTTTTTGACAGGATTGAGGTATTATTACATATTTTGATTATCGAGAAGGGCGTGTTCGGCTACAGCTGATTTTTCAGTTTGTCCCAACCGACAATTTCGACTGTGCTCACTAATCTGCGTCTTGAATCTACTTTTGGTGGTTCCTACATAAACTTTTTCACATGAAAACGGAATCCTATATAACTCAGCATTAGATAGAGTATAGAGGGTCTCTTGGATCTCTAGCAGACCTCAGGTGTTCCTGTATTTTTCTAGTGGGCTTGTAAATTGTTTTCATGTTGTGCTTTTTCAAGATTTTTCCAATGCGATCTGTGGTTCCACTTAGGAAGGGCAGAAAAGCGGATCCTGTTGGTGAAGTTTCGTCCTTTGTTTCAGGGTGTGGGTTCTTGGTAGTCTTTGGTCGTATTGCTCGTTCTATCTCCCTGTCTTGGCAACCATTAGCTCGTAGAGCGTTTCTTAAATGGATTAGCTCGTCATTCAGAGAATCCGATTCGCAAATCTGTTTCGCTCTATCGACCAGTGCTTTCATGACGCTCTGTGTCTTATACCGTGAAACAATTGAGATATATAAGCATTAGGATAACTTCAACACTGGCCGTGAAATCCTGCATTCTTCCATAAGTTTAAGATGCAGAAAAACTCAAAGTCGTCTCCACAATTTAATATCCGAAAGATGTCAGTACGATGATTCAGTACATGTTTCGAACCTACATAGGTTCATCATCAGCTGAATTTACATTAAATTCTACAATAAAGGAAGAGTAATATAATATTAGTTGATAAATGAAGTATAAAATTTACTTACATGGAGAAGAAAAAATAGCAAAATCACATGGTGAAGTTCAGGACATAAAAAATTATTGTAATGACAATTAGGATTGAATTGATATTAGGGGGAATTTAAGACATCCCTAACACCATAAAAAACATTAAAGATTGGGGGGCTTAGAGCCCTTATGCCCAATATGCAATATTTGAAAAATCCACATTAAAAGATACTTAGAAAATCTCTACCGTTCACAGATTGACCGAGTAGGAAATTGGAGGAGAGTCAGCTGACAGAACTGTCAACTGTCGAAATTTTTCAATGTCGAGATGACATGGAAATGCGGCACAAGGATCTGGCACACACGGAACGAGAATCAAAGAGCTGTCATTTCGAATCATGTCCCGGGCGGACAGATCCAACACCCCACATACAGGCCTTCTCGTTACAAGTCAAAGTGAAATATTATAGAAGATTAATTTTAACTAGCATACAATATGGTAGGGAGCGCAACAACCATGATTAACACTGACATCTATCATCCATCCTTGGGATGAACAAGAGTTGCCAACCATCAAGCAATCATTATACAGAGTCTATGATAATTATATATGGAAGATCAAGGCAGGGGGGGGGGTTTAGTTGAAATTAAGGGAGTTGAAAAACTTTCTGCAGTCAAACTGTACTTGCTCATTAAGAGAAACAACATTAGGGTTATTAGCAGCGGAATTGATTTCAAAAATCTCTAGAAGATTGAGTAAAGTACCTTTTTGACATATGTGTAAAATATCCAGATCTGAATCAATATCAAAGCTATGGTTTTCATTGAGGATATGATTAGCAAAAGAACTTTTTGTGTTGTATTCATCCAGTTGTAGATTTCTGGAACCGTCGATAAGTTTAACATGTTCCAGAACTCTTGTTTTTATTTTTCTACCACTCTGTCCAATGTATTGAGCAGGACAATTTGGTTGTGAACAAGAAATTTTGTAAACTCCTGATTTGTGGAAAAAGGGTACTTTATCTTTAGTGTTCACTAGTAATTTGGAAATCGAATCTATAGTATAAAAGGAAAAATTTGTATCATTACAATGTCGTCTTAGGATATTGGAAATATCTTGTGAAACTTTACCTAGATAGGGGATCGAGCAATATTTATTGGAGTTGGTAGTAGGGATCAGGCTACGGTTAAGAGATTTTGTACTGTGTTTATTGTAGATTCTATTGATTATATGAGCAGGGAAACCATTATTGTGACCTATTTGTCTGATAATATTCAACTCGTTATCAAAATTTTTAAGTGACATTGGAATAGTGAATAATCTATGGAATAGTGAGTTGAAGGCTGCAAATTTATGGGAGTAAGGATGACAAGAAGAAAAGGGAATTACTGAATCGGTGTGGGTTGGTTTTCTGTAAATGGAAAATTCAAGTTTAGAAGCGTTTACATTAATCGACAGGTCCAGAAAGGGGAGAGAGTTATCTTTTGCTAAGTCCATAGTGAAACTTATAGAAGGGTGTAAAGAATTTAGAAAATCTAGTAGGAGTTCTACTTCTTGGAGACTGCCGTTGAAAAGCACAATGCAATCATCGACGTATCTATACCAAAACACTATTTGATTGTATAGAGGGAATAAAGGAAGGTTCTTTTCTAAATCGGCCATAAAGATCTCTGCTAACAGAGGGGACAAATTGCTACCCATAGCTAAACCGGAAATCTGTGAAAAATGTTCATTGTTGAATTGGAAAAAGTTCTGTTGTAAAACAACATACAAGAGAGAACATATATTGAGGATATGGAATGACGGAGTATCTGTTTTGTACAGTAACTCCCTGACTAGTCTAATGCAATCTTCTGGAGGAATACTAGGGAACAGGTTGACAACGTCGAAAGACAACAAAATGGAATTAGGTGGTACTACCACATCTTTAATTTTTTGGGTAAGGTCAAAGGAATTTGACAAAGCAAGGGGATTTTTGAAATGAGTGATGTCTTTAATAAGTGAATTAAGCCAAGAAGCTAGCTTGGAAGCTGGAGAGTTACAATAAGAAACAACAGGTCTGATAGGGATGCCTGCTTTATGTATTTTGGGTAGTCCGTAAAGTAAAGGAGTGGTAGGGTTCATGGGAGTAAGTTTGAATTTTGAAGAGTTGTAAAATTTGATGGTATCAATACAGACATTCAAAGTGGTCTTCATGTTATTGAAAAATCTATTAGTGGGATCCAAATTTAATTTGGAAAAACCATCTGTGCTTAAAAATTGTGTGACCTTATTATTGTAATCAGCCCTATCTAGAATAACGATACAGTTACCTTTATCTGCTTTTGTTACAACCAAATCATTGTCAGTGATTTTTTTGGAAATATTTTTGGAAATTTTAATATCAAAATTGGGTTTTGGAGTAGTGTTTACCAAAGAGAAATTTGTATTGAGAGATCTAGCTATATCACTTCTAATTAAATCCTTGTTAGGGAGGTTGTATGTTTCAATAACTTTTTCGCATTCGACTGCTAAAAGATTAAAATTTTTCTTATTGTTGTGTCTATTTATATTATATTTAAGGCCATAATTGAGAAAACTCATTTCATTTTCAGAGAAATCGTTGAAAGAAGAAATATTTAATACTCTATCATGAAATTTATGGTTAGAATATCTGTTTTTATTATAAGAGTGAGATGGATTATTATTAGGATTATGAGAATTCTTCAGTCGATTAAGTTTGTTTTTGAGAATAAAAAATTTCTTACTGCCTTGGTCTTCCACAAAGTACAATATGGAGGAATGTAAGCTGTCAAGTTCCAAACCATGAAGAAAGGAAGTGAGTTTACTGTACAACCAAAATAATTTAATATTGATGTCCGCAAGTCTGACGTAGTGTCGTTTGATTTCATGTTTAATCCAAGTGCGTTGTGCAATCCTAACAGCTGATCTTGAAGAAATGCTTCGTGAATTAGACCTCACCGCTACATACCCTGGGATCAAGTTGTTGCGAAGACATTCACGGTTGAACCAAATGTCTAGATTAGTGGTCTTCCTTTGGAGTAGAAGTGTCTTGTAAAAATGGACTAAAGTTGCTCGACTAGCATTCCTTAACCTGTGGTAGAAGTCCATTGTATCTCAAAGTGGAGTGTAGTAGATTTAAGATGCAGAAAAACTCAAAGTCGTCTCCACAATTTAATATCCGAAAGATGTCAGTACGATGATTCAGTACATGTTTCGAACCTACATAGGTTCATCATCAGCTGAATTTACATTAAATTCTACAATAAAGGAAGAGTAATATAATATTAGTTGATAAATGAAGTATAAAATTTACTTACATGGAGAAGAAAAAATAGCAAAATCACATGGTGAAGTTCAGGACATAAAAAATTATTGTAATGACAATTAGGATTGAATTGATATTAGGGGGAATTTAAGACATCCCTAACACCATAAAAAACATTAAAGATTGGGGGGCTTAGAGCCCTTATGCCCAATATGCAATATTTGAAAAATCCACATTAAAAGATACTTAGAAAATCTCTACCGTTCACAGATTGACCGAGTAGGAAATTGGAGGAGAGTCAGCTGACAGAACTGTCAACTGTCGAAATTTTTCAATGTCGAGATGACATGGAAATGCGGCACAAGGATCTGGCACACACGGAACGAGAATCAAAGAGCTGTCATTTCGACTCATGTCCCGGGCGGACAGATCCAACACCCCACATACAGGCCTTCTCGTTACAAGTCAAAGTGAAATATTATAGAAGATTAATTTTAACTAGCATACAATATGGTAGGGAGCGCAACAACCATGATTAACACTGACATCTATCATCCATCCTTGGGATGAACAAGAGTTGCCAACCATCAAGCAATCATTATACAGAGTCTATGATAATTATATATGGAAGATCAAGGCAGGGGGGGGGGGGTTAGTTGAAATTAAGGGAGTTGAAAAACTTTCTGCAGTCAAACTGTACTTGCTCATTAAGAGAAACAACATTAGGGTTATTAGCAGCGGAATTGATTTCAAAAATCTCTAGAAGATTGAGTGAAGTACCTTTTTGACATATGTGTAAAATATCCAGATCTGAATCAATATCAAAGCTATGGTTTTCATTGAGGATATGATTAGCAAAAGAACTTTTTGTGTTGTATTCATCCAGTTGTAGATTTCTGGAACCGTCGATAAGTTTAACATGTTCCAGAACTCTTGTTTTTATTTTTCTACCACTCTGTCCAATGTATTGAGCAGGACAATTTGGTTGTGAACAAGAAATTTTGTAAACTCCTGATTTGTGGAAAAAGGGTACTTTATCTTTAGTGTTCACTAGTAATTTGGAAATCGAATCTATAGTATAAAAGGAAAAATTTGTATCATTACAATGTCGTCTTAGGATATTGGAAATATCTTGTGAAACTTTACCTAGATAGGGGATCGAGCAATATTTATTGGAGTTGGTAGTAGGGATCAGGCTACGGTTAAGAGATTTTGTACTGTGTTTATTGTAGATTCTATTGATTATATGAGCAGGGAAACCATTATTGTGACCTATTTGTCTGATAATATTCAACTCGTTATCAAAATTTTTAAGTGACATTGGAATAGTGAATAATCTATGGAATAGTGAGTTGAAGGCTGCAAATTTATGGGAGTAAGGATGACAAGAAGAAAAGGGAATTACTGAATCGGTGTGGGTTGGTTTTCTGTAAATGGAAAATTCAAGTTTAGAAGCGTTTACATTAATCGACAGGTCCAGAAAGGGGAGAGAGTTATCTTTTGCTAAGTCCATAGTGAAACTTATAGAAGGGTGTAAAGAATTTAGAAAATCTAGTAGGAGTTCTACTTCTTGGAGACTGCCGTTGAAAAGCACAATGCAATCATCGACGTATCTATACCAAAACACTATTTGATTGTATAGAGGGAATAAAGGAAGGTTCTTTTCTAAATCGGCCATAAAGATCTCTGCTAACAGAGGGGACAAATTGCTACCCATAGCTAAACCGGAAATCTGTGAAAAATGTTCATTGTTGAATTGGAAAAAGTTCTGTTGTAAAACAACATACAAGAGAGAACATATATTGAGGATATGGAATGACGGAGTATCTGTTTTGTACAGTAACTCCCTGACTAGTCCAATGCAATCTTTAGCTCCCCAATCTTAAATGTTTTTTATGGTGTTAGGGATGTCTTAAATTCCCCCTAATATCAATTCAATCCTAATTGTCATTACAATAATTTTTTATGTCCTGAACTTCACCATGTGATTTTGCTATTTTTTCTTCTCCATGTAAGTAAATTTTATACTTCATTTATCAACTAATATTATATTACTCTTCCTTTATTGTAGAATTTAATGTAAATTCAGCTGATGATGAACCTATGTAGGTTCGAAACATGTACTGAATCATCGTACTGACATCTTTCGGATATTAAATTGTGGAGACGACTTTGAGTTTTTCTGCATCTTAAATCTACTACACTCCACTTTGAGATACAATGGACTTCTACCACAGGTCAAGGAATGCTAGTCGAGCAACTTTAGTCCATTTTTACAAGACACTTCTACTCCAAAGGAAGACCACTAATCTAGACATTTGGTTCAACCGTGAATGTCTTCGCAACAACTTGATCCCAGGGTATGTAGCGGTGAGGTCTAATTCACGAAGCATTTCTTCAAGATCAGCTGTTAGGATTGCACAACGCACTTGGATTAAACATGAAATCAAACGACACTACGTCAGACTTGCGGACATCAATATTAAATTATTTTGGTTGTACAGTAAACTCACTTCCTTTCTTCATGGTTTGGAACTTGACAGCTTACATTCCTCCATATTGTACTTTGTGGAAGACCAAGGCAGTAAGAAATTTTTTATTCTCAAAAACAAACTTAATCGACTGAAGAATTCTCATAATCCTAATAATAATCCATCTCACTCTTATAATAAAAACAGATATTCTAACCATAAATTTCATGATAGAGTATTAAATATTTCTTCTTTCAACGATTTCTCTGAAAATGAAATGAGTTTTCTCAATTATGGCCTTAAATATAATATAAATAGACACAACAATAAGAAAAATTTTAATCTTTTAGCAGTCGAATGCGAAAAAGTTATTGAAACATACAACCTCCCTAACAAGGATTTAATTAGAAGTGATATAGCTAGATCTCTCAATACAAATTTCTCTTTGGTAAACACTACTCCAAAACCCAATTTTGATATTAAAATTTCCAAAAATATTTCCAAAAAAATCACTGACAATGATTTGGTTGTAACAAAAGCAGATAAAGGTAACTGTATCGTTATTCTAGATAGGGCTGATTACAATAATAAGGTCACACAATTTTTAAGCACAGATGGTTTTTCCAAATTAAATTTGGATCCCACTAATAGATTTTTCAATAACATGAAGACCACTTTGAATGTCTGTATTGATACCATCAAATTTTACAACTCTTCAAAATTCAAACTCACTCCCATGAACCCTACCACTCCTTTACTTTACGGACTACCCAAAATACATAAAGCAGGCATCCCTATCAGACCTGTTGTTTCTTATTGTAACTCTCCAGCTTCCAAGCTAGCTTCTTGGCTTAATTCACTTATTAAAGACATCACTCATTTCAAAAATCCCCTTGCTTTGTCAAATTCCTTTGACCTTACCCAAAAAATTAAAGATGTGGTAGTACCACCTAATTCCATTTTGTTGTCTTTCGACGTTGTCAACCTGTTCCCTAGTATTCCTCCAGAAGATTGCATTAGACTAGTCAGGGAGTTACTGTACAAAACAGATACTCCGTCATTCCATATCCTCAATATATGTTCTCTCTTGTATGTTGTTTTACAACAGAACTTTTTCCAATTCAACAATGAACATTTTTCACAGATTTCCGGTTTAGCTATGGGTAGCAATTTGTCCCCTCTGTTAGCAGAGATCTTTATGGCCGATTTAGAAAAGAACCTTCCTTTATTCCCTCTATACAATCAAATAGTGTTTTGGTATAGATACGTCGATGATTGCATTGTGCTTTTCAACGGCAGTCTCCAAGAAGTAGAACTCCTACTAGATTTTCTAAATTCTTTACACCCTTCTATAAGTTTCACTATGGACTTAGCAAAAGATAACTCTCTCCCCTTTCTGGACCTGTCGATTAATGTAAACGCTTCTAAACTTGAATTTTCCATTTACAGAAAACCAACCCACACCGATTCAGTAATTCCCTTTTCTTCTTGTCATCCTTACTCCCATAAATTTGCAGCCTTCAACTCACTATTCCATAGATTATTCACTATTCCAATGTCACTTAAAAATTTTGATAACGAGTTGAATATTATCAGACAAATAGGTCACAATAATGGTTTCCCTGCTCATATAATCAATAGAATCTACAATAAACACAGTACAAAATCTCTTAACCGTAGCCTGATCCCTACTACCAACTCCAATAAATATTGCTCGATCCCCTATCTAGGTAAAGTTTCACAAGATATTTCCAATATCCTAAGACGACATTGTAATGATACAAATTTTTCCTTTTATACTATAGATTCGATTTCCAAATTACTAGTGAACACTAAAGATAAAGTACCCTTTTTCCACAAATCAGGAGTTTACAAAATTTCTTGTTCACAACCAAATTGTCCTGCTCAATACATTGGACAGAGTGGTAGAAAAATAAAAACAAGAGTTCTGGAACATGTTAAACTTATCGACGGTTCCAGAAATCTACAACTGGATGAATACAACACAAAAAGTTCTTTTGCTAATCATATCCTCAATGAAAACCATAGCTTTGATATTGATTCAGATCTGGATATTTTACACATATGTCAAAAAGGTACTTTACTCAATCTTCTAGAGATTTTTGAAATCAATTCCGCTGCTAATAACCCTAATGTTGTTTCTCTTAATGAGCAAGTACAGTTTGACTGCAGAAAGTTTTTCAACTCCCTTAATTTCAACTAACCCCCCCTCCCTGCCTTGATCTTCCATATATAATTATCATAGACTCTGTATAATGATTGCTTGATGGTTGGCAACTCTTGTTCATCCCAAGGATGGATGATAGATGTCAGTGTTAATCATGGTTGTTGCGCTCCCTACCATATTGTATGCTAGTTAAAATTAATCTTCTATAATATTTCACTTCGACTTGTAACGAGAAGGCCTGTATGTGGGGTGTTGGATCTGTCCGCCCGGGACATGAGTCGAAATGACAGCTCTTTGATTCTCGTTCCGTGTGTGCCAGATCCTTGTGCCGCATTTCCATGTCATCTCGACATTGAAAAATTTCGACTGTTGACAGTTCTGTCAGCTGACTCTCCTCCAATTTCCTACTCGGTCAATCTGTGAACGGTAGAGATTTTCTAAGTATCTTTTAATGTGGATTTTTCAAATATTGCATATTGGGCATAAGGGCTCTAAGCCCCCCAATCTTTAATGTTTTTTATGGTGTTAGGGATGTCTTAAATTCCCCCTAATATCAATTCAATCCTAATTGTCATTACAATAATTTTTTATGTCCTGAACTTCACCATGTGATTTTGCTATTTTTTCTTCTCCATGTAAGTAAATTTTATACTTCATTTATTATATTACTCTTCCTTTATTGTAGAATTTAATGTAAATTCAGCTGATGATGAACCTATGTAGGTTCGAAACATGTACTGAATCATCGTACTGACATCTTTCGGATATTAAATTGTGGAGACGACTTTGAGTTTTTCTGCATCTTAAATCTACTACACTCCACTTTGAGATACAATGGACTTCTACCACTTCTTCCATAAGTATTACATGATTTCGGGAATTTCTTTATCAGAGAGGCTGGGAGTTGCAAGAAGGAAATTATCATTGTGATGATCATTGTGAAATATTTTCAGATTTTTAAATGCTTCTCGTGGAAGATATTTTCAACTGGTTGTTCTATAGTTATCTCGATGAATTTTTGTTTCGAAAAAATATTTCACTGAGGATTCAAACCTCGACTCGCGTGTGTTTTGTAAAAATAACAATCACTCCTTGATTATTCTTGTCGCTCTCGGTAGTGTAGAGGTTAACGCGTACCCTTTCAAATTGAAGACAGGGGTTCGATTCCCCGTCGGGCCACCGTGCTAGGATTCACACGTTGAAAGGTAAGGCCTCGTTAATCCATTTCTCGCACAAGTTTCGACTTCTGATGGTTGACCTTCGTCAGCTGGTTAACGAAACGAACAACTTTGGAACAACAACAATTCCTATTGGGTTTCATGGTTCAGTTGGAATTTCACAAAGAATAATGGACATAGTCTAGTGGAAATATTTCAAATTATTGAACTTATAGGTAATCCCAATCGCACCTTCAAGTAATCAACAAATGAATTGAAATTAAAACAAGGATTGATTGTTGAAATTGAATAAATACGTAACTGATTGAATATGTGAATTCTCATATCACATTTAATTAAAATCGAGTGAGAGATCAAAGATGTTCTCTTTCACAAAAGCAAGTTGTTGGGGATGTATTACAAAATTAATGACAATTGACATGTTTTGAGTATGAATATTATTAGGAAGAGTATAAAGTGCCGAGAAACACTATGTATCTTCTCTCATAATTAATGTACTAAACTTCAAACTTGTACACGTCAGATTTTTTCCCAATGGGGAAGATGACCCAAAGCTTTCAGTAGGTGGCAGCACGACTGCATGTGCCTAACGAGTGATTTTGCAGGTTATGTTTTATTTTTATTTTAATGAATATTTTCAAAAGATACTCAAGAATCAAAAGGATGTTTTCTCTAACCGATAGATATGGATGTTTGTCTGTACCAGAACTGAAAAGTTTGTTGAGGGAACGTGGTGGATCCCTCAAAGGAAAAAAAAAGATCTGAGTGAAAGGTAAAAAATTCAAACTGATTACATAGGTGTTTCGTTAAAAATCATCATAATAACCATCTACTAGCCCTGCACGTAAGTGACTGGAGCATAATCTAGAATGTTCAGAAGCCTGAAAGCTCTTTTTTTTCAGGGCTACTTCCCACTGCTTTTTCAGTTTTGTTTCTTTTGGAAATAAATGCGTACCTACATTTTCACATCCGAATGCACTACATAAGACCATCTTATGTCGATTTCAAATCTTAATATTCTTAATTATTGCAAAGAAGGGACGTTTAATGTTTTGAATTGTTGTCATTTGACTTGAGAGGCTGTCAAAGGTACATGCAGTGGTGGCGCTCCTAGTGGTAGAGTTTTGCAGCCGTCATCCCCATTAGAAAAGTCTCTGGATGAATAGTGATGAAATTGATTCCAACTATTCTTACATTACTTTTGCACGAATATCGATAACACCTTCTTTTACGAAGACTCACATCTCCAATAATGAAACATTCATTATTATGTACCTCTCACGAGTAATGGCGGCAGCTTGATAATTCAATAAGGACGTGAAGCATCACTTCACCCGTTGAGGTAGAAAAGATTTCTGTATGGATTTGCGTTGATGTGAGATGACGCAGTCACCCCAGGTTACGCTTCTCACACTTTATGCTCCATACTTTTTCAATTGTCAAGACCATACATCATCCGTGTCGCGATCACTTTGTTTACGTACATATCCAGTACACGGTTCATTTCACCTTCATTTAACACGCTCTCAGAGTCATCAACTTTGGTAAACAATGATGTTGTGCCTTTGTCGGTGAGGTGACATCATACTCGATATACTGATTGGTTCATATGTGCCAACGTGGGAGGAACTGGAGATTGTAATGTCAGTCAGGTCGCAAGGTATCGCATCGAGATATTCAAATTACCGGAATAGGGGGACTCCAGAATAACTGAAACAGGGAAATATCGAAGGATAGTCAGTAGAAATTCAATGCAATAGTTGTTTTTGAAGAGTTTGACTATAGTCCTACCCTTATTATCGTCCAATATTTCAAAACAGCAATCAAAGCCTCGCAGCAGAGAAGGATACTTCGACCATTGCCGCATCGCCTTTGAAAATGTCTGCCGCAGATGCAGACGAAACGTCAGGCCTCAAAACCTGTTGTCCACGGCTCAGAAGCCCGGAAGTACCTAAC
Source organism: Zygogramma bicolorata (assembly GCA_032362365.1). Taxonomy (NCBI): domain Eukaryota; kingdom Metazoa; phylum Arthropoda; class Insecta; order Coleoptera; family Chrysomelidae; genus Zygogramma; species Zygogramma bicolorata. The sequence continues at coordinate 459,150 of JAVJAQ010000596.1, forward strand.
AATTCAAAGGGGTCGGAATTCTGTAGTCGTCGAGTCATCCATGTAGATATTGCTAAGGGTGGAACGATTGATAACAACTCAGAAGAGCATCGACCGTGAAAATATCTATAGAAGAGAGACAAGTCTCCGACCCTTCTACAATACTCCAATGAGGTGAGCGAGTCTGTGAGCGAAGAATCACCCTCAATGAATGTTTTGATGCCGAACTCCACACATGAGAACCATATTCCAAGACAGGTCGTAACTGAGCCTTGTAGATCAATAGAAGCTGACGAAAAGTTAGTATTCATTCGCACGAAATAGAAATCCAAGTTTCTGGGAAGCACCTTCAGCGATCGATCTCAAGTGATTTTCCCATGAGAGATTATCACTGATAGTAATTCCTGGCATCGAGATACTTGACTTGGTAAGAATACGTTTGTTTGAAAGTGGTTGACAATGTTCCTCGCTGAATGGTAATGGTTCGGACTTCCATTGTCTATATTTTTAACTCTATTGAAACCTGTTGCTAGGAACGGAAAGATTAAAATAAGATCAAGTGAGAAAAACAGCAACAGGTTTCAATAGAGTTGAAAATATAGACAATGGAAGTACGAATCATTACCATTTTGGTAAGAATAGTTACTCCTGACATCTAAATACCAGATGATGTAGATGAGAAGAGACATGCCTGGGTTTTCCTAGCATCGAATTCCACCAAGTTCATGTTACCCCATTCTTTTATTTTTACCAAGTCATCGTTAATTTTATTGACGTGAATGTTCCTTGAATTCTTGTTTCTCGATCTGGTATGGGGACTCTGGAAGAGAAACTAGTATGAAGAGTACTGTCGTCCACAAAACTGTGTACTGAACAAGATGTTTTCTCGAGCAAATCGTTGATATAATAAAAACAAATAAACAAAGTGGGCGCGAAAATTGAACCCTGTGAAACACCTGCACTTATTGAGAGAATATCAACAACTACATACAGGGACCTATCAGACAAGAAACACTTCAACAAAGCACACAACTGAGGAGGCAAACCATAAGACGAAAGTTCAGATAGGAGACCCCGATGCCGAAATCGATCAAACGCTTTTGAAATATCGAGTGCAACAGCTATCGTTTCTCCAAATTCTTCGATTGAATGCTGCCAAGTATAAGGAACCTAAGCCAATAAGTTACTGGTTGATCGTTGATGGCGAAATCCGTATTGTCGATCATGCAATTACAGGGTAAAGTTTTCTCCCATTTTTTAGGAGCTGACTGAACTCTTGCTGTCTTCCAGGACATAGGAAAAACCCCCAAGTTATATGAAAGGTTGAATAATTCGCAAAATACTGGTGACGATTCGGATGCACATGCAAGACTTATTCGTTTTCAGTTCCATTAAAATATTTCTTATATTTGTTTGGTGAAAAATTATCTCGGGCATATGACTGTCGACAGGCGTGATATACGGAGGATCTTTTCCCGATGAGTCCAGGGTAGAATTTCCAGCAAACATATTCGCAAATATATGTATATTTGCTTTATTGTCTAATAGCAACTAGTAAAGTATATGTAATTCATAATTTTTTTTTGTGCTCATGTACCCCACTTTCGAAGTTAGTTGTTAGGTACGGCAGATTCAGATTGAACATAGGAATAATGCGTTTTCATCATCACAGTTATTCCTGACATGGAAAAATGTAGTGTTGAGTGAATCTTTTTGCGACTAAAATAATCCATGCAATATATTGAGCATGAGTTCCTTTTTGAACGTCATAATTTTGTGGTGGATCAATATTTGTTCCGTAGTTTCTTTACGAAGATTGCCTACAAGAGATATCTGCATTTGAACAGGAATTTGCGTATAAGTTTTGAGAACGGAAGCGGTTGGGTTTATGGAGAGAATATCAGACGACTGCATCAACAACTACGTGTAGAGAACTATCAGACAAGGTAAACCATAAGACAGCAGTTCAGAAAGGAAATGTCGATGCCAATTTCGATCAAATGCTTTTGAAATGTCGAGTGCGAAAGCTAACGTTTCTTCAACTGCTTCGAATGCTACCAAATGTGTGAAATATATACGTCAATAAGTCACTAGTCGATCTTTGATGTTGAAGTCCGTATTGTTGATGAATAATTATTCCTGATTGCTACAGATATTTGATGAGCCTCATATTGCTTTTTCCAGAACTTTGGGGCAAATAGAAAGTTATGCAATTGGTCGTCTATACTTTCAAGGCAAAGATTTCTTTCTTTTTTTTTGGAACTAACTGAACTCTGGCTGTTTCCCAGGACTCATGAAAAATTTATAAGAAAGATTGAACAATTGAAAAGTACCGGTCTCAATATCAAGAAAAATCAATCCAGACTATTCAATATGAAACTTGAGGCAATCAAAAATCCTCGATTCGATATCAGTCTCAGTTTCCACATCCGAAAAATATTAATTCCGAACAGCATGGCCCGAATGTATTGTAGTAGAATGGGAATTGTGTGCAGCGCGGATAATATTGACTATCTGTCTCAAACTTATAATTTACACCCTTAGCATTCAGGGTGTAAAAACGGGTCCCAGTCTCGAACGCATATGAATCATTATGATGAATTAACGACAAACATTTAGAAAACACCCCTCAACCGACGACGGCTCCGAGTCCTCTATTCCGAAATGACACTAACGGCACTTTCTACGTAGATCTCTTCTTTCACGTTCCGATGGTTTATTTGGTAACTTCGGAAAAACCGAAGTAACGGCTGTCGACAAGAAAACATGGTCTTGGATAATGCTGATTTGTTCGCTGAGAATGGCTTTCTTTCTCTCGAAATGGGTTGAACGGAAAATTGGAAGGGAAGTTATTGATATTGTCGAGTTTGTTTTTCTTGAATTACAATTAGTAACACGTATGCTCAACTGAAACAAAAACTATATTCAAACTCACAAAAGTTTCTTGAAAACTCCTGAGAGTTGGTCATAGAAGAGCTGACGAATGACATTGAAACATCATCCTTGCAAATTTCAGATATGTATTATAATATATTTAATATAACCCTTCTCAGAGAAAACATCATCAAAATCCTATTATTTCACTTTCTGTCAGTCTCAAATGAATTAGGCCAATACAATGCATTTTATTGATGGTAAATATATCTCAAAAATAGACGAAAAATTATCCAGTGAAAAATTTATGATTCAGAATAAAATAACTTCTGATTAGTATATGTATGCTATTTCACAACAACATCACACTGACCCAATGGCATATCAAGACTAGACTAGACAATAAAAACGCAGATCATTTTTTACTAATCAATATGTATTTTGAATGTTCTTCCAGTTTGTCCTATGTAAACGAAAAGGAACTGATCAAATAATAATTCATGATAACTCCTAATCAATTTCCAAACTCCTGTCTCTATTATTTTAAACAAATCAGCGCAACTAATCTATCAGGTGATCATCATAATTAGTATTATCCACGACTATGTATAATGTACCCATTATACATCTCTTTTCTCGACCTTCATAATACCCATCAAACACGACAGAGATTAATGAGTCATTAATCATCGCTATCAGATTGTTCTTTGATTCAGCTATAATATTACATTGCTTTGCTGTTAATTTTTTTCCTACGATTAACTTGACCAATTGTTCAAATATTACAATTATCAATGACTATGAATGAATATCTCGTAAAATAATTATCATCTTGTGAGTTCAGATACGTGATATTTGCTATACATGGATTTTTATGTTAATTTTTATGAGATATTATACGTATATTATAACCATCGATAACTATCTACTGTGTATAGATGAAATATCATTTTTTGTATGAAATATTTGTTAGAATTGAATGATGGCGTATCTAAAAATATGTATGTGATGTAACAAAATTTTCCAACAAAAAATTCGACATAAATTATTATTAGTCGTGGTTAAAGTATAGTATTCCACTAGCGTATAACGGCTATTATTCTTCTTGTGATTCAGGCCACCCGCCTGTGGATCGTGGCCGTAAACTTCACCTCGTGAATAATAGCTATCATTATACGCCCGTCGCTCAGACACCCATAACAATTGGTTGACCCTTGTCCGTACAAGGCTCTGCCTTCTGAGAACACTCGAAAGAGTGTTTGATAAAGGAAAATGTGAAAAATAATAGTAATAAAATTCTATTTAGTCAAATTCCAAAGAATACGAATTTCGTTATTATTATTATTATTAAAAAAGTTATATTCTGAAAGGTGTTAGTCCATCGAGAGAGGTGAGTTGAGAATTGAAGGAATTTTTCCTTCAAATGATTCAAGAATATAAATTATCATCGATTTGTGATTATGTGATGAATATAGAACATGAACATAATAAATACATAGTGTTTATTTCGCCCATAAATTCTTGTACATAAATTGTAAAAGTAGAAATGAGGGTGACGAAAATAATAAGGCTAGACACTTGGAACAATTTGAATAATGAAATGATTTATAGTATTGATTACATAAAACTGATCAATAGGTGCAGTAAGTTTCAACTCCTGGTGATGAATACTCAAAAACAAAATGGCTGCCATTATGAATGAATCAATTTTAGAAATTTTCAGATTTTTCAAGTTGAGTGAGTACAATCATTAGGCGCTGAGAATTTTACTCATTTTACATCTTTCTGAAAAGTTATCTGAACGGATGTGGGGGAGCTCTGAGAATGGAACGGTTTGTAAAATATTTTTGTCTACAAAAGTCTGCATTGAACAAGAAGTTGCTACCAGCAAATGATTCATACGAGGAAACCCGTAAACAGAACAAAAAATCATCCTCCCTGAAGAGGCAGAAATCATATGATGGCAGCGTTCTGCAGAATCGTTCCTGTCAAACGGTATCAATTTCTTCAGGTACGTCAAGGGATAAAAAGCTGTGATTTTCGGAGCGTAAGCTGGCAGGTCACTCATTCATCTGGCGCCTTGAAACTGTCTGTCAATTATCATTCCGCAGTAGGTCCGAAATTTAATAAACTTCATACAGAGTGTAACTGAATAAGTGTAAAACATTCAAGGAGGTGATTCCTCATCAAAAAAAAGATAGGATCTTTCATATAAAGAAACTTCATTGGAGCATCCCTTGTTGAGATACAGCCCCTGTAGGGGGGTACATAAGATTTGTATAACAATTTTTTTCACAAGCACTGAAAAAGTTACAAGATTGAAATTAACCTGACGTTTTGTACTACCAAAAAGACATTTAGCCAGTAATTCATTTGGTTTACCACATGGTTGTAAGGGGTGGAAAACGCAACCCTTAACATTTATTTCCAATGTAACTATTTGTCTTATCATTTGTTTACCATTTAAAAATTCATTTCCGATAGCCTTTTTCATTCTGAACAAAAAATGTCTCCTGGGTTTCTTGCCCAAAATAAACCAGTTCGCTGCAAAAAATTATTTTACGAACAACTACAGAGATACATCGTCATAAATGCAAAAATACGAAACTAATCTATCTAGTGAGTCGCTATCAATTACTGGCTAAGTGTCTAGTGGTAGTACGAAACATCAGGTTAATTTCAATATTGTACATTTTTCAGTGCTTGTGAAAAAAATTGTTATACAAATTTCATGTACCCCCTTCAAGGGGCTGTATCTTAACGAGGTATGCTCCAATGAAGTTTCTTTATATGCAAGATCCTATCTTTTTTTCGATGAGGAATCACCTCCTTAAATGTTTTACCCTGTATTGCTTCTTTCATGACTTTGAAATAATAGATAGTTTCGGAATAGGTATCGTTTTATCTTTCGAGGAATTGATTGAGCTCTGTTGTGAAGTAGGAACTTGGGTATTTTTTTCTCTACTTATCAAAAACGAGAAAGTACAACTTCTATAAGAGCTGTAATATTGAAAAAAAATTCACAATCACTCTCTGTTGATAGGTACGTCTATATTATTCAAAGACGTTTTCATTCACAAAAAGAGAAGAATTCACCCTCTGCCAGTATGGTTCGACGAATACGGGGTTACACATGAATTACCTTTTCTGGCTTCATTCGTATACCAAGCATATAAAAATTGATTCAAATGGATAACTTACATAGGAAATATCTGGTGAGTGATTTTTTTCTGCAAATGTCCCTCTATTTCTCTTTATTGTGTACATATTTCCCATCCGATTCGATTTTCATATGCTTGGTATACAAATTGAGCAAGAAAAGGTGATTTTTGTATAACCAATTGCCCATCGTTCCATATAGGCAGGACTTCTTCTTCCTTGTTGTGAATGAATCGAAAGTCTTTCACGTACCTATCAACTGACAGTTTTGTATTTTTTTTATTTTACTTCTTTCATAGAAGTTGTAATCTTGATTTTTTCATTCGATGAGGAAGAAATTCAAAAAATAATTTGTTAATCAGTGAATTACCCAAAATTATATAAGAGGAAGGACATATTTGTTGGGGGTACTCAAATCAAATATTATCTTTGTGCAATCCACTGGGTTTCTAGTCTTCTGAGTACTATCTAACGTTCTATACACATTTGATCTCACGTTTTTTGTCTCCATGCATATATAGTTATCAATCTTTCTGCAGCCACACCTTTCCTCCATCCAACAACACGATAAAACAACGTAACCTCCCGACAGGAAGATATCCTCGAACAAAACAACAAATTATGAGACGTGATTATTTACTCTCACAGTTTTGCAGAGGACGTGACAAACTATTTATGATTGTCATAAGTAATGTGACATGCGGATAGAGTGTTCGTAGGAGATGTGTAGTGACCCCTGGCACGACGCATCACTCAGGCCCAAGACCCTGCCCATTCGACAGAGAGACCGTCCAGGAGAGAACGCTGTTTATTATCGTCTTCACGGAGCAAGAATGACATTGGCTCGGCCGAGACAAATTACGGCTGAAATATGCTGCGGCCACGGGCTCTGGTCGAGCCATCGCTAATGCGTGGAGTTTTATTGAGTGCTGGTGAATTTCATTGATTCTCTGAGGAAATCAAGTAGGCTGGAAACTGCTCGCAGATACATAACGATTTGGTAAAATAGACAACGAATATTCGTCTGATTTGAATTATGGAATACCACAGGGATCTATTTTGGGACCGTTGTTATTTCTAGTTTATTCAAATGATGTACAACATATTCATGTCAAAATATTCAATAGTTTACCGAGGTCCATTAAAGAATGTAGTAACATTAACAGCTTCAAAAAAAAGATGAAAGTTTATTTATGTGAAAAGACATTGTATGATGTTAGAGAGTTTGTTCCTGGATAAATTGTTTTTTTATAAACTTTTTCTTTTTCCTTTTTTTAGTTCTTTTTTGCGTATCCTTACATAAATTGTCGAAACCTATCTTCTTCTTCTTCTCTCTTCTTCTTCTCCCCCCCCAACATAGGCATGAATCTACTAACTTATTGTAATATCACATATCCAAAAGTTATTGTCAAATATGGAAAGTTGTCATTAATTTATTCAAATCCATTCAAACAAATACATGAATTGAGAGATTTTTCAACCTCAACTTCAATATTCTAAATCAGAAACACTCACTCTTCACAATTCCATACTTCAATACTCCAAATTCATAGACATCAAACTGATACGATTCTAGGATATAGGAATATAAAACAATCCCGAAATTCGCAAACTTGCAAGGATGCGCGCTAGGAATTTCACCTTAGTACGGTGACCGGAGCAAACTTACAACCTCAGCATATGAATCTTTATAAATATTGGGGGAGGTCAAGATTCGGTATTCAGTATTCAGTAAATCAGTCAGTATTCATTGATCACTCTTCAGAAACGGTTCCAGAACATTCTTGAGAATGCAGCACATCTCCTTCTCGACAATCCTGCTGGTTAGCAGTAAAATGTATGTTTTTGTTATTTTTTTTTTGTATTTCTCGTTCGCTATTCAATGCCAGTTCATTTTAGAGCATATTTTCCAATTTTTTTATAATAAATATTTAAATAAGTTATCGAATGAGTTCTTTCATTATTTGGATGAATGAAAGTTGGGCGAAACAGCGAAAAATCCTCTCGTATTAAGCCAAGCGAGTACCGAGTTGCGACTGAATACTGAAACTCAAGATTTCCAAAGCTCATATCAATGGAAAAGCCATTTTTGTACTGAAAGAAATTCGATATTCTCGAGGGTTTCTTAGCATCTGTGTATCAATCCAAAAATATCATTTTACAAAATTATCTCACAAACCACATATCCAACTTAGCTTTACTGCAAAAGTTGCAGAACCTAGCTGAGAGAATCATATTGAGTTGTACAGCTCATCCAATCCATCTTGGCACAGAACAAATAATGTATATGCCCAGCAATATTTGTGAAGTATACTAAGATAAAAAATCACCTACTATATGTGTTCACTGTGTTGGAATTTATTCCTAGAAGATATTTTTTTTCTATCGTCATGGGCTGCACTACCAGTGAGCAACTGGAAAAGTATCTGAGTTTGTGCCAAGATGGATTGGATAAGCTGTACCAGACTATAATCCAGTTATTCGACTCACGATTGAAAATCTAGCTGACAACCAAGTCCTCAATACACAATCGCAGTATTCGGCCGACATATTCAATTGGCTTCTGTGGCCTCAGCTGAGAGTTTTTCAACATTAGTGTGGATTATCAGTCATATATCTGATAGATTGTAAAAAATTCAGACCGCATTCGTTTCTTGATGGTGGCCTATATTCATAAGAGCGTACGTGTTCAACTATGAATTCATTCGAAAAAATATATGATTTTTGGTATTGGGAATATTGATATTGATGTAAGAAACGATTTCAGGTGAAAAACTCATTCATTTTCTAAAAATACTTTATATTTATTTATATCGAGTCATTTGATTGAGTATGTAGTTAATGATATTCGAAGCCTAGTCAGCCAGAATATATATAGTCAGCCAGACTAGGTCAAAACTTAGTATAATCATTGTTTGTAGAGATATAGGTAATCAATCCTGTTAATACTTCCCCAATTCTATTTTCGTTAACTTGACAATACACGACAAAGTTTCCTACTCTGAAGGAAAAATCAGGTGCACAGTTCTGTCTGTCAGTTCGACTGCGATTTTGAGAGAAAGATAATGAAGCTTCAAAATAGAGTGGACGATATAAGTCTATGAAAGAAATGAAAGTTCATACTTAAGATAATCTTCAAAACACGAATGATCTACTACAATGACAAAAAAATCCACTTCTGTTTCCGAATTGATTGCCATCTTTTGGTATTATGTATAAGTAAACAAGAAAATGTGTGATTCAGAATACGACGTCCAAAAAAAAACGAAAGGAAAGACATGACTGGGAAACGAAATCACTAGTCGTAGTGTTCATCCTTTCAAATGATATTTCCATAAGGTTGACCAACTATCTCTCTATAAACAGTGATATTATTTTCGAAAGATTTTCAAATGTCAAATGTTTACCTGAGGATGTCCTCATAGATACCTCTGTGGAATATCTGATGTAGTTCTGTATTTTTGTTTGCAGTTTTGTACCTGTTCTGACTCTAGAAGATATATAGGTAGCTGTGAATCCTGTAGAGAAAAAGTTCACCTGTCGGCACATTATGATGAACAATACCTGAATATGAATCGTGTTTTTTGTATTTGACGTCTGTTTTGTGTGAAAAGACTCGAATAGTATCAAGTTGAGAATACTTCATTTCCTATATTGCTCCCATAAGGTTTATAGACGGGTACTTGACCATATACTAAACAGTAATTCATTATTGATTGGAAGTCTCCGTGTATAATTTTCGAAGTTAAAACTTGAGAATTACCTTGCATTTGATATTCTTCAGCATGAACAAACAATTACACAATCAACATTCCACCTCCATCAGAACAGCATCAACTACACCTACGTTTAATATAGTAACCCATAGAGGGCGTGGGTTACTTATAACAGTTTGAAAAAAAGTGAAATAAACAGTTCATTCATAAAGTTGTCTTATTGGACATCATCACTGCAAAGGTCGATATCAGCAATCCATAACTGAAGAAAAAACTGAGAGATGACAACAGTCATTGGCACTTTCAGGTGAATTCTTCTGAGAGATCTCCTCTATTTTCTGAAATAATCCCATGCATCTTAGGTTACTTCATTAGATTTTCCATTTTCTTGAATCTGAATAGCGATAGAATATCAATATCTTGAACTTGATCTTGAACAATGATGGGTGAGATATATTACTTCACATTCTTGCCCGCACAAGGCTCTGCGAAGGGATATATGAATAAAAATATAACGGTTGAGTTGCGAATACCTTATCCTCGCAATATAAAAGAAAGTAACGTCGTTCGTCTGGAAAACGTCGACATTGCTGGTAATAACTGTTGGGAAAAGTTTCTTGATATTTATTATATCTGGTGAAGACATAAGCTAAATCAATTTTCTGGAACTGCTACCATAACAAATAACTGAACGCCAATAACAAAACTCCAATATGACACACTTCAGATCCTCAACTTTAGGTGACACAGACATCAAAACTCACATCTGCACCAAGAGTTTGGCACATTCTCTGCGGACCCTTTGCTCCCTTTCCTATTAAACCCTCCTGATGTCCTCATTCTATCTAATGTTCCAATTTGTCGTCTTTCGAATGGTTGCCTCCTTTTTTTATTGTTTGATATCGAGTCTAGTGTTCACGTGCTTCATTGTTGTGGAGAAATGATGTTTTCGGTGACGTGATGTATTAACAAACTACTTTGAAATAATTGTTGAAGTTTTGACTAGGCTCTTCAAAGTTCTTATTGTTGTACATATTTTTTTATATCACATTGACAACATCATTGAAGTTGAATATTTCAACGAAGTAATCAGGAGTTGTACTTAATTATCAGCCTTCTTTTCTTGAAGTATAGGAATCCGTATAGGAATAGTCACAAACTGTTCAAACTTAACCTCAACTAATAACTATATTGAAACTAGGATTGTTTTCTAGACAGACAGGTGGGCACCACTCGAAGGCATGTGATAGGAAATAGCATACAAATAAATAATTTTAAGTTTAGTAGAGAAAAGCTCGGTCGTCCTATGAAATTGAAGAGTTATATCGCAGGTGCCCATCGGAGACTTTATAAATTTTATCCACTATACATTTTCAGCCAGAAATGGGACGTTACCGTCATTTTGCCAACCACGGCATTGCATCTTCTATCTCTCTCATCTCTCTCTTTCTCTCTCTCTCTCTCTCTCTGCACTGTCAGAGTTTCCATGTGGAAGAATTTGAAAGAAATTGTCCTAGAGATCGCAAAGTTGCTTGCGAGAGCAAATAATATCAATTTGGTGTCAGGGTGGTTGTTGAATTCTATTGAAATTTTTAATTTTCACAATCGAGTTTTCAATCTTGTCTATTATTCGATCTGAAATAGAAGAAATTTAATGATTTTGGAAAGAGTACCGAAGAATTGGATCGTGGAATAATGAAAAACATATATCGAAAATTGAAATATAGAAGATCTGAACAAGAAAAATCCCTTCAGGTCGGTGAAAAATGTAAAATTGATTGGATAATCTAAACCAAAAAAAAATTATGGTGTTAAATCGAATAAAGTTCTACTCATGGTTTTGAGAAAAAAATAATTGTTAACTATTGACATGATATCAAGATACCCTTGCTTGAAAAAATAAAAATTCGAAAATTTGGGCAGTAAGTTTGTCTTTTCTTTCAATTCAAAAGAAGTTTGGCTAACGTTGGTTCTTTGAGCCATTTTCCGATTTCACAATTCAGAGGAACCAATAGTTCAATATTATAAGGCCCTCTAATGAGGACCAACAATCCTAAGATATAGTATTTTTGTCTACTGCTGATGACATTATTCTAGTTTTTAGAGAAAAATTATACACGGGGGGTCCGCAACACCTCCGAATTAGACGTTTTATATTTATTTGAACTTAAAGAGCACAAACTTTTCATCAAATTTGAATCTGTCACTAATAGTGCTTGCACACAAAAATTATATACTTTTAGTGCCGGCGACAATATAATAATCTAGAACGTTACCATAGTGATGAGGATTTAAATTTGATGGAATAACGTCTGTTTCAATACCTATGGAATCGTCCCAACACCAAAGTGAAGAATGACTAGTACTTTCATAAAAATAATCACAGGATCCTCTAATGAAAGTAAAATTGTTTTGTGAAAAAAATATATTGTGTCGATGTTGGTCTTGATATCACTACTTTTCTCCAAATTATAAAAATGTATAACATCTCATCAGTGTGTGTTGAAGCTGTCATTCTTTCCTCCAAGACTTTTTCTAGAGATCAATTTTCCTAAAACTGTCACCGAATCTGAATACTAGGGTTAATAGCCAGTCAGAGAATAGTCACTCAATTGTCACTGAATATGGTATCTCCTAAATCTTTCCACTCCACAAAAGGCTCACCGATTTTGAAAAATCGCAAACATTTGTAACTGAGAACCAGTCGAAGACTCGCAAATCAGCGGTTTTCTGCTAGGCGATATAGCTTCATTACAAAAGATATTAAATTCTCGACGGTATTATTAACATTTCTTCTCCCCTAATACATCAACATCAGGAAAACCTACCATTAACTACTTGCAATCAATAAATTCATCCCATCGCATCGGTTATTACAATTGCGTGCCAAACTGCGTTCTATAAATCACTTATAAAAGACCATTGCACATATTTTGCTCAGGGGTACCAGCATTCTATTAGAAACCGAACAATGAGGTATCGTAAATTATCGCTTTTCAAAAAGAATTATTATATTTTGTCTCTACACAATATCATATTTCAGAAATTCAACGCTCTAACTGATGCCTTTTTTCGCGCTTGCCAATGAGGAGAACTCTTGGTGGTGGATAAAACAATAACTGTAGATACCTCCAGAATAATTGAATTTATTTTGATGATTGTCATTTTTGTAATTCGTTAGAAGAAGTTTGACTTAGTGTATCGAAATAGGTTCAATCGAAGTAGACCGCAGAACAAAAAATTGTCTTTTTATTTTGTTTCATAACGGAATGAGTATATTATTTCGACAATTTAATTCATGTATAAAATATTCCATGAGCCGCCGTGATTTTGTCATTATGGCAGCGAAAAAACTTTGTCCTAAGTTTTTCAGCGACAAAACGGAACCCAACTCTTGAAAGCATGGCAACCAGAATTGTAAACAAATCTTTGACGGCGTCTTTGTCAATTTTTCACTTGCGTTGTCAAAAGAGTATATCTGATCTGTGAAAATGAGATATAGGAATTGTGTTTTTAACAATTGTACTTCTCCGTTGAATTGAATAAACTAAACTGTATTCATTTAATTGTCGTACCGAATTACACTCGAGCTTTTTTTGTCGAAGAAAACTTGACATTTATGATTCGAGTTTAGTTGCCTTTCGGCAAATTAACTCAAAAAACTGCCATAAAAAATTCCTCTTCCTACGGACTCGTGATTTTTTCAGAGGCAGTTTCTTTCGTTGAGTTGCAACAAAATTCTCATCGAAATGTCAAGTTTACTTCTACAAAAAAAAACTCCCTTGTAATTATAAGTGATGAAAAAATTTAAATTTGTTTCCAGTGATGGATTGTTGATTCTACATTCAAAATTAAATTATCAAAAGATATTAGCACTTTCATTGCCTTGCAGAATCACAAATTACACATATGAACATTTAGAAAATATGAAAAACAACAACAGATTTATTTTGGCATGCCACGTTTACATTGGTTATTGTTCGTGATATATTTAAAGAGAGGATAACTCACTGCTATTGGGATTCCAAGATATGCGATACGTCCTTTGGTGAAAAGTTTTAAACAATTGCAATATATTGTCAAAGTGGTGCTTTTTAGTCGAAGTGGTAGAAGTCTTAATCAAAGTGGCGCTGCGATATTATTTCGAAATTTTGGATTAAGATTAAAATGATTAATGATGTTTATCAATCACAATTTGGTGCTGACGTTCACATAAAAAGTGAAAAAATACTAAAAGCTGTAATAGTGGCTCAATAAATTTTGCGGTTTGGAATTTTCAAACAAAGTCAAAGTTCTAACCTTAATTAGCTATAGTTATCAAGGTGGTGTAGATTAGTTGAGAGTTTTCTTGAATGTGGCGCTGCGATCTCAATCCAAGATCCCAATGGTAATTCTATTCTTTGGCAGTCTGACGTCTCCGATACAGTTTTTCATGTACCAAGGGATGCTGAGGATAAATCGATGAGATTGAAATCTTTGGTGTAATATGTGATATTTGTTTGGTGTTAGGAAATATAAACTCTATAGAAACTTTCCTCAGACACACCATAAATTTTGGAAAAAGTAGAATTTTTCTCTGAATGATGTGATATTCTGATGACACAGGTGGAAGTTTATCATATATTTGATGTCACTTTTTAATGTAAGTTTTTTTTAATATAAAGCATTTGACAGAAATTGTTAATGTATAGGATACCCTACTTCAAGATTGAATTCCTACTTGTGTTATCACTAGTGTTCGAATTATTTCCGGAAATTTTCTCGAGACTACGAATATTTTGAAAGTTATCCCGAGCCAAAGGCTCAACGAATTATTTGATAATTCTTGTTTTAGCCTTCCAAAGTAGGTCGATATAGGCAACTGGAACGAAATATATATATATATATATATATATATATATATATATATATATATATATATATATATATAAATCTCGTGTCACAATGTTTGTCCTCAATGGACTCCTAAACCACTTAACCGATTATAATAAAATTCGCACACCATGTGCAGTTCGATCCAACTTGAGAGATAGGATAGTTTAAATCTCAAATTATAGTCGCAATTTCAATTTATTGCTAATTATTTGTCTGTTATTATTTGACAGTCACAATTATCTGTTAACTCCAAATTATTCTAACAGATGTCGATACCTTTCGACTGGGTTGAGTAAGTAATCAATAGATGGCGCTGCTGAGCCCATCAGTTGGCAGAACAAATTGAATCAAGATGTCGATACCTTTCAACTGGGTTGAGTAAGTAATCAATAGATGGCGCTGCTGAGCCCATCAGTTGGCAGAACAAATTGAATCAAGAAATCCAGCTCAAAGAATCAGGACAGCAGAAGGTCATGCACAACCACAAATGGTTTAGATTTGAAAAATCCATGTTTTTCTCATGGGCAAACCGTCGAATTTATTTGTGTTAGCTAAAGACAGGTTAACCAAAAACATTGTGCACCGATTGGTGTTAAATAAAATTGAAATTGATAGTATTTATAATTCGAAAAAATAGATATTAATGTTTAAAAGTTTAAGACTGTCTGCCTTGCCTACCTCATTCATGAGTTTAAGCGTCACATGTTATTTACTGTATTATACTGTAATATACTTATATTTGTTATAGAATCAAATAAAATAATGGAAATAATAAATCTGATAAATTTTTATTTTGTACCTATTGATTTCTGCTTAATATCAAGTGTAAGAACATTTTAATTAATTGTGTTCAAGGTACTTCCCCTTCAAATCTCAATCCAGTGAATTTGTATACCAACATCAACATTTTCGTCTTTGTTCGTAAATAATTTCATCGTACTAAAGGGTTATAGTAGTGACTGATGTTCTCTTATTGTTCCTCTTAGATTGTTTACTATAATGTAATATAACAAAAACTTTAGCCACAGCAACGCGTGGCCGGGTCAGCTAGTATATATATATATATATATATATATATACAGATGATAAGTGTTCTCGACCGTCTATTTGTACACAAAGTTGTTTTTTTTATCAGGGCTTTGGTCTATAGAAAAAGATTACTCTGTTCAGCTACCCGAGCTTTCGCTAATTTTCATTAGCTTTCTCATGGGCTACAATATAAAATGGACATCAAAAAGTATAAATATAAAATATATGGTACATACATGTGCTATTTGAGGTTTTTCTTTATAAATTAAATACAAAGATAAAACATGAGAAATGTATATTTTGACAATGAAAGGTGAAGTTATTGATTTTGAAATTCATAGCGTTCTTTCCACTGACGACAGTCATATACAGGATGTATTCAGTTGTTTAATAGAAACGAATAAATTTTAATAAATTTTACTGAGGTTCTTGATATCTGATTTCCTGTTCATGTTGGTTTTTCTGGTTTTAATCCCAGTCATTTCCAAAAAGAAACGTTTGTTCAAGTTTTTTTCAATATGAAGAATTTTTTGTTGTTATAATCAATCGAATGTTCATTTTCAATAGAATATTTGGTTAATGCACATGAATTTTGTCTCATATTTTTACAGTCACTTTTGTGTAAAGCTATTCGTGTTTTCAAATCATGTTTTGTTTGACCAATATAGTTTTTGTCACAATCATTGCAAGGAATTTCGTACACTACATGAAATTGAAAGATGAAGATCCACTTTTCGAAAAATCTCATGTAGTGTACGAAATTCCTTACAATGATTGTGAAAAAAAATATATTGGACAAACAAAAAATAATTTGAAAACACGAATAGCTTCACACAATAGTGACTGTAAAAATATGAGACAAAATTCATGTGCATCAACCAAACATTCTATTGAAAATGATCATTCAATTGATTATAATTACACAAAAATTCTTCATATTGAAAAAAATTTTAACAAACGTCTCTTTTTGGAAATGACTGAAATTAAAAGAAGAAAAAACAACATGAACAAGAAATCAGATATTGAGTACCTCAGTAAAATGTACTAAAATTTATTCGTATCTATTAAACAACTAAATACATCCTGTATATACCTGTCGTCAGTGAAAAGAACACTATGAATTTCAAAATCAATAACTTCACCTTCCATTGTCAAAATTTACATTTCTCATGTTTTATCTTTGTGTTTCATTCATTAAGAAAAACCTCAAATAGCACATGTATGTACCTTATAATTTATATTTATACTTTTTGATGTCCATTTTATATTGTAGCCCTTGAAAAAGCTAATGAGAATGCACATCAAAACAAACTACCTCAATTATTAAAGCTAATTACAATGAAGACTTGGACATCTGTGAGTCTCTGCAATAAGCATTCAAAATAATTATGGAAGTAATACCGACTGCATCTACAGTCATACATATACTGTGGGTCTCACCTCAAACTTCTATTTATTCCAAGTTCACCCGATTCGAAAACTAACAGAATCTCTACAAACATTGAGTAAAATGAGTACCATGGAGATATATTAACGCCGTAAAAGGTCAGTAGTGCAATGAAACAAGGCCTCACAAGTTCACACATATTAAACAAAATAATAGTGAAAGTGGTTCATAAATGAAGATGTGGCTTGATATTGTATTTTCATTAGTATACTGGATTGCTCTAGTGCCGAATTTGAACGTTACATTTCGCTTACTTCTGCTTCAATTGGGTAAATAACATGTTATGTCAAAAAAAAAATTATTCCCTGCTTATGTTATGTTTCACTACCATTCGCTCAAGGTGCTGCCATGGTAACGCGATGAGAAATACGCATCTCATTGATCGAAAACTGTTGGTGTGATTTTTTTCCTAATTAGAGTCATTAGTGAAGTTTGGTAATTATTGTCTTCGTGTTGTTTTGTTTGTAACGACAATTGAAATTTCATGTGAAAAAACGTGGAAAAAATAACTGCCCAACCATTCAAGAAATCATGAAACTCAATATCTACACTCCGAATGTGCGACTTACAGGCAGTTGACAACAGATGAAAGAAAAAGGCAAACAAAAATCATCCTCGTCGTTATGTGATTTCTATGCATAAAATATTCCGGCTCTGAGATGTGGAATCGAAAACGTGTGTGAGACCATTACAGCAGTTTGATTTACCAGACCATAAAATTGATTTATTGCTACTAATGCATAGTGCGTTAGGTAAAACACAAAAGGATCCAGTGACATAAATCGTTCGGATCTTTGTAGCGAGCTGTCATAGTGAGCGCTGACGACGGCCAAAGCCTGCTTGATACGTCATGCGGGTCATGAGAAAACCAGATTGAGGGGGATATGACGCGATAGCTGTGCCATAAATTATATTTTATATAAATTAGAATCTAGACCCAGAACAGTAAATTACGTTCTTTAATAATAAGTCCAATTCGAGCAGCAGGGAATTTTAATTTATTAATAGGCGTATTGATTGAAACCCTTCGGAAATTAATATAACGGTTGATGCCCTTCTGCGTACCTTCTACCTTCGAAAAAATATCATATTCAATAAAAATGATAGATAGAATAGATATCCTCCCAAAAAAGGTGAAATTTCAGAAATTTGAGGTAATGAACTGAAAGAGACTGTATATTTCTTTGAATCTGTTTGACAATCCCCCCAGGAATTCATCAGATAAGAACTAATAGATATAAGTAATAAAATGACTTGTTATGAAACCAGAATAAAATGTACTTCTAAATCAGAAAATATAGCACAAAAAAGAAACAATCAATTAATTTCCTCTTGTCGAAAGTTTTTGAAAATTTTATAGTTTGTACTTTTAGATTTTCTGATAACTGACTGTCGTTATATTTTTAATATTTCGTTGAACTGATCTGAGACAATGTGTCCTTCATTTTGTCGCAAATAGGTGGTATAATTCTTAGTCAAGAGTTTCTTCTAAGCGAAAATTCCACCATAGAATGTGTTTATTTCGAGTTTAGTTTCTCACGATATCAGCAAATATTCTGAGAATCCACGGAAAAGATTCATTAATTTATATTGCCTTTGAATAGAGGATTGGATGCCCCAGGATATATTCCTAACAGACAATTAACAAATCGGCAACTTAATTGTAGTGTCCTACAAAACTGGGTGTGTTTGTGGGTGATGAATCACAAAAAGAGTTTTTAATGGAATTTAGAACATTAGGTGCCTGTTTTGGTACCGAAGGCATGCAATGATGTTTGGTGATCCAACTAGTATCATCAAATGTAGTTTTTTTAAGGAAACCGATCAATTTACTTTGCAGATAAAATTTACTCTGCCGAAGTTTCGAACTTCGAGGCAATCATCAAAATATGAGTTCATTAACATATAGTTTATAAGTTTTTCAACATGGATAAACTTATATTTCAGTCCCTGCTGATGAACCTCATGAAGTTTGAAACTTCAGGAAAATATGAATTGTATATCTACGATAAGAACTGATCCCTCCCCCAACAAGAACAACAACTGGTAGTATTTGGGACATGATGGAAATGAACTCCCATCATTATTGAAATTCAAAAGACAGTTGAATACCTATAACATGGTGCGAATCAAAACGCAGTAATAGAAAACCTTTTCCTGCTCTGATATCACTGAGTTTCCCAAACAGAGAGTTGCTGATTGTGTTCTTGAACATCGGTACATCAATCAATCGTCGAATAATGGGTGCTGTGTTGTAGGGATTCTTCAAGATTTTATTTTTGATTCCCAATTCCCATTTCTTGATTAGTTTCATTCATTCATTCCAGAATTTTCTAGGTGAAATAGTGCAAAAAATTGTAACACTGGTATTCTTTGCTCACGCTGATGATCTTCTTGATAACAAAAGCCACGGTACAGTCATGCAGATAAATTTTATATTTCTATTTTTATCAAACTTCCATATTGGACACTGAATTGAATAGTAAAATGGAGTGCTGTAATCAGCCAAGGCATTTTATGTAGAATAATTGGTTCAAGCAATCATTGCTGAGGAATGAAGAAAGTATTTGTATCGAAACATAGTGATCGATGAATATATGCTTGAATATGGTTAACAATGTTTCTTGTTGAGTAATATCGGTTTTAAATTCCATTATCTATATAAATATCGCTATTGAAATGAAATGCACAATGGAGCAATGTAATATATAACTTTCATTGAAAATGAATGCATGGAAAAGCAAACAATGAAGATTACAAAATCTTGTCAAAGAAATGGTTCATAAGGTTCAAAGAAATAGGGTACTCAACTCCATATCAGAAGATTGAAATTGATTTTGGTCAGACAATAAAAATGATATCGATGAATACATGGTGTCCTTTCACAATCAACAGATTCAGCTAAAAACAGATTTATGTAGTCGCATAGGGGGTTTACCCATATTCATTTTTGCCACAAAAATAATAACGTTTCATGCAGTACAGGAGAGGCAGTTCCACTGTATAATCGGAAGTGAACGAATTTTACTGCCTATATGGATTGGGAAAGCGGTAACTGGGTTTTCATTGAGGGTTTCATTAACCAAATCTCTTTTTTTTGGCCTCTGATATACTTACCCGTTTCTACTATCCATCTGGATAAGTACTAATTCGTTGGTATATATTATTTCTGCCATCATCATACATGTGATTTTTTTTTCTCTGGTATAATATTGTCAATTCCGATACATAATTTTGGTCTGGGGATCAGCAATAAAAACCTTGATAATACCTCTGAAAACTCAAGATGAATTGCTTGAATGTATGTTTGAATATGATTATCATTAACCGACAAAAATGATAGGTAGATATTTGTTTACCATAAGATGCACAATAAATGTACAGAAAATACTCATCTTTAACATTTCGGAAACTAAATCCGCTTCCGTTCTCAAAACTTATAGGAAAATTCCTCTTCAAATGCAAATATCTCGTGTGAACAATTTTCATAATTGACATTTGCACGTTCATTCATTTGGTTAAAAATGAGTTGAAACATTCCAATCTCATCATATCGAACAACATGAACATTCAACCAGATTTTCAAATAACTTATCAACAATGAAATCCAGATCGAACATTACCTGATCCATTCAAAAAATTGGAAAAACCAATTTCAAAGTTAATTTGAAGAAATATTCATTGCGATATTATGTGGATGGCATTTTTTTTACTTTTTTACTTTTTTATTGTCATAATGATCATTTATTTCCAATAATATTCTACTTTCGATGTATTTTTTTCATTATCCATTCGTTTCTCATTTTCCTTTTCAGGAACTTGGAAGCTTTTTGGGAAATAAACATAATAATGTCAGTTGTTCATGTTTGAAATCATTATTTTGTGGTGGATGGGTTTTTTCTTTCAGTTTATTTGGCTTCTTAACCAACCACAATCTGAAAAACTAATAATTAATATTGAAATATATACAAGGGTAGAAGGGCAGATTTTCAATATACCCCGATAAGTTGGTGCGATAAATAGTTCCTTCTGAATGCAATGAGTCCGAAGTGTTCGAGATGAGAACATCCGCAAACAACGTGATAAAAACAGATTCCTCGAACAACTGTCGTCTCCTGACTCTTGCTATTATTTAAGTGCCATTCCATTGTTTGATCTCTATGGGCCGTGAGAATGTGTTCTGATAATTGAGAATCACCAATCTGTCTGTCCTTGATGTACGTCTTGTGTTCACTCTTTCGCACTTCTAGAGCTCTGGAAGTTTCGTCCATACACTTTTGCCCGCACGAACAAGGGATTCGATTGATACAATGTGTTTTCTATCATGTTAGTTGGTTCAGTGTGTGTCAGTATTAAACGTGAAGTATTTTGATTATCGCAGCCATTTATCGAGTATATTGCCACTTTTATAGATTCCAATATTAATCCTTATTCATTGAGATTGTGGTAGGTTGAGGACCCAAAAAACTAGGAGAAACAATTGTCCCTCTTGTAGCGTGTAAATATTTCATACTATAATTTTTGTTATTCTCTCTTTTATTTGTCACAAATGAGTGAGTCTTTCGTCCATTTGCGAATAGGGCAAGTTTTCTTGAAGTATACAACCCGCTATACTCTCCGAAGCGACATAATTTGCCTAGGTGAGATCTCTGTTTTCCTCGTAAAATGAAGCAAATTGAAGTAATCATTTTTATTCTCTCGCTATTCTTCATTTTGATTCTTACGAGATTTTCCTTGATTGGTTTAATTTTTGTAATAGTTTCTGAGAAGTTACGTGTTTACAAAAATAATATTTTTTCATTTTTGGGTTCTCAAATTGTTTTCCTATCGCAATAATTCGTCGGCTTGCTCCGGCGAAGTCCGACCTTCGATTGAATCTACGAGATTTCAGTTGGGAGGTTCCGAAGAGGGGATCAAATATTTTAAATTGAGAATTTTGGAATCGCGGAGAGAGGATCGAGTGTGAAGGCCAAGTAAGGGATATGTTGTGGTAGGCCCGTTGTGTTTTTTTTTTGGAATTAAATACGTTTTTGCGGTATCATCCGGATCTGGACAATTCCAAATGTAATTTCCTGAATGAACACATTTGAGGCTGCACTTCCTGAAAAGAGGTCGATTCTCTTAGAAATCCTGAAATCCAAGTCCGTTTTTTTCGACATCAAAAAAAAACCCTCAAAGAGGTAAGCCGTTGAATTGTTTTATGGAAAGTCAATTTTCTGTTGTGAGATTTTCAATAGTACAATAGTACTGTCTTTTTAGGGTTTATGGTTATGGATTGTTAATTTTGGAATCTGTATATTGATATTGGAAATATCTCATCGCTAGTAATCAGAATTACTGAGAGGGAGTTCTGCCGTACATGAGTTCCGATATTACTCCGTATGGAAAATTTCATTCAAGGATTTTCATACTTTTCGTCGTCATTTATGTTCCTGTGATCGTCTATTCAACCTAAATTCCAGTACCTGATATGATGCCTTCCATCACAAGATTGAAAATCATCTGAGCCGTTTGAGTTTCCAGAGGACACCCGGACAACTCAACTCTAAGGAAAATTCCAGGCAACATTTATTTCTTTATCAGTTAATATTTTTTCGATTCAATTTAGAGAACTTTATCCTTCAAATATAATGTTAGGTAATTCGCCCTCCATTACATATGATGTGCAGCGTAAGCATAGTATACTATGGTTTTGCGGTAAATGAAATGCATTTCTGAATTTTTTTAGAAAATTCCTTGAGTTGATAGCTACTTAACTATATTACTATTTTTTTATTCATTATCTTGTATGTGCTTATGCACCGTATTCTCAAGAATACATTTTCGTTCTCATTATCCAATATTGAAATTCAAACAGCACTAGATGGATAATTTTTTGACACATCTATCAATGCATATATATGATACACTTATGTTTTCACAATAAATCGACAGGTACCGGAACGTTGAATTTGGGTTTAATTTCTCACCTACAACTCACAAGAGCCAATAACTAAGAAAATTATGATATTATATCTTTTCAAAACTATTTTCACTCACCGAATCATCAGATTTTCAAATATTTAATTTCTTATTTTTATTTTTACTGATCAATTCACCACCTGATCATTTCATTTGGTTACACAGCGACTAGATGTTCATCCTCATTACCGTATAAATGCTGTGTGGCGCTCAACAATTTTCTGATGTAATCGAACCCATAGTGCTCTCCGGCGAAAAGTTGCCGTTTGCAATGTAACACTTTTTCCAATTTTTTTTAAGATCTTGATTTGACTATTTTTTTTGAAACTAATAAGAAGAAAAAGGTTACATAAATTTGGCGCCCAACGTGGGGCTCGCGATATTCAGATATTACATCTTTCTGATAAAATAATAAATTTTGTCGGCTCTGTGATTGTCGGTGAGATATTATTGTTTTCATACGAAAAGCCGAAGTCTGTGAAGTGAAATATTCCATTTCGCGTTTTTACCTATTAGTAAATATTGTCATATTTTGGAGCAAGCAATTTATTTTACAGTGTTTGTTTTTATGAATCGCACACAGTTTTTTATCCAAGTCTTCCAATTTCAGCAGCTGATATTCGAATTTACCTACTTCGATCTTTATCGCAAATCTGTCGGTAGTTTTTTGTCTTTCGGCTATTGACCATTTGAAATATTTGTTTTCGAAATGGATTCGTCCTTCAAACCTGTACATTTACTACTTTGTGAATTGAATTATGAACTTAGAATCAGAGGAGTTGTTTCTAGTCGGAACCAAGATGAGAAAAGAAA
The DNA here is from genome assembly GCA_032362365.1 of Zygogramma bicolorata. Taxonomy (NCBI): domain Eukaryota; kingdom Metazoa; phylum Arthropoda; class Insecta; order Coleoptera; family Chrysomelidae; genus Zygogramma; species Zygogramma bicolorata. The sequence goes on from JAVJAQ010000596.1 coordinate 483,003, forward strand.
AATTCTAGTGAGACTTTTAGAAAAAGAACGTCAGAGAAATTTTGATGTGAAAACTTTAGTAGATCCCAATTATGACTCGAATTCAGAAAAATTAGAGATTGATGCCACTTTGACATCTTTAGAAACACTAGTGAATGAATTTCAAGGTCCCTCCACCGATTCAGCTTTCAAAAGAGTTACTTCTCGTTTAGAACACATTATTAATCGCATTCATAGAATTCATTTGGATACTAGTGATAAGGATTATCAAGAAATGTTGCAATATAAAAATGAAGCGTTTGCTACCGCTCTGAAGCTGGAAGCTGAATTAAATGAAAATGTTGAAGATATACCTCCAGCAATAACAGTTTCATCTGGTGTAGCCAGTAATTTTAATATTAATAATACGCAATCCAATAATTTGATTCAAAGTCCTGCAACTAGTTTCAAATCTTTTCCGGTATATAAGTTAGGCATACAGTTTGATGGTGAACCAAAACATCTTTTGTCCTTTGTAGAAAAAGTCGAGGAAATCAGTCAAGCTAGACATGTTTCTAAAGTCGATTTATTTCAATCTGCATCCGATCTTTTCACGGGTAAAGCCACGTTCTGGTTACGTCAAATCAAACCACTCATTTCTAGTTGGGATGAGCTGATAGTTAAACTAAAAAAAGATTTCTTAGTTTCTGATTTTGATGACGAAATCTGGAATCAACTCAAATCAAGGAAACAAGGTAGGAATGAACCGGTGGTAATTTATATAGCTTGTATGGAAACTTTGTTTGCCAGACTTAGCAGACCACCTGTAGAGTCAACTAAAGTGAAGTTTATCAAATCTGGTCTACAGCATGAATATCAAACTAGACTCGCCTTAAGCGATGTAGACACCGTTCTAACTCTCAGTAATTTGTGTAAACGATTAGAGGAAGCAGATGTTTTGAATTTATCTTCTTTTTCTAGATCAGTTTCTTGTTTAATTGATCCTGAACTGGCTTATGTTTCTGATTCTATTTCCACACAAAGAATTGCTCACAATACTAAAACTAAAGGTAGGTTCCCGAATAAAAAGAGGCCAGTTTCAAGCAAGTCAGAAGTCAATACAACAACCTCGAATGTTTCATCAAGGACAGTACAGTGTTGGAAATGTAGTTTACCAAACCACACATTTAGAAATTGTAAATCAAATGTTAAAAAAATATTCTGCTTCAAATGTGGTACTCCGGAGGTTGTTTATAAAGATTGTAGTTGCAATAAGGGAAACTAAGTAAGAGGGTTGGGCAAACTGGCTCGTCCCACTCTCTCATTAGCTTTCAAAGAGCCGAAACATCCGATAAATTCTCCATTGAAGAATGGGAAAAATGGAAAATAATTGTGAAAACATTTTATAAAAATTACAGTATTTCTTCAAAAAGTGTAGCTCCTGTTTTAGTTAAAAATTCAAAAGACAATAGGCCCTATATTTCGATTAAAATCTTCAATAAAAAAATAATTGGACTTCTTGATAGTGGAGCGAATGTCAGTGTCGTAGGAGGACAGGGTTTAGAAACGTTGAAAAACCTCAATATTTCGATCCTGCCATCCAACCTTCAGGATGTTCTAACTGTTGATGGAACAAAACGTTCTGTACAGGGTGTAGTAGATCTACCACTACAAGTAAATAACCTTTTGAAAGTTGTTTCGGCCCTGGTGGTTCCCTCTTTGCCACATTCTTTCATATTTGGAAGTGATTTCTGCTGATTGTTTCAAGTTAAAATTGATTTCAAAAATAATTTTTGGAACGTCCATTGTGATGCAACTGATACTAGTATAATGACTGATTTGAATTTTAGCGATTCTTCTAGTATGAAAAATATCTACTCTTTAGATGACCTCACGTCAGAGCAACGCGATAAAATTGAATCAGTAATAAATTCATTTCAAGAAGTTAGTAGTGAGACTCGTTTGGGACGTACTAATAAGATTGCTATGACTATTGATACTGGCGATGCGAAACCGTTTAAAGAAAGACAATATTTGATGTCACCTTTTATGTTAAAAATGTTAAACAAAGAGTTGGACGAGATGATTGATCTCGGGGTTGTGGAACCTTCTCACAGTGCTTGGAATAGTCCAGTTCTCTTAGTCAAAAAATCATCTTCAGATGAGTACCGGTTTTGTTTTGACGGTAGGAAATTGAACGAGATCACCAAACACGATAGTTACCCTTTACCTAGGATAGATCGAATTCTCAATATGCTTCGGGAAGCCAAATTCATTTCTAGTATCGATTTACGCAAAGCTTTCTGGCAAATTCCCTTAGATAAGGCTTCTAGGGAAAAAACGGCGTTTAGTGTACCGGGTCGTGGGCTATATCATTTCACTTGTGTTCCTTTCGGTTTAGTCAACAGTGCGCAAACTCAACAACGACTGGTCGACGCTTTATTCGGACCAAGTTTTGAACCACATATCTTTACTTATTTGGATGACATAATCATAACTTCACCTTCGTTTGAAGAACATTGCTCTCTCCTTCTAAAAGTGAAAAATATCTTGAAGGATGCCAATCTCACGGTAAATCTGAGGAAGTGTGAATTCTTCAAAACCTCCTTGAGATATTTGGGGTATGTAGTGGATAGAGAAGGTATCCGTACTGATCCCGAAAAAGTGGCAGTCATGGTAAATTATGCTCGTCCTACCACATGCACAGAAATCAAAAGGTTCGTGGGTCTATGCTCATGGTATCGCCGTTTCATAGATAATTTTTCTACTTTGATGGCCCCTATCAATGCATTGCTGAAAGGGAAGAAAAAGAAACAACCCATCAACTGGACTCCAGAGGCAGAAGCGGCATTCATCAGTATAAAACAGGCTTTAATTTCAGCACCTATTTTATGTTCTCCTGATTTCAATAAGGAATTCACTATAGAATGTGACGCCAGTGACGTAGGAATAGGGGGTGTACTTACTCAAGTTATAGATGGGCAAGAGAAAGTTATTGCGTATGCTTCCCGTTCTCTTTCCAGGTCTGAGCGAAATTACACTGTGACGGAGCGTGAATTACTCAGTTTAATATTTTTAATAGAGAAATTTCGAGCTTACATAGAAGGTACGAGCTTCAAGGTTATAACCGATCATAGCAGTTTGCAGTGGATTAATCAACTGAAGGATCCTTGTGGAAGATTAGCTAGGTGGGCCGTAAAGTTGCGACAACATTCCTTTAGTATCATCCATCGTAAGGGGAAGCATAATGTTGTCCCAGATTTCTTATCTCGTATTCCAGGTGAGAGTGAACCAGACAGTCTTCAGGAAATATCAATTATCGATATTTGTCCCAAAGAAACCGACAGGTGGTATATTTCTCAGCAGGAAAATGTATTGAGAAATCCAGGGTCGTATCCCCAATGGAAAGTTGTAGGCGACCAGTTATTTAAGTTCATTCCTACTAAACATCTCGTAGACTCGAATAATATAGAGTGGAAAATTGTCGTTCCAAAATCCCAACGCCACACAGTTATTAAGGATTTACATGATCCTCCAGTTTGTGCACATTTCGGATTTTACAAGACATTATGTAGAGTACAACAACAATATTATTGGCCGAAAATGAGGCATGACATTCTCAAATATGTTCGTTCTTGTAAAATTTGTCAGGCACAGAAACTTTCAAATACCGCTCGTTTAGGACTGATGGGAGCTGAAAAAAATGTCAAATTTCCGTTCCAGGTTATAGCCGTTGATATTATGGGCCCTTTTCCTCGGTCTCCAAGGGGTTTTTGTTATCTTCTAGTGGTAGCTGATTTCTTTACGAAATATACCTTGTTATGTCCGATGCGTGATGCTACAGCGCAAAATGTGGTAAAATTTTTAGAAAATCACGTTTTTCTGGTATACGGAGTTCCACAAATTGTAATTTGTGATAACGGGCAGCAATTTGCTGGAAAAGTTTTTAAAAAATTAATAGATGCTTATCATGTTCAAAAGATTTGGTTTACGCCACGATACTCCGCTCAATGCAATTTTGTCGAGAGAAATAATAAGTCGGTTGGTCAAGCTATCCGTTGTTATATTTCTGAACATAAAAATTGGGATGCAGAATTGTGTAAGATTCAGCAAGCTATAAATACATCTTGTCACGAAGTTCACAATTATTCCCCAGCTTTTCTTAATTTTGGTAGGAATATACCAACTACAGGTGATTATTATGGTAAAGTTTCTGATACTAAGGACTTAGTTTTATGTCCAAGTGAAAGAAAAGAATTTGTAGAAAATAAATCTGGTTTTTCCGTCATCCTTGATGAAGTGAAAAACAAACTTCATAAAGCTTATATCAGAAATTCAAATTCCTATAACCTGAGAAAGAAAGATTTTTCATTTAATGTTGGTGACAAGGTATGGAAGAGAAATAAGGTCCTTTCCGAAGCTTCCTCGAAATTCAGTGCTAAACTTGCTCCAAAATATGTGTTATGTACCGTGAAACGAAAAATTTCCCGCCTGGTATATACTTTAGAAAATGCCGATGGATCTCTCGCCGGAGATTGGCATATCAAGGACTTAAAGCCCTACTTTGGGTCCAATTCTGATGTATCGGTAGGGTAAATTTTATCTGTAAATCGAGAGGATAATTCTTCTGATTTTTTTGTTTTTCAGATCGAGAAAATTATTTTTCTGATCTTAGTTTGTCTTCCAGATAATACAGATTTTCTTATTTGAATTTTGTATTTCAGATCGAGGAATTAATTTCATGATTTATTTTGTTTCCTAGAAACAGTTGCTTGAACATAGTTTCAAGAAAAGGTAAAGAGCATCTCTATACTTTTTTGTCAGAAAATTTTGTTTTCTGATACCGTCCGACTAACCCCTAGTTTAGTCATTTTGGAACATGAGTGCACCATGTTCCCCTTGTTGAATATTTTCTTCTTGAATTCCCCTTGGAATTCAGTATTTGATATTCACCTAATTTGTGTTCCTTGTTTTACATGATTCGTGTCGACATATATTTTATTTTCAAATAGTTAGATATTTCGGATTGGTATTCCGAATACCGAATTCAATAAAAAATTCCCGTGTGTATATATTCTCTAGATAAATTATGTTACTCCTAAATTCAGACTTATGTAGTCAGATACAAGCATTCCTAGTTTTGATAGACTTTCCCGACTCTTGACTTTCCCGATTTGTGACATTTCCTAATTATGACATTTTCCCAATTGGTTTTCCTCGAAGGATGTTTGGTACGCATAGTTACTGATAACAAAAGTTAGGAATGTATTCCATTCGTTGATATGGTGAAAATAAAATCGACCAGTGGCGGTCCATTTTATTTTATCTTGGGAGAGGGGTGATGTAGCGTGTAAATATTTCATACTATAATTTTTGTTATTCTCTCTTTTATTTGTCACAAATGAGTGAGTCTTTCGTCCATTTGCGAATAGGGCAAGTTTTCTTGAAGTATACAACCCGCTATACTCTCCGAAGCGACATAATTTGCCTAGGTGAGATCTCTGTTTTCCTCGTAAAATGAAGCAAATTGAAGTAATCATTTTTATTCTCTCGCTATTCTTCATTTTGATTCTTACGAGATTTTCCTTGATTGGTTTAATTTTTGTAATAGTTTCTGAGAAGTTACGTGTTTACAAAAATAATATTTTTTCATTTTTGGGTTCTCAAATTGTTTTCCTATCGCAATAATTCGTCGGCTTGCTCCGGCGAAGTCCGACCTTCGATTGAATCTACGAGATTTCAGTTGGGAGGTTCCGAAGAGGGGATCAAATATTTTAAATTGAGAATTTTGGAATCGCGGAGAGAGGATCGAGTGTGAAGGCCAAGTAAGGGATATGTTGTGGTAGGCCCGTTGTGTTTTTTTTTTGGAATTAAATACGTTTTTGCGGTATCATCCGGATCTGGACAATTCCAAATGTAATTTCCTGAATGAACACATTTGAGGCTGCACTTCCTGAAAAGAGGTCGATTCTCTTAGAAATCCTGAAATCCAAGTCCGTTTTTTTCGACATCAAAAAAAAACCCTCAAAGAGGTAAGCCGTTGAATTGTTTTATGGAAAGTCAATTTTCTGTTGTGAGATTTTCAATAGTACAATAGTACTGTCTTTTTAGGGTTTATGGTTATGGATTGTTAATTTTGGAATCTGTATATTGATATTGGAAATATCTCATCGCTAGTAATCAGAATTACTGAGAGGGAGTTCTGCCGTACATGAGTTCCGATATTACTCCGTATGGAAAATTTCATTCAAGGATTTTCATACTTTTCGTCGTCATTTATGTTCCTGTGATCGTCTATTCAACCTAAATTCCAGTACCTGATATGATGCCTTCCATCACAAGATTGAAAATCATCTGAGCCGTTTGAGTTTCCAGAGGACACCCGGACAACTCAACTCTAAGGAAAATTCCAGGCAACATTTATTTCTTTATCAGTTAATATTTTTTCGATTCAATTTAGAGAACTTTATCCTTCAAATATAATGTTAGGTAATTCGCCCTCCATTACATATGATGTGCAGCGTAAGCATAGTATACTATGGTTTTGCGGTAAATGAAATGCATTTCTGAATTTTTTTAGAAAATTCCTTGAGTTGATAGCTACTTAACTATATTACTATTTTTTTATTCATTATCTTGTATGTGCTTATGCACCGTATTCTCAAGAATACATTTTCGTTCTCATTATCCAATATTGAAATTCAAACAGCACTAGATGGATAATTTTTTGACACATCTATCAATGCATATATATGATACACTTATGTTTTCACAATAAATCGACAGGTACCGGAACGTTGAATTTGGGTTTAATTTCTCACCTACAACTCACAAGAGCCAATAACTAAGAAAATTATGATATTATATCTTTTCAAAACTATTTTCACTCACCGAATCATCAGATTTTCAAATATTTAATTTCTTATTTTTATTTTTACTGATCAATTCACCACCTGATCATTTCATTTGGTTACACAGCGACTAGATGTTCATCCTCATTACCGTATAAATGCTGTGTGGCGCTCAACAATTTTCTGATGTAATCGAACCCATAGTGCTCTCCGGCGAAAAGTTGCCGTTTGCAATGTAACACTTTTTCCAATTTTTTTTAAGATCTTGATTTGACTATTTTTTTTGAAACTAATAAGAAGAAAAAGGTTACATAAATTTGGCGCCCAACGTGGGGCTCGCGATATTCAGATATTACATCTTTCTGATAAAATAATAAATTTTGTCGGCTCTGTGATTGTCGGTGAGATATTATTGTTTTCATACGAAAAGCCGAAGTCTGTGAAGTAAGTGAAATATTCCATTTCGCGTTTTTACCTATTAGTAAATATTGTCATATTTTGGAGCAAGCAATTTATTTTACAGTGTTTGTTTTTATGAATCGCACACAGTTTTTTATCCAAGTCTTCCAATTTCAGCAGCTGATATTCGAATTTACCTACTTCGATCTTTATCGCAAATCTGTCGGTAGTTTTTTGTCTTTCGGCTATTGACCATTTGAAATATTTGTTTTCGAAATGGATTCGTCCTTCAAACCTGTACATTTACTACTTTGTGAATTGAATTATGAACTTAGAATCAGAGGAGTTGTTTCTAGTCGGAACCAAGATGAGAAAAGAAAAATTCTAGTGAGACTTTTAGAAAAAGAACGTCAGAGAAATTTTGATGTGAAAACTTTAGTAGATCCCAATTATGACTCGAATTCAGAAAAATTAGAGATTGATGCCACTTTGACATCTTTAGAAACACTAGTGAATGAATTTCAAGGTCCCTCCACCGATTCAGCTTTCAAAAGAGTTACTTCTCGTTTAGAACACATTATTAATCGCATTCATAGAATTCATTTGGATACTAGTGATAAGGATTATCAAGAAATGTTGCAATATAAAAATGAAGCGTTTGCTACCGCTCTGAAGCTGGAAGCTGAATTAAATGAAAATGTTGAAGATATACCTCCAGCAATAACAGTTTCATCTGGTGTAGCCAGTAATTTTAATATTAATAATACGCAATCCAATAATTTGATTCAAAGTCCTGCAACTAGTTTCAAATCTTTTCCGGTATATAAGTTAGGCATACAGTTTGATGGTGAACCAAAACATCTTTTGTCCTTTGTAGAAAAAGTCGAGGAAATCAGTCAAGCTAGACATGTTTCTAAAGTCGATTTATTTCAATCTGCATCCGATCTTTTCACGGGTAAAGCCACGTTCTGGTTACGTCAAATCAAACCACTCATTTCTAGTTGGGATGAGCTGATAGTTAAACTAAAAAAAGATTTCTTAGTTTCTGATTTTGATGACGAAATCTGGAATCAACTCAAATCAAGGAAACAAGGTAGGAATGAACCGGTGGTAATTTATATAGCTTGTATGGAAACTTTGTTTGCCAGACTTAGCAGACCACCTGTAGAGTCAACTAAAGTGAAGTTTATCAAATCTGGTCTACAGCATGAATATCAAACTAGACTCGCCTTAAGCGATGTAGACACCGTTCTAACTCTCAGTAATTTGTGTAAACGATTAGAGGAAGCAGATGTTTTGAATTTATCTTCTTTTTCTAGATCAGTTTCTTGTTTAATTGATCCTGAACTGGCTTATGTTTCTGATTCTATTTCCACACAAAGAATTGCTCACAATACTAAAACTAAAGGTAGGTTCCCGAATAAAAAGAGGCCAGTTTCAAGCAAGTCAGAAGTCAATACAACAACCTCGAATGTTTCATCAAGGACAGTACAGTGTTGGAAATGTAGTTTACCAAACCACACATTTAGAAATTGTAAATCAAATGTTAAAAAAATATTCTGCTTCAAATGTGGTACTCCGGAGGTTGTTTATAAAGATTGTAGTTGCAATAAGGGAAACTAAGTAAGAGGGTTGGGCAAACTGGCTCGTCCCACTCTCTCATTAGCTTTCAAAGAGCCGAAACATCCGATAAATTCTCCATTGAAGAATGGGAAAAATGGAAAATAATTGTGAAAACATTTTATAAAAATTACAGTATTTCTTCAAAAAGTGTAGCTCCTGTTTTAGTTAAAAATTCAAAAGACAATAGGCCCTATATTTCGATTAAAATCTTCAATAAAAAAATAATTGGACTTCTTGATAGTGGAGCGAATGTCAGTGTCGTAGGAGGACAGGGTTTAGAAACGTTGAAAAACCTCAATATTTCGATCCTGCCATCCAACCTTCAGGATGTTCTAACTGTTGATGGAACAAAACGTTCTGTACAGGGTGTAGTAGATCTACCACTACAAGTAAATAACCTTTTGAAAGTTGTTTCGGCCCTGGTGGTTCCCTCTTTGCCACATTCTTTCATATTTGGAAGTGATTTCTGCTGATTGTTTCAAGTTAAAATTGATTTCAAAAATAATTTTTGGAACGTCCATTGTGATGCAACTGATACTAGTATAATGACTGATTTGAATTTTAGCGATTCTTCTAGTATGAAAAATATCTACTCTTTAGATGACCTCACGTCAGAGCAACGCGATAAAATTGAATCAGTAATAAATTCATTTCAAGAAGTTAGTAGTGAGACTCGTTTGGGACGTACTAATAAGATTGCTATGACTATTGATACTGGCGATGCGAAACCGTTTAAAGAAAGACAATATTTGATGTCACCTTTTATGTTAAAAATGTTAAACAAAGAGTTGGACGAGATGATTGATCTCGGGGTTGTGGAACCTTCTCACAGTGCTTGGAATAGTCCAGTTCTCTTAGTCAAAAAATCATCTTCAGATGAGTACCGGTTTTGTTTTGACGGTAGGAAATTGAACGAGATCACCAAACACGATAGTTACCCTTTACCTAGGATAGATCGAATTCTCAATATGCTTCGGGAAGCCAAATTCATTTCTAGTATCGATTTACGCAAAGCTTTCTGGCAAATTCCCTTAGATAAGGCTTCTAGGGAAAAAACGGCGTTTAGTGTACCGGGTCGTGGGCTATATCATTTCACTTGTGTTCCTTTCGGTTTAGTCAACAGTGCGCAAACTCAACAACGACTGGTCGACGCTTTATTCGGACCAAGTTTTGAACCACATATCTTTACTTATTTGGATGACATAATCATAACTTCACCTTCGTTTGAAGAACATTGCTCTCTCCTTCTAAAAGTGAAAAATATCTTGAAGGATGCCAATCTCACGGTAAATCTGAGGAAGTGTGAATTCTTCAAAACCTCCTTGAGATATTTGGGGTATGTAGTGGATAGAGAAGGTATCCGTACTGATCCCGAAAAAGTGGCAGTCATGGTAAATTATGCTCGTCCTACCACATGCACAGAAATCAAAAGGTTCGTGGGTCTATGCTCATGGTATCGCCGTTTCATAGATAATTTTTCTACTTTGATGGCCCCTATCAATGCATTGCTGAAAGGGAAGAAAAAGAAACAACCCATCAACTGGACTCCAGAGGCAGAAGCGGCATTCATCAGTATAAAACAGGCTTTAATTTCAGCACCTATTTTATGTTCTCCTGATTTCAATAAGGAATTCACTATAGAATGTGACGCCAGTGACGTAGGAATAGGGGGTGTACTTACTCAAGTTATAGATGGGCAAGAGAAAGTTATTGCGTATGCTTCCCGTTCTCTTTCCAGGTCTGAGCGAAATTACACTGTGACGGAGCGTGAATTACTCAGTTTAATATTTTTAATAGAGAAATTTCGAGCTTACATAGAAGGTACGAGCTTCAAGGTTATAACCGATCATAGCAGTTTGCAGTGGATTAATCAACTGAAGGATCCTTGTGGAAGATTAGCTAGGTGGGCCGTAAAGTTGCGACAACATTCCTTTAGTATCATCCATCGTAAGGGGAAGCATAATGTTGTCCCAGATTTCTTATCTCGTATTCCAGGTGAGAGTGAACCAGACAGTCTTCAGGAAATATCAATTATCGATATTTGTCCCAAAGAAACCGACAGGTGGTATATTTCTCAGCAGGAAAATGTATTGAGAAATCCAGGGTCGTATCCCCAATGGAAAGTTGTAGGCGACCAGTTATTTAAGTTCATTCCTACTAAACATCTCGTAGACTCGAATAATATAGAGTGGAAAATTGTCGTTCCAAAATCCCAACGCCACACAGTTATTAAGGATTTACATGATCCTCCAGTTTGTGCACATTTCGGATTTTACAAGACATTATGTAGAGTACAACAACAATATTATTGGCCGAAAATGAGGCATGACATTCTCAAATATGTTCGTTCTTGTAAAATTTGTCAGGCACAGAAACTTTCAAATACCGCTCGTTTAGGACTGATGGGAGCTGAAAAAAATGTCAAATTTCCGTTCCAGGTTATAGCCGTTGATATTATGGGCCCTTTTCCTCGGTCTCCAAGGGGTTTTTGTTATCTTCTAGTGGTAGCTGATTTCTTTACGAAATATACCTTGTTATGTCCGATGCGTGATGCTACAGCGCAAAATGTGGTAAAATTTTTAGAAAATCACGTTTTTCTGGTATACGGAGTTCCACAAATTGTAATTTGTGATAACGGGCAGCAATTTGCTGGAAAAGTTTTTAAAAAATTAATAGATGCTTATCATGTTCAAAAGATTTGGTTTACGCCACGATACTCTGCTCAATGCAATTTTGTCGAAAGAAATAATAAATCGGTTGGTCAAGCTATCCGTTGTTATATTTCTGAACATAAAAATTGGGATGCAGAATTGTGTAAGATTCAGCAAGCTATAAATACCTCTTGTCACGAAGTTCACAATTATTCCCCAGCTTTTCTTAATTTTGGTAGGAATATACCAACTACAGGTGATTATTATGGTAAAGTTTCTGATACTAAGGACTTAGTTTTATGTCCAAGTGAAAGAAAAGAATTTGTAGAAAATAAATCTGGTTTTTCCGTCATCCTTGATGAAGTGAAAAACAAACTTCATAAAGCTTATATCAGAAATTCAAATTCCTATAACCTGAGAAAGAAAGATTTTTCATTTAATGTTGGTGACAAGGTATGGAAGAGAAATAAGGTCCTTTCCGAAGCTTCCTCGAAATTTAGTGCTAAACTTGCTCCAAAATATGTGTTATGTACCGTGAAACGAAAAATTTCCCGCCTGGTATATACTTTAGAAAATGCCGATGGATCTCTCGCCGGAGATTGGCATATCAAGGACTTAAAGCCCTACTTTGGGTCCAATTCTGATGTATCGGTAGGGTAAATTTTATCTGTAAATCGAGAGGATAATTCTTCTGATTTTTTTGTTTTTCAGATCGAGAAAATTATTTTTCTGATCTTAGTTTGTCTTCCAGATAATACAGATTTTCTTATTTGAATTTTGTATTTCAGATCGAGGAATTAATTTCATGATTTATTTTGTTTCCTAGAAACAGTTGCTTGAACATAGTTTCAAGAAAAGGTAAAGAGCATCTCTATACTTTTTTGTCAGAAAATTTTGTTTTCTGATACCGTCCGACAAACCCCTAGTTTAGTCATTTTGAAACATGAGTGCACCATGTTCCCCTTGTTGAATATTTTCTTCTTGAATCCCCCTTTGGAATTCAGTATTTGATATTCAACCAATTTTTGTTCCCTGTTCTACATGATTCGTGTCGAAATATATTTTATTTTCAAATAGTTAGATATTTCGGATTGGTATTCCGAATACCGAATTCAATAAAAAATTCCCGTGTGTATATATTCTCTAGATAAATTATGTTACTCCTAAATTCAGACTTATGTAGTCAGATAAAAGCATTCCTAGTTTTGATAGACTTTCCCGACTCTTGACTTTCCCGATTTGTGACATTTCCTAATTATGACATTTTCCCAATTGGTTTTCCTCGAAGGATGTTTGGTACGCATAGTTACTGATAACAAAAGTTAGGAATGTATTCCATTCGTTGATATGGTGAAAATAAAATCGACCAGTGGCGGTCCATTTTATTTTATCTTGGGAGAGGGGTGATGTAGCGTGTAAATATTTCATACTATAATTTTTGTTATTCTCTCTTTTATTTGTCACAAATGAGTGAGTCTTTCGTCCATTTGCGAATAGGGCAAGTTTTCTTGAAGTATACAACCCGCTATACTCTCCGAAGCGACATAATTTGCCTAGGTGAGATCTCTGTTTTCCTCGTAAAATGAAGCAAATTGAAGTAATCATTTTTATTCTCTCGCTATTCTTCATTTTGATTCTTACGAGATTTTCCTTGATTGGTTTGATTTTTGTAATAGTTTCTGAGAAGTAACGTGTTTACAAAAATAATATTTTTTCATTTTTGGGTTCTCAAATTGTTTTCCTATCGCAATAATTCGTCGGCTTGCTCCGGCGAAGTCCGACCTTCGATTGAATCTACGAGATTTCAGTTGGGAGGTTCCGAAGAGGGGATCAAAAATTTTAAATTGAGAATTTTGGAATCGCGGAGAGACGATCGAGTGTGAAGGCCAAGTAAGGGATATGTTGTGGTAGGCCCGTTGTGTTTTTTTTTTGGAATTAAATACGTTTTTGCGGTATCATCCGGATCTGGACAATTCCAAATGTAATTTCCTGAATGAACACATTTGAGGCTGCACTTCCTGAAAAGAGGTCGATTCTCTTAGAAATCCTGAAATCCAAGTCCGTTTTTTTCGACATCCAAAAAAACCCTCAAAGAGGTAAGCCGTTGAATTGTTTTATGGAAAGTCAATTTTCTGTTGTGAAATTTTCAATAGTACAATAGTACTGTCTTTTTAGGGTTTATGGTTATGGATTGTTAATTTTGGAATCTGTATATTGATATTGGAAATATCTCATCGCTAGTAATCAGAATTACTGAGAGGGAGTTCTGCCGTACATGAGTTCCGATATTATTCCGTATGGGAAATTTCATTCAAGGATTTTCATACTTTTCGTCGTCATTTATGTTCCTGTGATCGTCTATTCAACCTAAATTCCAGTACCTGATATGATGCCTTCCATCACAAGATTGAATATCATCTGAGCCGTTTGAGTTTCCAGAGGACACCCGGACAACTCAACTCTAAGGAAAATTCCAGGCAACATTTATTCTTTATCAATTAATATTTTTTCGATTCAATTTAGAGAACTTTATCCTTCAAATATAATGTTAGGTAATTCGCCCTCCATTACATATGATGTGCAGCGTAAGCATAGTATACTATGGTTTTGCGGTAAATGAAATGCATTTCTGAATTTTTTAAGAAAATTCCTTGAGTTGATAGCTACTTAACTATATTACTATTTTTTTATTCATTATCTTGTATGTGCTTATGCACCGTATTCTCAAGAATACATCTTCGTTCTCATTATCTAATATTGAAATTCAAACAGCACTAGATGGATAATTTTTTGACACATCTATCAATGCATATATATGATACACTTATGTTTTCACAATAAATCGACAGGTACCGGAACGTTGAATTTGGGTTTAATTTCTCACCTACAACTCACAAGAGCCAATAACTAAGAAAATATTGATATTATATCTTTTCAAAACTATTTTCACTCACCGAATCATCAGATTTTCAAATATTTAATTTTTTATTTTTATTTTTACTGATCAATTCACCACCTGATCATTTCATTTGGTTACACAGCGACTAGATGTTCATCCTCATTACCGTATAAATGCTGTGTGGCGCTCAACAATTTTCTGATGTAATCGAACCCATAGTGCTCTCCGGCGAAAAGTTGCCGTTTGCAATGTAACACTTTTTCCAATTTTTTTTAAGATCTTGATTTGACTATTTTTTTTGAAACTAATAGGAAGAAAAAGGTTACATAATTTTGGCGCCCAACGTGGGGCTCGCGATATTCAGATATTACATCTTTCTGATAAAATAATAAATTTTGTCGGCTCTGTGATTGTCGGTGAGATATTATTGTTTTCATACGAAAAGCCGAAGTCTGTGAAGTAAGTGAAATATTCCATTTCGCGTTTTTACCTATTAGTAAATATTGTCATATTTTGGAGCAAGCAATTTATTTTACAGTGTTTGTTTTTATGAATCGCACACAGTTTTTTATCCAAGTCTTCCAATTTTAGCAGCTGATATTCGAATTTACCTACTTCGATCTTTATCGCAAATCTGTCGGTAGTTTTTTGTCTTTCGGCTATTGACCATTTGAAATATTTGTTTTCGAAATGGATTCGTCCTTCAAACCTGTACATTTACTACTTTGTGAATTGAATTATGAACTTAGAATTAGAGGAGTTGTTTCTAGTCGGAACCAAGATGAGAAAAGAAAAATTCTAGTGAGACTTTTAGAAAAAGAACGTCAGAGAAATTTTGATGTGAAAACTTTAGTAGATCCCAATTATGACTCGAATTCAGAAAAATTAGAGATTGATGCCACTTTGACATCTTTAGAAACACTAGTGAATGAATTTCAAGGTCCCTCCACCGATTCAGCTTTCAAAAGAGTTACTTCTCGTTTAGAACACATTATTAATCGCATTCATAGAATTCATTTGGATACTAGTGATAAGGATTATCAAGAAATGTTGCAATATAAAAATGAAGCGTTTGCTACCGCTCTGAAGCTGGAAGCTGAATTAAATGAAAATGTTGAAGATATACCTCCAGCAATTACAGTTTCATCTGGTGTAGCCAGTAATTTTAATATTAATAATACGCAATCCAATAATTTGATTCAAAGTCCTGCAACTAGTTTCAAATCTTTTCCGGTATATAAGTTAGGCATACAGTTTGATGGTGAACCAAAACATCTTTTGTCCTTTGTAGAAAAAGTCGAGGAAATCAGTCAAGCTAGACATGTTTCTAAAGTCGATTTATTTCAATCTGCATCCGATCTTTTCACGGGTAAAGCCACGTTCTGGTTACGTCAAATCAAACCACTCATTTCTAGTTGGGATGAGCTGATAGTTAAACTAAAAAAAGATTTCTTAGTTTCTGATTTTGATGACGAAATCTGGAATCAACTCAAATCAAGGAAACAAGGTAGGAATGAACCGGTGGTAATTTATATAGCTTGTATGGAAACTTTGTTTGCCAGACTTAGCAGACCACCTGTAGAGTCAACTAAAGTGAAGTTTATCAAATCTGGTCTACAGCATGAATATCAAACTAGACTCGCCTTAAGCGATGTAGACACCGTTCTAACTCTCAGTAATTTGTGTAAACGATTAGAGGAAGCAGATGTTTTGAATTTATCTTCTTTTTCTAGATCAGTTTCTTGTTTAATTGATCCTGAACTGGCTTATGTTTCTGATTCTATTTCCACACAAAGAATTGCTCACAATACTAAAACTAAAGGTAGGTTCCCGAATAAAAAGAGGCCAGTTTCAAGCAAGTCAGAAGTCAATACAACAACCTCGAATGTTTCATCAAGGACAGTACAGTGTTGGAAATGTAGTTTACCAAACCACACATTTAGAAATTGTAAATCAAATGTTAAAAAAATATTCTGCTTCAAATGTGGTACTCCGGAGGTTGTTTATAAAGATTGTAGTTGCAATAAGGGAAACTAAGTAAGAGGGTTGGGCAAACTGGCTCGTCCCACTCTCTCATTAGCTTTCAAAGAGCCGAAACATCCGATAAATTCTCCATTGAAGAATGGGAAAAATGGAAAATAATTGTGAAAACATTTTATAAAAATTACAGTATTTCTTCAAAAAGTGTAGCTCCTGTTTTAGTTAAAAATTCAAAAGACAATAGGCCCTATATTTCGATTAAAATCTTCAATGAAAAAATAATTGGACTTCTTGATAGTGGAGCGAATGTCAGTGTCGTAGGAAGACAGGGTTTAGAAACGTTGAAAAACCTCAATATTTCGATCCTGCCATCCAACCTTCAGGATGTTCTAACTGTTGATGGAACAAAACGTTCTGTACAGGGTGTAGTAGATCTACCACTACAAGTAAATAACCTTTTGAAAGTTGTTTCGGCCCTGGTGGTTCCCTCTTTGCCACATTCTTTCATATTTGGAAGTGATTTCTGCTGATTGTTTCAAGTTAAAATTGATTTCAAAAATAATTTTTGGAACGTCCATTGTGATGCAACTGATACTAGTATAATGACTGATTTGAATTTTAGCGATTCTTCTAGTATGAAAAATATCTACTCTTTAGATGACCTCACGTCAGAGCAACGCGATAAAATTGAATCAGTAATAAATTCATTTCAAGAAGTTAGTAGTGAGACTCGTTTGGGACGTACTAATAAGATTGCTATGACTATTGATACTGGCGATGCGAAACCGTTTAAAGAAAGACAATATTTGATGTCACCTTTTATGTTAAAAATGTTAAACAAAGAGTTGGACGAGATGATTGATCTCGGGGTTGTGGAACCTTCTCACAGTGCTTGGAATAGTCCAGTTCTCTTAGTCAAAAAATCATCTTCAGATGAGTACCGGTTTTGTTTTGACGGTAGGAAATTGAACGAGATCACCAAACACGATAGTTACCCTTTACCTAGGATAGATCGAATTCTCAATATGCTTCGGGAAGCCAAATTCATTTCTAGTATCGATTTACGCAAAGCTTTCTGGCAAATTCCCTTAGATAAGGCTTCTAGGGAAAAAACGGCGTTTAGTGTACCGGGTCGTGGGCTATATCATTTCACTTGTGTTCCTTTCGGTTTAGTCAACAGTGCGCAAACTCAACAACGACTGGTCGACGCTTTATTCGGACCAAGTTTTGAACCACATATCTTTACTTATTTGGATGACATAATCATAACTTCACCTTCGTTTGAAGAACATTGCTCTCTCCTTCTAAAAGTGAAAAATATCTTGAAGGATGCCAATCTCACGGTAAATCTGAGGAAGTGTGAATTCTTCAAAACCTCCTTGAGATATTTGGGGTATGTAGTGGATAGAGAAGGTATCCGTACTGATCCCGAAAAAGTGGCAGTCATGGTAAATTATGCTCGTCCTACCACATGCACAGAAATCAAAAGGTTCGTGGGTCTATGCTCATGGTATCGCCGTTTCATAGATAATTTTTCTACTTTGATGGCCCCTATCAATGCATTGCTGAAAGGGAAGAAAAAGAAACAACCCATCAACTGGACTCCAGAGGCAGAAGCGGCATTCATCAGTATAAAACAGGCTTTAATTTCAGCACCTATTTTATGTTCTCCTGATTTCAATAAGGAATTCACTATAGAATGTGACGCCAGTGACGTAGGAATAGGGGGTGTACTTACTCAAGTTATAGATGGGCAAGAGAAAGTTATTGCGTATGCTTCCCGTTCTCTTTCCAGGTCTGAGCGAAATTACACTGTGACGGAGCGTGAATTACTCAGTTTAATATTTTTAATAGAGAAATTTCGAGCTTACATAGAAGGTACGAGCTTCAAGGTTATAACCGATCATAGCAGTTTGCAGTGGATTAATCAACTGAAGGATCCTTGTGGAAGATTAGCTAGGTGGGCCGTAAAGTTGCGACAACATTCCTTTAGTATCATCCATCGTAAGGGGAAGCATAATGTTGTCCCAGATTTCTTATCTCGTATTCCAGGTGAGAGTGAACCAGACAGTCTTCAGGAAATATCAATTATCGATATTTGTCCCAAAGAAACCGACAGGTGGTATATTTCTCAGCAGGAAAATGTATTGAGAAATCCAGGGTCGTATCCCCAATGGAAAGTTGTAGGCGACCAGTTATTTAAGTTCATTCCTACTAAACATCTCGTAGACTCGAATAATATAGAGTGGAAAATTGTCGTTCCAAAATCCCAACGCCACACAGTTATTAAGGATTTACATGATCCTCCAGTTTGTGCACATTTCGGATTTTACAAGACATTATGTAGAGTACAACAACAATATTATTGGCCGAAAATGAGGCATGACATTCTCAAATATGTTCGTTCTTGTAAAATTTGTCAGGCACAGAAACTTTCAAATACCGCTCGTTTAGGACTGATGGGAGCTGAAAAAAATGTCAAATTTCCGTTCCAGGTTATAGCCGTTGATATTATGGGCCCTTTTCCTCGGTCTCCAAGGGGTTTTTGTTATCTTCTAGTGGTAGCTGATTTCTTTACGAAATATACCTTGTTATGTCCGATGCGTGATGCTACAGCGCAAAATGTGGTAAAATTTTTAGAAAATCACGTTTTTCTGGTATACGGAGTTCCACAAATTGTAATTTGTGATAACGGGCAGCAATTTGCTGGAAAAGTTTTTAAAAAATTAATAGATGCTTATCATGTTCAAAAGATTTGGTTTACGCCACGATACTCCGCTCAATGCAATTTTGTCGAGAGAAATAATAAGTCGGTTGGTCAAGCTATCCGTTGTTATATTTCTGAACATAAAAATTGGGATGCAGAATTGTGTAAGATTCAGCAAGCTATAAATACATCTTGTCACGAAGTTCACAATTATTCCCCAGCTTTTCTTAATTTTGGTAGGAATATACCAACTACAGGTGATTATTATGGTAAAGTTTCTGATACTAAGGACTTAGTTTTATGTCCAAGTGAAAGAAAAGAATTTGTAGAAAATAAATCTGGTTTTTCCGTCATCCTTGATGAAGTGAAAAACAAACTTCATAAAGCTTATATCAGAAATTCAAATTCCTATAACCTGAGAAAGAAAGATTTTTCATTTAATGTTGGTGACAAGGTATGGAAGAGAAATAAGGTCCTTTCCGAAGCTTCCTCGAAATTCAGTGCTAAACTTGCTCCAAAATATGTGTTATGTACCGTGAAACGAAAAATTTCCCGCCTGGTATATACTTTAGAAAATGCCGATGGATCTCTCGCCGGAGATTGGCATATCAAGGACTTAAAGCCCTACTTTGGGTCCAATTCTGATGTATCGGTAGGGTAAATTTTATCTGTAAATCGAGAGGATAATTCTTCTGATTTTTTTGTTTTTCAGATCGAGAAAATTATTTTTCTGATCTTAGTTTGTCTTCCAGATAATACAGATTTTCTTATTTGAATTTTGTATTTCAGATCGAGGAATTAATTTCATGATTTATTTTGTTTCCTAGAAACAGTTGCTTGAACATAGTTTCAAGAAAAGGTAAAGAGCATCTCTATACTTTTTTGTCAGAAAATTTTGTTTTCTGATACCGTCCGACTAACCCCTAGTTTAGTCATTTTGGAACATGAGTGCACCATGTTCCCCTTGTTGAATATTTTCTTCTTGAATTCCCCTTGGAATTCAGTATTTGATATTCACCTAATTTGTGTTCCTTGTTTTACATGATTCGTGTCGACATATATTTTATTTTCAAATAGTTAGATATTTCGGATTGGTATTCCGAATACCGAATTCAATAAAAAATTCCCGTGTGTATATATTCTCTAGATAAATTATGTTACTCCTAAATTCAGACTTATGTAGTCAGATACAAGCATTCCTAGTTTTGATAGACTTTCCCGACTCTTGACTTTCCCGATTTGTGACATTTCCTAATTATGACATTTTCCCAATTGGTTTTCCTCGAAGGATGTTTGGTACGCATAGTTACTGATAACAAAAGTTAGGAATGTATTCCATTCGTTGATATGGTGAAAATAAAATCGACCAGTGGCGGTCCATTTTATTTTATCTTGGGAGAGGGGTGATGTAGCGTGTAAATATTTCATACTATAATTTTTGTTATTCTCTCTTTTATTTGTCACAAATGAGTGAGTCTTTCGTCCATTTGCGAATAGGGCAAGTTTTCTTGAAGTATACAACCCGCTATACTCTCCGAAGCGACATAATTTGCCTAGGTGAGATCTCTGTTTTCCTCGTAAAATGAAGCAAATTGAAGTAATCATTTTTATTCTCTCGCTATTCTTCATTTTGATTCTTACGAGATT